>QCXZ01000064.1:37322313-37398985 GCA_025024175.1 Rhyzopertha dominica
CAAATAGTACGGCAAAAATCATCACTCTTTTGTTCTTGTAAAATGATGTCTCTGTCCCATACTGGTAGGAAGGGAGGGTTCACCTCTATTGCATTTATACTTACCTGGCTCTGGTCAAATTCGTAGACTAAAATTTCAATTGAAGATTTCGCAAAAATAAATTTAATCATTTTAGATACTGTACTCCATTCAAGCTTATCTCTGCCACATCCTAACTTAGGAATTGCCACATTATAGTCGTCATTTTGCACACAAGATAACCTTAAATTAATAAGAGCACTCCAAAGACTATCATACGTTGGTTTGTTGTAGTACTGACTTTTTGTAATTAAACAATAAATATTACGTTCAGGTAAATTTAAAACAGCTACTTCTCCTACAGTTTTGTTTTGATTCTTAAGTTCATTTATTGAACCATATAATTGTCTAAATTGTAGCGCTAATCCTTGTTCCATGGCAAAATCTTTTGATACACAGTGTGCCAAAGAATAATTATCTGGAGTAAATAAATTTCCTTTTACCTCTCTAAAATTGTTATTCTCAATTTTGTTTTCTTTAATATATTCAAAAAAATCCTTTAGACTGTATGATTCAAAATTTTGTGGATCTACTGGAGCTCTGCTTAGAGCATCTACATTTCCATGCTTACGTCCTTGCCTATGTACAATTTCAAAATCATAACTAGACAATAGGAGATTCCACCGAGCTAATTTAGACGTAGGGTCTTTTAGGGTCATCAGCCATTTTAAAGGCGCATGATCAGAAATTACTGTGAACTTTCGTCCGTATAAATAACACCGAAAATGTTTGACGCTTTCTACTACCGCGTACAATTCTAGTTCAGTTGCCGAATAATTGCTTTGCGACTTATTCAACTTTTTACTAAAGAAGGCAATAGGTCTTTCGTAACCATTAACAACTTGGCTTAATATGCCAGCGATTCCTATCTTACAAGCATCTGTAGCTAATATAAATGGATGGTCGAAATTTGGGTGAGCCAAGACAGATTCGGAAGTAATCGCATTCTTAAGTTCGTTGATTGCAGTAAGAGCATCAGCTGTAATTTTAAAGTCGGTCGACTTTTTTGTGAGATTAGTTAAAGGAGCAGCAATAATCGAGAAATTTGGTATGAACCGTCTATACCAACCTACTAGTCCTAAAAATCCGCGTAATTCTTTAACACTTTTTGGTAATGGAAAATTCTTAACCGCTATGAATTTTTCTGAATCTGGCCTTATGCCATCTTCACTGATTACGTGGCCCAAATATTTTATTTGCTTCATTAGTAAGAAGCATTTATCTGGCTTTAATTTGATATTTGCATCTCTGAGTCTCTCAAAAACTAGTGCCAATTTCTCCAAATGATCATCTATACCGGCAGAGTTAAAAATTATAATATCATCTAAGTAAGCTAGGCAAATCTGTCCAGTCAAACCTGATAAAGTAACATTAATAAATCGCTGAAATGTACTAGGACTGTTAACTAGGCCAAATGGCATCTTATTAAACTCCCAATGTTCTCCTAAAGTACTAAAAGCAGTTTTTTCCTTATCGCCCTCCACCATATCTATTTGGTGATAGGCTGATCGCACGTCGAGGGTACTAAATAAATTTGCCTTACCAAAATAGTCAAACGATTGCTGTAGATTTGGCAATGGATAAAAATCTCGCTTAGTAACAGCATTCAAACCTCGGTAGTCTATACACATACGAATTTTTTGTTCTCCTCCAGGCGTTTCCTTTGTGATTAGCACTACGGGCGCGGACCATGGAGATACAGATTCCCGAATTATATTACTTTCTAATAGTCGAGCAATTTCTTTCTGTAGAATGGGTTTTTGATGGATACCGGTACTGGATACTGACGTTTAGCTATAGGGAGCAACCTTGCTCTGTTACAATTTGGTGTTTCACCTTTGGAAGTGCTGGTTAGAATTTCATCTTCATTACTAAAAATGTCTGAATAATTTTGTATCAACCCTCGTACCTTATACGCTACGTCCGTATTTAAGTGTGATAAATCTAACTGGTTTATAATTTGATCAGTATGAAAATCTTTCAAATCGGCATGTCTCAAAGTCCTGGTACATTGGGCTTCCAGTACTTTTACATTTGTACAGGCTAGGCCAACTTTAGCTTTGGCTTTTAATGTAATGGGTTCATCTCTGACATTTATCAACCTTAAATTACATTTACTGTCATTATGTGCTAAAGAACGTGCCAAAATAACACCATTTATACCAATATCTTGAGTCTCTATTAGAACATTTTCACCTTTTAATTTATTTTTAATTACGCCCATACAATTGATTTCGCATCTAGGAGGCATTATTAAATCGTCTTCCAAAATAACATCAGAATATTCCATTTTATTTGTAACGGGTTCATGTTTATTACTATCATATTCTACTCTGACTTTACTTATTTATTCACTCTATTTAATTCTACTTGGTTTTAAATCAGTTCCCCGCTGTGCAAAGCTTCTATAATAGTTTTCATCATCTGAATCATAATCACTTACTTCACCATATTCGTCAACTAAAACCTCAACATTATAACTTCTGGCAAAATTATTACCTGTTTCAGAATAATTAGATTTATTCCTTGCACATTTAAAATTAATATCATTATTACTATTATTATCACTAGTAGCCTTCGCAGCACTGCTAGGATTTTCTCTAATAACTAATATATCTTCAGCAGGATATCTACATTTGACAACCTTCGCAGCATTGTCGACTGTCACTGGAATTGACCTGGGATTACTAACATTTTCTACAACATTAAATTCCTCCAAAAGTGCTATTATTTTGGGGAAGTTTGTTTTCGATTAACCTTCTACAGCATTATTGAAATCAACACCTACCCCGTTCGTGACATCGCTCGTAAACACAGTCCCACACCATATCTTTTCCATTAACATGCACATTATAGTAAGCCTGGTCGTCATTGATTAAAAACATACAAAAATATTTACCCCAAAGTTTAATCTTATCCTCACTAAAATTAATTTCAGCTGCGTTAGCCCCTAAGAAAATCTCTTCCTAAAATTCCATCTGTTTGTATGAGGCTGTCATCACAAACAATAAATTTAAAAACAGCACAATTTAACTTTTCACTTGTACCTACAATAATTTCGGATGTTCCTAAAGCTTCTACGCTATGTCCAGTTATTCCAGTGAGCTGATATTCTTCGGTTCGTATTAGGATTATTACATTGAATAAATTTACTTTTTATTAATGACACTTGAGAACCACTGTCCACAAAGAAACTACAGTTTCTGCCATTTACAATGCAAATATATTACACTCGGAGTATCAGCTACACTTTCATAATTAATTTTTTGGGACGCTAACAATAAATTGTTTACTGCAAGTGGAATTTTGGAAATTTTCTAAGGGTTGTATAAAACGCTGATGATTTTCAGAAGTATTTAATTCCCTCCGGTTTGGGGAGCAATCGAAGGGTTGTTCCAGTTTAAAGAAGCTACCGTTTTAGAAACTGAATTTTGACTACTACTTTTGAAAATTTTGATTCGGGGGCGGTTGACGATTAAAAGTTTGATTGGCGTAATCATCGCGACGCGCGAATTGGTTAGCGTTAACATTATTTGGACGGCTGCGGTTGACATAATTATTACTTGGACCTGGTTGTTGCTGACTTCGATCAAAATGGTGGCCAAGTATGATGGTTAAAATTTGGATGAGGCTGCCTCGGCTGTCTAAAATTTCCAGAAAATTGGTAGTTTTGTCTACCGCCATAATTATTTGGGTTCGCCTGATTCGAATTCCCATTAAAGTGAGGKCGATTTCGACATTCGTTGGCATAGTGATTAAATTTGTCGCATTTGAAGCATTTAACGGCTAATATAGACCCAGAATTTTGTCTGTTCGTTAACATTAAAGAATTTAGTTCTTCTTGCCTTGCAAAATTTTCTGCCTGATCTATAGTTAAGCCAGCAGTTCGCATTAATAAAGTCCCAATATTACGCATGTATTCTTTTTTTAAACCAGCCTTAAATTGGTGTAATACTAGCTCATTACATTTTTTCTTTAAACCTGCTATTTCAAAAGCTTGTGAAGTAGCCGTATCCTCCCTTAAAATTTCTGCCCCTAAAATTTTTAAACGACCTACATAATCGGAAACAGATTCGTCGTGTCTTTGAAAACATCGACTTAGTTTCATAAGCGCCTCGCCTGGTATTTTAATAGGTGAAAACCTTTTAATAAATTTATCTTCGAAGTCTGTAAATGAAAGTGGTTGGGTCTTCAAATGCAGGGTCAGTTTTAGAAATCTGTACGCTTTCTCCGGTCAAACGAAATTTAACTATATCTACGGTTGTTTTTTCGTCCCAATTGTCCAAACGAGCACGCAACCTAATTTTTTCAAAGTACTCCGTAACGCGTTCCCGTCCCGAAAAAGATTCCACCGTATTGGCAACCATGCCTAAAGACAGTGTTTGAGGAATATTTGCATTCAAAACGACATCAGTGTTTTCTCTAACTGCTGCAGGAAGATTTTCTTGCGGCATTATTGTAGTTAATAATAATTACATAWAATAAACACGGGCAAGTTAATGTAATGCAACCAACTAAAAGGTTTATGTCTGTTTTATACTAAACAAAACCGAATGCTTCCAATAATCGAAATAAACGACAACGAATTAAAACAAAATAATTTACACTTACCTTGTTAATGCAGTGTTTCCAAACTACGCAAATAAAATCAGTACTGTATAGGCAAAACTCAATTATACATCATAAACCACATAAACTTGCAATAAAAAATGCACATTAAATAAAGAACTTCGATTGAGATTTCACGTTACGAAAATAACTTAATAACATTTCCCGTTTTCAAGATCCCTTTAGCTGCCACCAAATGTTCCAGTTTAATAGGGGTGTTTTAAGTTTTCGCTGCCACCACCTCGCTTAGCGAGGAAAATTGTATTGAGCTCTTCGGAATGCGGGTTCTTCTCGAAGAAACGGGTCACTATTTTTATTATTATTATTTAGTTAGTTAACCTGAAAAGCAATTTTTGAAAGAAAACTCCCCTAATCAATTGACAATCACTATATTGACAATTAAAATAAAAACGAAATACAAGAGGAAACAAAAATATTAAAAGAAATGACAAGCAATAATGTTAATACTATAATAATAATACTAATTCACAAATCTACGCAAGCATTTTACTGACGGGGAGTATTGCTTTACTTCGCAAGGAAAATAGAATTTAAGTTAAACAACAGATTCTGATTTAGAATTTGGTTTAGTTTTAAGATCTCAATCGAGTTTCTCGTTGTGAATGGAGAAAAAAATGAAAATAATAATTTTGAGGTAACGATACCAAATTTGAGTCCCTCGATGTCGGGCAATCCCACACACTTCACACAAACGACGAAAATGTAATAGAACAGAATAGTTAACTGCGACACGAAATCGATGTTTTCGAAGTATCTTCGACCGTGGACACCGGGGTACTGCTCTTTTTTAATTTTTCACGCGATCGGGAAACTTTCGCAAAAAAATGCGAATTTTGCAATGTTCGGTGAACGAACCTTGTGCAGTCGCGGCGGATTGCTGCGACAAGATGTTTTACGGGAAGTTTATGGATTCCGCATATCTCCCATTTCATCTTAGTTAGTCGATTTCGGCCGGATGCCGCCGGGTCAATGAATACCATGTATTACAGCGTGACCGTAATAGATCACAGAAGCTTCATGCGATACATGTAATATGAAGGTTTCAACACATACAAATAAGCGACATATTGCGTGATACAGGTACGTCACAGTTCGACATAACGAACAGGCGTTTCCACTTTAAACCACACAAAACAAAACCATATATTTAAAATATTCACCCCTTGTAAGAATATATGTAATGTGACATTAAAACTTATTTGGACAACGTTTGTATGACGACACTATTAAGATACTAACATCTTAATCGCACTTAAAGTTGTTAAGTTAATGGTTCGACAGAAGCAAATTATGTAGTGATGGTTGTAAAAAATGTTAACAGAGCCTATCTTATGCAGGAGAGGGCTAATGCCCTCAACGCCTTCTAAGCGAAACTCTGCAAAATAGGCGAGCTGATAAGCTTCTCCGTGGTTATCTTAGTTCGGAGATCATGTGAAATTGGCATTCGCAATGTTTTTCAAAAGCGTATACCGGGAAGTGAAAATGAAGATTTATTGTGTTCACAGCTAAGGATTTCAACTGGATTTATGAGGATTTCCCAAAATTTACTGTAAATAAGTAAAAAGGCGATAGAAATACCAATAGACATGCACACATCCGCTATATAATGTATAATGTCACCGTGACGCAAATGCTGTGTGATGTAATAAAAACTGAAAACTGCCTAAATTATTAATGATGATTAAATACACAATAAAGACGAAGCCATCCAGTTATAAAAATCATAATGTGCGGGTATATAGTAAGTAGTATTTTCGTTTGCATCAAAATCTTACAAAAATTTAGAGTGTTACTGTTTGCATTAAACGAAATAAATTCTGCAGCACTTGCAAGGGCTAGACGTGACACAGACATCATACTAAAAATCGTACTTATAAACTTTTAGTTCTGAAGTTGGAGACTGATCAGGTATTTAGGCACTGCTCAGAATATTTTGTATATATGAGCTTTTTTAATGTGACTGACTTAAAAACTCCGAGTAGCAGTGGTGGTTCCTGATAATACCTACTGGGTCGGCAGTAAAAACTTTGGTCCACCCTAGTTCGTCTAAATTATTTATTTTTGAATTAGTAAATAATTTGTATATACTCATAGTTGTTTCTTGTTTATTACTGTTACTAATCCTACTACAGGTTAATTTTCATGTCGCCACAAGTTAAAAAGATAAACCATTGGGCTACAAGTAGCCCAATCTGGCAACTGACTTCTTTATTTCATCGTCACACGTGCGCCTGCAATGCTTTGAAGACGAAAAAAACTCCGTAGAAAATTCGGATAGTGTTTCACGGTTTCAGTACAGAACTACAGATATAATTGTAGTACAATGTAAATATCATAATTATTTCTCGGAATTCGACGATTGTAAAATCCTTAAGCCTTAATTAACTTCATTAAAAATATGTATACATATAATTAAATTATAAATATAAAAAGCCACTGTAAGTACCTGAAGGGTGTCAATTAGATAATTGTTACTACTCAATAGAACACAGAACCTAAATACTTGATTAAAGAAGCATAAAATAATTGAAGTGAATGCTGAAGTCCGTTCCACCTTTTTATACCGAGTCTCGATTTTCACCTCAATTCGATATGCCTGCAGGGTTGCGTCTTTGTTCAGTTCGTAAGAAAATAATGCCATTGCTTTTTTACTATGCTATCTGCCGACTTAGCGTTTGGACCATACACATACACGACGCAGACACGCTGTACCGCGCGTTGTCCTGTAAGGTAAATTTTCAGGGTGACCCGTATAAATATCACTTTAGCACGCGCTAACTGTTTCAAGATATGTAACCATAATAAAACAAAAAATACATAAAATGCAAAAAAAATAATTATTTCACTGGCGAGCAAAAATCCTATTAAAAATGTTTTTTAATTAACATATACATAGATCCAGTATATATACAAATTTAAAACATCGGTACTGTAGGCCGTTTATCAATATAATTTCTTTCTAATATTTAAATTTCAAATCAAACTTGTTATACAGCGCTACCTAATAAGCTCCGTGGCTTAAATAACATATGAGGATAAAATTAAAGAGCATTATGAAACAATAAGACATTTAACCCTTAAAGGTGATACAGAAATAATCAACTTACAGATAAAAAATGATTCTCCCGTTTAACAATATAAGGGAGCACGCTCACCAGTGGTCAGGTTGATAACTTTCGTCGGTATTTGGAAAGTCAGAGCGTATTTTCCTAAAAGGCAATAATTTCATATTTATCAAGCTGTTTGAATTAAAAACATATTTTTTCTAGTTTCTATTAACAAGCGTGTTCCAATAGACACCTATACGGCGAACTTGTGAGCAAATTCTTTGTCAGCACAGTCAGGATTTAGACGATCTACTCAAATAACGACCAATTTTTAGTTTTAAAACTTTATACAAATGCCTTAAAGTAAGCTTAACTTTGCGGTAGTTATTTTACAATGCAATGACAGATGCGTAAAACTGTTAAGGTATACTGTTTCTAGATAATATTTTGTTGAAATAAATCTAGGGGAAAATAATTTAAGACAGATTCAATGATACCAAAATCTTCTAGTTTTGACTTTACTAATGACATGTATGTAAACACCTTTGTTTCTAAGAAGCTGTCAGTATTTTAGTTATTTTTTCTCAAAAATGTTATTGCAAAAACAAAACAATAAAGAAGCGTATAAGCGCCATCTGTGATTTATTCAAATTGCGTATATACTGGCTTATTTAGACATATACCACTCTACCAAATTTGAATGAAATATTTGGAAAAACAAACGAGCTGTCGAGAAAATGGAATAAAGAAATATAACTTTGAAGGCCTATAACTTGGTAAGGAAAGAAAATTACTCTAAGGTAAGTTGGTTTATTTCGGCTTATTTTGACCTGAGGAAGCTTCTATTAACATACCGGACATCCTGTCTACGGTCGGAATCAAAAATATTTAAGCAGTAGAAAAGTTTCTTATTTAAATAAAAAAACGGTAGATAGATGTAATTTAACATTGTACGCACTAATTGGCTTTTACTATTATTTCTAAAAACTTAAAAAATAATGGTAGCAGAGCCATTGACCTGTAGTTATTGTATTCGTTTTTGTCTATTTTTTCTTTAAAATCGGTCTTATTTTAGCTAGCTTCAAGCAGCTATCAAACTAGCATCAGATCTGTCACATACAAGTCCGCACACCGCCGTCTGTTTTGGTCAATTTACTCTGTACCCCTACCTGATGAGCGAAACTATTCGTAGGGTCAGAGTGGACTGACCAGGGCAGATGCTTAAGTTCACTATACGTAATAATTTTACCAAATTCCAGGAACTCAACTCAAAACGTTTAACATTAGTAAACTTGAATAAATTTTGAGGTAATCGGTAAACAAGGTATATTTAAAATACCTAATGCATTTTATGTCAATTATAAAAAATATTGGTATCAACCTTTACCGCTGAGAAGCATTAGCTGTTAGGTGATATTGTTTAGATTTAAAATTTGCTTTTTTGCAATTTATATTTAGTGCTCATCCAAGGTAACAAGTTTATCTGTATACTACGTTTTTATTTTGTATTACAAGGGCGATTGCTTTCAGCGTCCATAATGTAATAATAATAATAATAATAATAATAATAATAATCCTGTTTTATTAGGAAAGCAGAAATAAGAAATAATTGTCTCTCTCCTCCAAGAACGCTGTCACTATGATCAAGTATTTATTTTAAAAAAGCTCCACTTGGTTTAATTTAGTTGGCCGTTTGGTAATATAGGTTTGGGGGACAGTACTAAATGATATTACATACTAATCAAATTAGTTATAAACTGATAATGTTGACTGTACCTTTACTGATGCATACCTATACAAATGGTACAGAATGGCAAGCTACAAACATAGGTTTCGTGTTGTAGCAAAAGCCTGTATGAACAAGTATTAGAGAAAAATCGATACCAGATAATTTACGATCTGTGTACCCCAGGTATTATTTTTCCTCATGTTTCCTTTTTTTCCAAATTCCCCGCCTGATATGTTCTGTGTGCATGGCCCATTTTTCACGTTTTGCTATTATACGCCGTCGGTGTGCAGTGTCATCTACAGCATTCGATATTGATTTCTGTACCCTTTGCGCTCGGTTTGTTGATACTTCACCACACATAGACTCGATAACCTATCAGTGTCGCGTACCCTACCTTCCGGCTTGGTGACATATCTATGCCAGCTTGACATATGGGGGCGGTGAACGCGAAGGGGTCTTCGTGCGGGCACAGATAACTCCACTGCAGGTAATTTGACTCTGTCGATGGTGGAGCCTAATTTGGAAATGTTTAATTTCAGGAAAATCCTGATTTAAATCGTAGATCCGACCTTTCAGCTCCGGAGTTTCAGGTAGTATTAATCGCAGCGTCATTAGTGCAGCGGCCTGAAATATTTTAAAAAGCATGCAAACCCATTATTTCTGCCGAAGCAGGCATTCATCATTTTTGCTTTCTTTGTGTGTTTAGCATCCGATGCGGAAATCCCAAATTATTATGAACAAGCTGATTTTTTATAGTTCGTCAATGTAAGCTAAGGGATCTAAATATGCACATTAGAATTAATGTGCTGTGATAAATTGTTACTGTTAGAGTAGGATCCTTAATGGCACTTAGAGATTTTTTATAATAATAATAATAATAATAATTTTGTTAACCATAAATTTGTTACATGGCATCGCTATTTAAAATGTAAAACATATTATATAGGGGCTAATCAGCATAACGATATAACTAAAATACATTTACTTGGCAGAACTATTTAAAAACTCTTCCACCTGGTATTGTAAGTATCTTTTTTCTTTAAACTTCTCTTTACAGTTTTTAATAGATTTCAGGAGGCACAGGATTATCAAGGCTTTCTTTTGCAACATGAATTATTTTTTTTAACACTTGAAGAGCTTCCCCGCAACAATATGCCATACGTTTCAATACTGTAAAAATTGGTATATGTTAGTTTCGCGCATTGAAACGTGAAAAGGCCTTTTGTCCTTCTTATTGAGTATATTGCTGAAGAGAGTTTCTTGTACGTTTCGTCAACATGTATTGAGCAATTCATTTTATTATCAATGTATATTCCAAGAAATTTAATTAACGACTTTTCCTTATTTTACTTGCGTTTGACAATAATTGTTTTTCTTTTACCATTGACCTTCATCCTGTTTGTGTCAAACTGTTTTCGGGCTTCGCCGAAGACATCTTTTTCTTTTTGTTGCATTTCTTTTTTTTCTTTTGCTTTGATTATTAATGCCCAGTACTGTGACCTTCATGTTGTAGAAAAAATCGTTTAAGTAAATTATAAATAAAACTATACCTAAGATCGATCCTTGCGTAACGCCACAATTAGAGTGTCGTTCTTCAGATTTGATTCTTTTGCACTCCACCAGTTGGTGGCCCTTGTTCAAGTAAGATTTTATTTCGTTGGATTTTCCTCTAACGCCATATTCGGTTAACTTTTGTATTAAAATCCCATGTGAAATGGTGTCGAGTGCTTTGGTCTTATTGCACATGATAATTTTATCTTTTTCCGAATAGGCTTTCTCGAGCGCGCTGGTGATTGCTGTAATTATTTTTTCCGTATCCATGTTGACTATTATCCAATATACTTTTTCTTTCAATGAATGAGACAATTCAACTTTTGAGTAAAGATTGAAAAATTGTTGATTTGCCCGGAAGGATGAAGATTCATCTGTAATAACCACAATCATTAACATCATCTCCTTTATGAAGCGGTACGAATTTCTTGGGCAATGTACTACAGAAAACTTGTACATAGTCCACAAACATATTCAGCCTTTGATGGCTTTAACGATTAAATGGAGTCTTGATTGTTCCTCTTGTGTTTTAGTAACTCAAGAGAGTGCCTTGATTGTGATGTGCTTTTGTTTGTTCGTTCTCCAATTTATGAAAAGAAGCTGTTAAGATCTTTTGCTGTTAATATCCTCACATTGCCTAAACGTTTTTTGCCACTCTTATTTTAATCAGATTCAATATTGAACGTTACTAATTTGATGCTCTGTTAATGGCTAGCATGTTCTGTTGTTGTTTTATTTCTGTAACCTTTCTGCGATACTTTTGTCTAAGTTCATTGTATTGCCGTATTTTTAATACTTTGAATTTCGGATGTGATTTTCATTTCCATGCTACAGGTAGTTACTAAACTTTTACTTTTTACTGCAGTCTATGGAAGCAACAATATCCTTGAGATGCAGTCAGATTAATCAAGAAGTCCCTAGAAACTAAACTATAGGTTGTTTTGAATATTGCTACACCCAGAATGTTTATTCGTGAACATGCAATAGCTATGCATGATGATCCCAAATTTGTAAATTCTTGGTGAACCTTTGTATGACCTGATTATTGTCAATATTTGTGAACATATTATCGATGCAGGCAGATGTGGATGTTTCTGTTATCCTAGAAGGCGTTTTCATAAAATGACTCAATCCAAATGATTTCGTTTCTTAGAAGAGTTGTCTTACTTTCAAATTATTCCAACAAAATGATGTTATAAACACCCAACACATATAACCGACGTCTAGAGATCTTATTGCTGATTACGTTTAAAGTTTCGTTCATTATACGCAAAAAATGATTTAACACMGAGTAAAGAGGACTCTTATTATTAGCATATTTCTAGCGGGTATGTAATTAGCTACCATTTGCACTACCTTGTTTCTACGATAATTTCGTGATTACGCTTATGGGTCTATATTTGATATCGTCCCTAACTGTTATTAATGCTCCGCCATGTTTTGTCGAGGTCTACAGTAAATTGTCTAAATTGTCGTTAGGTCTTTCCTTTCGCAGAAATTCCCTTATGTCTCTCACTATTGTACCAATGTGTAATACAGCCATGCCTTTCTTGCTGATGCTCTAGAAGAACTCTGCGATGCTATCACAGTTTCGACTAATCTTCTGCTATAAGGCTATTCACCGTTAGAATCCTTAATTTTATTGAGAGGATTGTCATTTTCTTACTCGAACATTTTTGAATTTAAAGCACTTGTTGATTCAGCCTACCGATTATTCGTTGTTGTTTCATTTTTATTACTCCGTAATGAGCATGGTGGAAGAACTGCGTTTTTGCGTTCGGTGAGGGTGCATTAAGTGTATTTCCTTATTATCGACCGATATGAAGTTTGAAGGCGCTTAAATGCAAATCAAATTTAAGAAGGTTTACAATTGTGTGTCGATCTACTGTTCGATGTTCTAGATGGTTAACAAGTTTAGATAGTTAAGGTGATTTTTCCATCTTGTATTTTCGTGTTCGAACAAGGAACGCGTGTTATATTTCACTCCCGTGCACTGTCACATTACTGTTAACTTTCATTCTAATTAGTGTGTCAATGAGATCGTTTTTTGTAGTTTTAACATGTCTTGCTTTAGAGGCCTTATTTATATTCGTGGTATACCCCATGGCTTAGTGTTGGGCGAGATCGAGATCTCGTCGAGATCAGGGACATTCTCGTCTTGATCTCGACAGTTCTCGATAAACCTGACTCTCGTCTTGACCTCCACAACTCTCGACTAGGAACGTTCTCGTCTTGACTCGAGATTCTCGATTCTCGTGTTCTCCCTCCCTCTATTTTTTTTTCTCTATTTCGGTATCCGCTAACCGCAAAGGGATAAAAGCACGCGTGCGCTTTGCGATGGCACTAATTTATAGATATTAGAAAAATTCCGTCGAGTTTTTGTAAACGTTGCGGCTGATGTCAAAGGGCGATGCCGATTGTTGTTGCAGGTGCGCCATAAATTGAGTAACATGTTTTTTTTCCAAGAGAGGTACGAATTATCATTATACTCTTATTTGCAGGGAAATATTGTTGAAATTTTGGGAACACGTTTAGATGTAATTAGTCTACGGAGCTACGTTTCTTTTTTTTTGCGAAAAGTAAATATGAACAAAAATATTATATAAATCTAAATTTACTCATGAATTTGACCTTGACTGTGGAACGCTCTTAACTGAATATCTCTGTATACATTACAGGGTGCCCCATTTTCGTTGTAATTGTAGAGTATCTCGATAACTGTTAATGCTAGAGCGTTACAGTATCGCCATTACTGTATTACTTTTTTGGTGTGAGTTGAGCTGTACCATCGCCATTTTTTAGAGCTATAGCCAACTTTTGAAAAATATAACATTTCTTGAGTTCTCAATCTCTTGATTGGCTATAGAGATACAAAAAAATTGTTGAGAAATTTCTTATAGATAGCTTTTTTTGAATCCAGTGGTGTACTCGAAATTATTTAGGGGGTCACATTTTTGAGATATAACACAAACTTGCATTTCTTTAATGAAAACCATAATTGGCTTTGCTACGGTTGAAAAGACCTATTTTTTTCTGATTAAAATGTATACATTGTTAGGTTTAGTTTAACTAATTTTGGAATTAATAATTTTTTTTAGTGATTTGATCTGATTTTACGTTTACATCCAGGAGGCTATGGAATAAGAATACACACACTGTCATTTATAATATTAAGTAAAATATTTAATCCATTAAAATTAATATATGCATATTTGAATACATACACAAGACTTCTAAGTGCGATCATGCAGTTGTAGGCCATGTAACTAATGAAAATTATTGTTTACTTGGAGATAAGTACCTGTGCGTCAGTTAGCGTCAATTATTTACATCCATTTTGACGATAAACATAATCTCATAAATTTATTGCAAAAATTGGAATAATACCCAAATTAGTAAAAATAAACCTAATAATGTATACATTTTTAATCAGAAAAAAATAGGTCTTTTCAACCATAGCAAAGCCAACTTGGATTTCCATTAAATAGATGCAAATTTGTGTTATGTCTCAAAAATATGACGCCCTACTGAAGTACGCCACTGGATTCAGAATAAAAGTATCTATAAAAAACGTCTACAGTTTTTTACTGTATATACATAGCCAATTGATATTGAAAACAGAAGAAGTGTTACATTTTTCAAATGTTGGCTATAGCTTTAAAACAAAAAACGATTCAAAAATGGGATGGTACAGCTCAACTTATAGCAGAAAAGTAATACAGTAATGTCGAAACCGCAACGCTCTAGCATTAACAGTTACTGAGATACCCTACAATTACAACAAATATGGAACACCCTGTAGAGCTATGCTATTACATGCTATAATGATATCGAGAGTTCTCGAGAGTCTCGACAAAACCGCGAGCGAGACTCTTGATCTCGTACTATAGAATCTCGATCTCGGCCTTGAAAGTAAAGAATCATTCTCGTCTCGATCTCGCTGTCGAGATTTGAGTCCACTCTCGATCTCGGCAAGAATCGAGACGAGATTTGTACAACACAAGCATGGCTGCTGGCGTGACAATTCTTAAACTTTATTAGTATCTATTATTAGTATTAACCGTTAAATACTATTAATTGACATCAACATGGACTTTAATTATTTATTTCGTAAAACTGTTCACCTCTCTGTAAGTGAGATATACGACTTCATTCAATTTTTGTATTTAATGAATTTTCTTCGTAACTCAGATATTCTCCATTCGTTTAATACAAGCTTGCTTCCTTCCAGCAGTAGGAGACAAAAGTTATACATCATTAATGCAAGACGCGCGCAAATACAACGCTCAGCTGCCTTTTAACTTGAAAAGAGACCTACTTCGTTCATTCAGTTAGTGTTGATTTATGACATTACAAATATTAATTCTGTAAATTCGAATAAAAAGACATATCGATTCGTGTTCTCGAATGCGTTCGCTTATGTACGCCCACGGCTCTGTGAACCAGTCTAATTTGTAACACAAAAGAGAGTAACGCTTCCAGAAAAATATATCGTTTAATAGCAATGTGCGCAATGCAAATTCTTCTTTAGATCGTTAATAGTATGAGACGCATATTTCCGAAGTCCTGTCAATTAGAAGTTCTATTCACGTGTTCGGTGAACTGATTTGGTATATAATAAGCACTAATTTTAAGGGTATTTACTGTTATTACAACCACACTGAAGTAGCTTTAAGGTTCTTTCACGAAGCCACATGGAAAATTGCCGTATATAACTACTTCTTTGTTCATATTTGTTCGCCTTTTTAATATCTTGAGTTCATCAGAAAATGGTCAGGCATTCCATGGTTTTCTCTTTCTAACGTCAACAAAGCGCCTATCGAAAAAATTTGTTCGTACAGTTTGAATCACATTTGATGTTTGGCCTGCTGACGTATTCGTTGTTTGTTGCCCTGAAGAAAATAACTCCCTATCACTACTGCGAAAACTAACTGGCAAGAAAATATTGTGAGAATTCTACGACGACAAAGATTCACTTGATCATTTTTATGAACGCCCCTTACACTAAGTTACATTATTATCTATGTACGGGACGGGACGGGACATAATTAGTACTTTCGACGAGTCTTGCTCTATATGAAATTTATCTGCTGAAAAGCGGTTTCAAGGTCATTATTTACATCAAAGTGCATAAGTGCCTTTTTAGAAACTGTAATAGAAGTAGAAATAAGGTGATCAACATGCATCTGTAAACGGTGACCATATTGCAGTTCCGTATCCCATTTCAGAACATACCAGTGAGGAGTATTTGAAGCGAGCGTACATCTAAAAACTTTTCGCAGATTCTATAAATAAGGCTGTAAGATTTGTAAAATCTACATGTGCTAACCAACTAACTAATAATTAATTTTTTTTAGGTTTGATGATCAATTAAATCATGAGGACTCAGATATTTTGAAGTACGTAAATAGAAGAAATATGATTAGACCTGATAAACAGTTAGAGATAAGTTATTCGCTATCATGCCGGAGAACAGCCAGACGATTATTAACAAATACCTCAAAAATAAGTTGGCTCACGTATACCACATGAATTACAATATTTCTCTTGCTTGCAACCATGTTGGAACATTGATGATGCTAATAATAGAGTTTGTGATTTTATTATTTTCCTAGGAGCTCTAACTAAATTGCAAGCAAGACGTTATCGGGTCTTGGTCTTACCTTTTTGAAGAAGTGCAAAATATTTCATTTTACATGCGAAGGAAAGTTGTTTAAAATTTCTAATGAAATTTACCAAATTATTATTATTTTGTTATAGCTATTGCTAGTTACATTACACTGATTGAAACTACATAAGTAATATTCATTATACGGATATATTTGTGTACAAACACATATTGTATATCAAAAATAATAGAAAGATTGTGAATATTGTTGAAAAATGGTTGGAAATAATAATAAATGTGTGGGTTGCTAAAAATTTATTGTAATAAGCGTACCATCAACTAATAAATGCATGTTCGGGGTGATTCAGTTTAGTATTCGCAATCATACATGTTCTTTATTAAACTAAACGTATGATGATGTATGTTAAAACTTCCATAGTCACCTTTCCTGTCAAATGGGATGACATGATCATTCTCAGGGTATCTTTATTCCTTCATTCGGCTGTGCAAACATAGACACTTGTGAAACAAAAATACATATAAAAATACATTTAACAAGAATAAAATAATAAAAAACGTAAAGAACACAACCCAGTTTACAATATTTGTCAAAAAAGAATGATTCAAAAACCATCTAACTCAGTATTATGTTAGATGATTATTCAATCTTTTTAGTTGCGTCCCATTCAGTATGTATTTAATCAATTATAAATTTAAAAAATACTGTATCAATGAAGAGAAGTGATCCTAATTATGGTGGGTGCAGAAAAACTGCAAAAGCCTCTAAACGTGTGTAAGAACATCACTTTTCTAATAGACTAGTGCCTGATAAAATGTTTTCAGTCGTAATGGAAAATTTGCATGAAGATTCTTGTTTTCAAAAGGAAAGAATTATTTTAAGTCCAGAACAGCAACAATCGAAGAACATTATGACAGTTCTAGTACACATATCAGTGTAGATATCCATATTTCAAAGCAGATGTGTCCTATTCATCATCAGAACTAATTTTCAAAAGGAATAAATTGTACCCACGTAAAATGCATTAACACCCATCTTGCCGGACTATGAAAAATGTATTCATTTTGTAGCGAATATCCATTTTATAATAATGTAACAGCTAATACAAAACTGCCACTTGTGATCTCAAGGTCACAATAAACCCACACTGACTTAGAGAAAAACACCTTCATAATACCCGGGGAGTCAGTGTGTGATGTGCGATTATTAAATTGATTGTCAAATCTATCTAAATTTTTAAGGTGTGTAACTACCGGATCACCTAGAGAACACTGAGCAGAACATAATTTGTGAGAATGTTGTCTATTATATGAAGAACTTTTTATCACATTGTACACTCAAAGTAAAAATCAGAGCATGGTTGTGTTTTGCACAAAACTTGGGTCACTTTGAACACATAATGGATTAATTTATTATTTTTTTTCTTAAATTTTATATACTGCTAAACTAATTTAATAATTTTTTTACATATAATTTTTCAAGTTTTGTTATTTTCATGGACGTTTTTGTCATATAAGTCCTGCTTTATTTGCACAGATGAATGGAAAAGTAAAACAGGCTTAAAAATAAGGTGAAAAATATATGGCGCTTCATTAAACAAAAGACAGTTGACTATTGAAGTTTCGACACACATCATCATACAGTTAATTTAAGATCATCTATCAGATTTTTTTTTGTCATTTACCGATATATAGGATTTATTTCACTTATCTGTCAAAATAATATATATATATATATATATATATATATATATATATATATATATATATATATATAATATAATATAATTCAATAATTGGGTGACCCGGCTGGCTTGGGCATTAAAATATAGCGAAGCTAGTCGTGCTAATTGTTTATATTTCGGGTCACCCAATTATTGAATTATATTTTATATATATATATATATATATATATATATATATATATAGAGAGAGAGAGAGAGAGAGAGAAAAAATAAAAAAATGTAGAGAAATTCAAAGAAATGTTTGTTGTCAGGATGTCTTGGACCATGAACAGTAAATATCCGCAGAAAGAGCACTTCCCAAACTACATAATGTATCCGTCAAAGTTAAGTGACAGAACTGAGGTAGGTAACACAATTTAGTATCTTGCATTTGCCGCGAAGTCTTCATATATAAAATGACAGATTATTCCGGAAAAACATTTAAGTTGTTTAAAAATGTATGCGCAGTACTTTAGAAAGTATTTCCTGTGAAAGGAAGATATCAGTGACAAAAAAATAAAATAAAAATAAGCTGCATCATTTCAGAGTAAATCCATGTTCTATGAAACCAAATGCAGCACTTTAAAAAATATGCAAGTATTTGCCACCTACAGCAGAGCCACACTTGTTCAAATTACGACAATTAGATAAAGGAAGCGGAATTTCAAAAACGAATCTGCAGATGAAGCAGTGTTTAAATCTCTTGGAATGAAGGTTGCATACCACTGTTTTGTGATGTTTTCTTTCATAATAATAAACATTTGCAGCAGCAAGGACTATTTAGCAATTTAAAGAAAGGTTTTTATCATTATAAAAAAATCTATACGTAAACACTTGATTGTATCTAGAAACCAGGGGCACGAAATCAAAAGAATTCATATCAGAGGGTCCAACATGGCGGTATAATCAGGCAAAATAATCAAGGTATATGTCAGGCTAGGGTTAAACCCATCTGTAAAAGACACACATACTTAATTCCTGTACAAATATTGGAAGGTGTGTTTGCGGATGATGTGATAGTAGGTACAGTACATAAAACCCCGAAGCCCAATTTGAGTATACAGGGGCTATCGTATCAGTAAATAAAGAGAAAAGCAAGGTGATGGCTATTTAACAAGAGTATGTGCAAATGCAGATATAATTAGATGAACAACCTATAAAGCTATTTGAAGGGTCCAAATATTTAGGAGTGATAAGTTAAAATAGTCAAACCTTAGAATGCCATGGGATTTTCCATAGAGAAGGAAGTAAGTGTAAGGCAATAAGTATTAGGAACGAAGCTGTACGAAAGCATAGTTACAAGMGATATGCTTTGATCGAGAAAAATCTAGCCAGCAAGGTACAAGCTGTGGAAATAAAATATCTGACAAGTGTATCATGGTAAGGGATAGAATAAGGAACCACGCAGATCAAAGCGGCGTTATTACCATCAGTTAGCAGCTTGAGCAGAATTAGTATTAATAGTAAGTCAAAAGGTATGAAGACCAACCATGCCTGATTTTTTCATGTCGGGGACTAGTGGCTGATACCGTTTGATCTCCTTTCTCGGTTAACAAAGCAATACCTGCAGCATGTTTAGAACTCTGAGTACCTACCTATCACCGTTCGCAGAGTTTATGTTGTAACCCAACCTTAAAAATGCAATAACGTACGGTTGGCCGCAAATTTTATGTGCTTCCTAACGGAGGTGTGGTTGCCGAATAATGAAACGGAGGCTTCACATTACCTTCCGGTAGATGACTAAAGGAATGATCAACGCTTGGCGGAGATTGTTTAAAACATAATGGTTTACTGAACTTACAGCACTATGAACACTATGGTGCTCTCAATGAATCCCCATTATTTTTAATTTGCTGGCTTACGTAAATAACCCACTGCGCGTGTGTTCAGCTTTGGTGGCAACTTGTGTTATAATAAGCTTTAACGTGACCAGATATGTAATAATCCAGATTCGTAAAATCTTGAGATCTCTTGGTACAGGTTTCGTTAAAGCAATGCCTGCTGAAATGAATAAAGGCCGCATCATGTGTGATAAATTATATATAAAAAATGCCTAATGATCTAACATCTAACAAAGATGAATGTCAAGTAATTTCGCAGAAATATAGAGTACATCCCTTATATAAGACGCTCATCTAAAATAAAAGGTCTAATTCACTAATTATCAATTATACTACACCATACATTTAATGAAAATAGTAATTTTAGATACTTTGTAGACATGAGAGTTTTTATTAGATTAAAGATGGAAATTATGAGCACTATTTATGTCAACTCGAGTAAATGGTGCCTCAACAGTAAAAATAATATGTTTTTTAGTAATTGAAGATTTCTTGAAGCATTTGCACTATGATACATGCATAAATCTACAATGTGGGGACCTCTTCCATTCGAAAGCAGCGCAGGAATTAAATAAAGTTGAAAATTGAGATTATGACAAACGACAGCGTTTGAAATTTGAATGTTTATAAATGGGTAATCATGGCGATAGTAAGACATATTTTGCTTAGAATTTCAAGAATATGCTCCCTAAATTTATATAGTACGTCGTGCAACATTTCTTTTAAAAAAGCATAACAAAGCAAAGAGGACTGTCAGTATATTTTGTTGAAATTTAGGAGAAACTATTTTTTTAGTTTTACAGTCAGTTTTATTTTTCGGGGCATACTAATTCTTCCAAAACAAAAATTATCACAGAAAATGGTAATTTTTAGCGATGTGTGCTTCTTTATTCTCATACCTTTCAAGAATATTACAAAATGGGAAGAACAGCGTGAGGGGCCATAAAAAATATTTTTATCCAATTTAACATCCATTCTGCTGAAAGAAAGATTGCAAATTTAGTACTAGTTACTAGATACAGTCTAATTTCCTTATTTTTGAGCTGCATACTAAGTACTAGTACATTATGGCTGAATTATTTGTAAAGATAAGCTTTGCGTGCTAACAGCACTAGAAATAATGAACTGTAAGATTACGTTTCGGCGATAGTTTGTATTAGATTTATACAAGATGTTCTGTAACTCGGGGGCTATAGTAAATATGCGTATTCCTGTGGATTAATTTTGACCACCGCTTGCTGCAACACCGTGTTTAAATCATTTTTGCACCATACCGTTTGCTTGGCTTCGCCTAGTTACCGTGTGGGGAGGCTTACAAAAGCGTTAGAGTCCTCAGTTGCGTTATCATATAGTAAATAATAAACTGTTAAAGATTTATCATGTTTTTTTTTCACTGCCTGGTTCGCGCTCCCCGCTTAACATCTATTTCAGCTTACGGCACCCACCCTCGATTTGTTCCCTGGTGTGCCGATCTTCACTGCAGCTTCCCTGGTCTGCACGCATAAGAGAGATCGCGCGCAGTGGTCCGAGGAGCATACCGCAGGATAATAAAAAAGCTAGCACCCGAAAAATCGCTCTGACGTCAAGCTGTGAAGCACAGCTCTACGTGATCACCAAATCGTGCACTACCGACCTCCCGACTGTCAAAGCCCAAAGCGAAAGTCCGTTCCGCCGCTCATCAAAAAAGGCGTCGCAAAACGTGTTACAAAGCTACAGTTTCGTAGAAATGGCGACATAATGCCTTGCCAGTAAATAAAATAATAAATGTATGGAAATAGTTACTCATAATCTACTTACAAAATTCTTTAAAACTTCTCCAAGCAATAGGGTTTTCTACAATTTCTTTAAATATTGAATTTTATAAAGCAAAGCAAAATAAATAACCCGTACTTTCCATTTTTTTTCGTAAAATGGCCAATCAATACATAACGTCAGCGTACAAATGAACATAGGTGCCAGATTAAATTTATTATTTTTTAAATTTAAAAGTCTTGACTCCAAAACTTATTAAAAACTGGTAATACACATAACTAGCTTTTTTTAATTTCATTTCATTTTGTATAATTGTTAAATGCAATAATGACATTAAATCACGGTTGGAAGTATTTTGGCTGGAGAAAAACAAAAAAGTCAATATCGGCAACACAATAAGGAATTCTCTCATCAAGACAGATGACAGGACTACATGGCCTTCTATGACATGACCTCAAAGTATTCTTGATTTTCGTGTTTGCGATAGACTTAGTTGTTTTGTCGCCTGCAAATAATTAGTTGAACAGAAATGGTTTTTAAAAAGTGTATCGTACTGTACTACATAAAGAACAAAGCAATGGTGAGGCATGCACTTTGTTACCGGTTTGCACGCAGACGTCACGCCGGAAACTTGCGCCTGAACTTCGTATAATGAAAAATTACTGACTTTTTTTTCTTAATTTATTGCATCAGTGGTTTTTAAATAGTCTTTAGAATCCAAATTTCGTATGTAACTGTAAGTCTTTTTATACTGTATAACACCCTATTGTTTGTGGATTTTACTGATGAACAGACATTCGCTGTTTGCTGGTATTGCATGCCTCCTACGCGGCTCTAACTTTCTCCAATTTGATAGCGATTTCTAGTTAATTAAAAATAACCGCAAATTGCATATCTGATGACGTACTAACACTAGCATCCAAAAATATCATATTTTGAACGATATAAATTAAAAACACCCGACGGCTCTTTTAAGGATATATTTTGTTTATTAGAATTCTCAGTTTGACAATGGCCTCGGGAATATGTATATTCACTATGGCCCTACAATTTCGGAACACCCTTATATGTATTAGAAACTTAAAAATAATAATATAATATAAAAATTGCAATTATTTCGAGAAGAATATGTGAAAGCAGAGGAAATAGAAAAATTCCCAAGTACCTTCTACACTTTCGTATTTCTGTTCTCAAATACTTCGCACAAAAATTTCTGCTTACCACTCCGTTGTTAAATTTCCTGACGACGCAGGGAAGCGTGGCCGTACCCCCGATTTGCGCCACGACCACAGTGCAATTTTCCGTTGCGAACACATTCGGCTTTCCACCGCTGGCGATTTCCTTGACGGCGTTGCTGGTCGCGTGTTCCTTTCCTTTGTGTCGGGACTCGTAGCTGCGGCGATGGCGGAACGCAGCGAGCTCTGTACTTTCTGCAATCAAGCAAAAAGGAACGTGGTCAGAATTTTAAGCGGGTTACAGTCTGGATGTCATAAATTTGGGAGGGCTCCCGTTATACCCGGGGCGGGGTCGCGACATCCAAGTGGCATTTACAAATTGTTCGTACATGACGCTAAATAGATTCTAATCTTTAAGATGCGTTGTAATGGGCTGTTTGATAAATTCTTGCCGGCAGAAAGACCGAATACGTTGTAGAAATCTTTGTTTCATGATTTTTTTCTACTGAATAACTTAAAACAAGTTGGTTGTTTATATATTTAATGATTTTTATCAGCTAACCTAAACGCCACCTAAAACTCCCAAGGCTCGTATTTACTTTACTTCTCTAGGTACAACCTTGAGTAATATGTCAAATTGAAGGTCTTTTTAAACCCTTTAAAAATGGCATAGGATCAACCTATCGGTTTTGACCACTTTAAAACTACTTGTAAGTAAAAGAAAATATAATTTTTTCTCCGTTAGCAACTTTAAATCTTTAAAATTGAATTCTTTTCACGTAACTAGTTTACTTCTCACATAACATACAAAAATATTTAGAGTAAGTTTGATAATCCAATACCTAGATATTTATACTAGACTGCAACTATGACCAGTTTTGGCCACATATGCACTTAAAAGTGGCCACCTTACTAGCCTGTTTCGGCCACTTCCTGTAAATAAGGTTCACGCACGAGTATATAAGAAAAAATCTATGGACTTACTAGATACTAAACTGAAAGATGTTTTACATAGTGTGTAGATACAAGGGTATAATCTTAAAATTATAAATTGCACATCAGGTTTTATGTTTGGTAGTATTTTATTATTTCAGGTACACTAAACATGCCTGTTCTGATCCTTTTAGTAGGCCAGTTGTTTATATCTTCCCAATCATAAAGTATCTAATCTTTTCTTGTGCCGGCCACTTCCAGTCTGAATCACTTCTTTCCCTCGCAGAAATAAAATACTGTTTTGGTTTGTTTTCCACATTTTTCATTAGTCCTGGGCAGGTAGTGGACACTCTCATTTTAGATAACCGTAAACGCTATTGCTGCAACCAACAATACACGATACAGTTATGGATACAACATTCGTAGATGGCACTCTGTGCTGTGTGTGTGAAGCATGGCTAACGCAGGCACGCGGGAGTCCGTTTAAATCAAGGTATGTTCAAATCAAGTTGATGTCAAGCTTTGATATCTAGCATAAAATTGTCGCAAGTTCCCAACCTATCTAATTATAGGATATTTTAATAATATGTTATAGTAATTATTATTTTGCAACCTGTTAACATTTTGGTAGCATTTTTCTGTTTAAAATTATATGTAGTATATTGTGACATTGAAGTTGAATACGAAGAAGTTAAGACATTTTGCTTTCATTTTGTACCTGGAAAATTATTTAAAAGTGTTAAAATTGTAAGCTTCGACAATGCCGAATGAATGAACTCAAATATCACATTTCACCACTTCCCAAGTGAAGTTGACATGTGCGAAGAATAGGTAAAACGGACAAACAATTTGGACGTGCAGTCTCGCAGCCTTACATCCATTCGAGCATCATTTGTGGTATGTGGAGAATACTTTCAGCTAATTGCTTTTAAACGCCAGAGCAAAAGAAACTAAGTAGAAGAGTAATTCCCACACTATAAATAATAAACAATGGTGCGAGATAAGCACTGTCTTTTGAATCTTATTTCTGGTAATTACATTTACGACAATTCAAATGATTCATAGTTTTTTAAAACCTCGCCTTTCCTTTGCCACTACTTTACACTAACGAAGAAAACAACCTATTAATTATTATTTTAAGTAAACCTTTCTAACTTAACTTTTTATGTAGTACACAATTGCGTACAAAGTCAGCATAATATAAAAAAGTTAAGTTAGACATGCTTATATAAATTAAAAAGATTGTTTTCTTAATTTCCTGTGAAATAGTGGGCAAAGTAGATACCAGGTTTTAAAATTAAGACGATAAATAAACGTAAAATAAATGACATTTGTCTGACTCGGAGTTTCTGATTTATCCGCTACACCTGCTGGTTGTTTCATTAATGTAGTTCTCATACAACATTCACAGATGGCGCTGTATCTCATTCCACAAAATTTATCAACACTGGCCATTCTTGTTGGTCCTGGGTAATGCAAGCCTTAAAATTCAACCACAACATGTGCTTCCACATGAATAGCTAAAGGTACATTTAGATCGGATAAGTTATCTACCGTGTCTACTTTTAAAACATTGAACCGTTGCTTCTCAACCTTTCCCTAAGCACACGAATGTTTTCGCTCTCTATCTGTAACATCGTTTTAGTTTGTTTCTGTTCTGCACATTTCCTTCTCCATTTCTTCAGCATATTTTCTTCTACTATCTTAAACCATTGGCTTGAAATAAGCACACTCGTTTAATATTCTCGCTTCTTCTTTGTCCGTGGTGATAAATTATCCGAAGAGGGATATATTAGTACTATACTCCAGATGTAATCTTTTAACTGGAATTTCGTCATTTCCATTTACATACAACGACGTTTTTTTTTATTTTTCAAGTTTTCGTCGGTACTTCGGTACCTACTTGTCTAAATTCAACTCATCATTTGTTAACCTATCTTTATCTTTCATTAGCACCTCGCCTAAAAGTTTTAGAATTTTTTGTAACCAAGGCATATTTTGATTAAGTAAATTGTTTTGCATCTAGACTGTTGATGCTAGCACTGTGTTTATTTATTAATTCAATTACGTGTTTGTGGTTCTAGGAACATTGTGTATTTTTCTAGCCTGAAGAACAGGCAACAATGTCTTCTCCCAGCCATTTTCGGTTATAGGAAATACGTAAGCATCCACAAGGAGAGAAAAAGAAGCTAAACACATCAATTTGCAACTGAAAAATTATATTACCAAAACTGGATAGTGCATCCAGCCGTGGCCACTCACAAATAAACTGGATCTTTAGCCACAGAAAAATTAAACAACCAGAACAAGCACCCTGGGTATGAGGAACGGTCCGCGCAATTTCAGTCCGCCATGTTTTGTGGATACTGACACTGACTGAAAAGTGTCAACCGCTCACCGCCCTTAAACGATTACAGATGTGTTATATAACTTAAGTATTTCGACTTTGAGCTTTGTATGATTTTTTCACTCTTAGCTGATTGTTATAATTTATAATAATGCAATGTAGCGTTGGCGGACGTGTTTGTGCTGTAAAGCAGTGCAACAGCAGACGTAGGTATGCTGGTCAAGACTACGTTTTTTAGCTTTCCAAAGGATGTTTGCAGGTTTGCTGTTGCGAGTGATGGTTTTGCTTATTTGACTAATTAATTACAGCACAGCTAAACAGTGAGCAACAGCGTGTGGTGGCGATGACCTAGTAGAATATGTGGAAAATCTTCATTGATGGTATAGAGTGTGCAGTTAACATTTTAAAGATAAAATCTTTCTAAATGAATTACACGACCGATTACATACAACCTTATGCAGTACCATTCTTGCTTATTCATCCACTTACGCCAGTTGGCAAACACACGAGGTACTTCCAATATCCACAAGTTTCAAAAGTGATCAAAAGTTAAAGATGTCTGCTGGTATGTAATAACATAATTTTACTGGAGTCATATGAACAGTAAATGTTGATATTTTAACAGTGCCTATGAATAACACAACAACAGATGCCCAAAAGAAACTTCTATGACAGAAGTGTAAAGCAACCTTTATTACTATTGTGTAAATGCAGCTTTATATCCTGACAAAATGGCGGCCGGGATACAAAAAAGTATAGGGTGTTGACAGGAGTGCGTATTCTGATTAGGTATTTGTTTATTCTGTGCTTTAGCTATCTAGCTTTAGCCACTCTGTGCCTGCAACTGGAATATACACAATATGTAGTGTATCAGATGTATTTACACAGGTCATTTTTAATGTATGGAACCGACAAGCGAAAGTATCGGCGATACAAAATATATACGCAGACCCAAGACCTTCATTTAGAGTTTCAAAAACCACTTTACCTCACTTTATTAAGTTTGCCAATTTAGTCTAAGCTCTCGTTTGATTCGCACGCAAACTCTTCGCATCTCACATATCGACATTCCACTTGCCTTACTGAATCTTTCCCAAGCACTAAATAAAAGACCCCATCAGCTTCTCTATTTCTGTCTTGGATCGTGGATCTACGGTCCCTTACTAGTAGCAGGACGCTTCGGAGAACGGATTCTTAGCGCTTATTTGAATGCAGGCTGTATACAGCGGCTTGAGTTTGCCATTATGCTCGAGCCTGTATATCCTATTGAATTGATTTGCCTCAACTAGGGAGATTTTGCGGGTTTTATTCGCCCATTCTCGCTACAACAGAATTGGAAARTCGGGKATCTTTTTCAATGACAAAATATTGGGAATGTTATTGCCAAATTAGCGGACTGAATGGACCAACCATTTTAGCAGACGTCAAAAACTGTGGACAAAAACCTTTTATGGCAGCGTATACCCAATGCATATGTGTATATAAGTGTTGTAGTTAAAAGAATGATCGATAACCTATTAGGCAATTACAAAGGTATAAAAAAGTTGCTCAAGAAAAATCTGGGGTATACTTATATAGGGTTTGTCAAATGTATGGAATAGCAGGCTTATATCCGTAAATATAAACATTACAGCTAAGGGTATTGTTACTAATTATTTATTTATTCCTTAGCCTACTTTTTGTTTTTGTTTTCAGCGCATTTCCATGGAAGCATAATTTTTGTTGTTTTTTATTGTTCTTTTTATCCTTGAAATGGCCTGGCGTGTATTTTGTAGGGTTTGATGACAATCTTTTTGCGAAAATCTGTGTTTTCCAATGAACTACAGAAAACGTTATCAGAGACAGTTGTGCAAGTGCCAATACTAGCTTTATTCATTTGATGATAATTGTAAGGCTTGCAATACTTTATTTACTAAAATAAACACTTTACATCAAATAAAATGTTCAAACTGTAAACCTGCAGCAGACTGACAATAAGCTAGTCTACACAGCTTCAAGCTTTTGGAAATTTTGTGTTTTTTGCACATCTGACCTCAATGTATTTAAATAAGGCAACCTAGCAGACATTCAATAGTTCCTCGAAATCCTATCCAGTATCCACCTACGTGGGAAGATTTTGTCCGCTTACAAGAGACTTCAAAATGCGGCGGAGCGCCTTCGTATTAAAACCAGATGTTGCGGTTCAGCAAATCCCGTCAATCTTCAACGGAAAATAAATATACCATGTCAAGTACAATATTATACCCATCAGTAGGTTCAGGTAGATATCTGCTGTTATATTCCCGTTTATGAATATGGACTTACATCGTGTTGCCCTATAATGCCAGCCCACACATTTAGTTTCTGAGGATACTGCGTGTATGTTCTTCCATCATCCAGTAAGGATTTTCACTAGACCAATAGCAGCAATTTTGGCTGTTTACAGATAGCGCCAACTAGTTACAGACGGTTATTTAAACGCTAGTACCGTAGGTCTGTAAAGGATGGCAATATGCTTACGGGATACCTAGTACAGCTGAATACTATGCGATTACGATTCGCACCAGTTAGTTCTTTTAGAGACGCATTTCATTCAAGTCTTCAGGATTGTTGTCCACATTATCCAGGTGGTTAAGTTTCCAGCAAAACTTAAATCAGGCGAGTGGTACATGCGGTTACGGCCTGATAGGAAGGAAGCTTGGGATGAATTCTACCGAAGGACGGTCAAGTCCAGGTGGGTACCTCCAGGTAGTATGTACAGGGTCCACACATAGTGCATCCACGTATAGCTGGAGTCAGTAAAGTTTTAATTGCGGAGGATGCATATTTGCAGCTTTCCATCTTGAATTGCTAGACGTTACTTTTTGCCAACTGCGTATTCTTCTTTCTTCCATTTGGTTGCAGCCCACACTGCACATACTAAGCTATTCGCAGGCCGATATAACTTCTTGGTGTTATATATAATGCAAACATCTACAGGCGGGAAGGATTTTCCAGTTAGGATAGTTCCCAAACACCTGTCGGACKAGGGTTGCCAGAATGGTAGAAGATTGACAATCCACGTTTCCAGATGCTTACGTTGTGGCTTGCACCAGGTTAGAATTCTTAACATCCAAAGACGACTAACACACCGATGGTTCCTTAGAAATTAGGTGTTTTCCATCTCTCTAGGCCTGTCGACCATAGTTTAGGGACTTAGGTCACGGATGGTACTTGCGCCAGGTAGTTAGTACCCCATGAGCACCAGAGGAGAAGTCTGACTTTAGGTTGAGCATCCACACTCTTGATGCCTACGTCTATGTAGAAGCGATGTAGTGGGTGCGGCACTTAGTCCAGGCGACTAAATAGCAGGTGAAATTCGTATCAAACTAAAGATCGTCAAACTGTACTATTAAAGTATCCGTATCTTAAGACAATTAGTATCTATATTTAACATAATATCCTAGTCGCGCGATATACTACTAGCGTCGTTGGCTGTTGTCAGCCTTTTAGAATATATTTGCCTGTTCCACGTTGTTGCATATTAAATAAATGGAATAATATTTAAAGTCAACTAATAAAAATTTTTAGTCCTTAATACAGGATGTATGTGGACAGATTATTTCGCAATATCTGCAAATTGAAAACTAATCCATTTAGTGCAAAGAAAATTAATTATAAGCCATAAAATTAAAAGTTGTGTAATTTTGAAATTGTAATTCTTATAAAATAAAGCTTTTCTGTTCAGTAGTCACTTATCTATTAATGTTAAAGTTATCGCCTTGATTAAGTATTGAGAATTAGGTATAGATATTTAAACAAGCTCAGTAGTCTCGCACTTCAATCTACAATATCTTAAAGACTGATAAAGCAAAAAGAAATAGTATCAATGCTTCCTCCTAGGTCTCTACTGCATTTGTAAGCTATTGTACTTTATATAAGAGCAAGCATGCAAGTTTATACGGTTTTAGGTACTGGGGTTACGGCAGCGCGTTAAAAGTTAAAAGCCTGACCAGAATCTACAACTGAACTATGCAACTTCAAGCACTAAACTAACTCGCCTGTAAGCTATCGATTGCATAATAAGAAATTGTTAAGAGATTCTTAAAAATAGTTGTATTTACTCGTTATGTCACTCATTGCTCAGATCAGGTCAGATCGCATAAACCAACAAATACCTTTATGTACAAGAATCCATTTACGCGTTGATTAAAACACACTACGTTTAGAAGTCTATCCCTTTTGATCGCAAACCATGCTTTATTGCTCTACCGGTACCCTTAATTTTTCTTCCTGCTGGTATCTAACGCTATCGTCAATTATGTTACGCCTTCCCAGGCAAAGTCGACCTGATTCAAACGCCTACTGTGGTGCTTTTAGGGAACTAAATAATCATTTGAGCTGCCGTAACTTCCCGCAGTATATTACGGTTAATGCGTCGTAAGGTCAAGCTTGGTGTCTATTCGGCGTGGAAAGCCTTGTACGTTATGGCAACTTCCAAACAACAAATTAGCAGCGAGTAGTGGGTTACCAGTTTACATTATCGACATCACATGATAAATTCCCTTGAAAGGAAGAGCAGCAGATAGCGATTTTATAAAATGTAGGTACCAACAGGTAGGTATCATAAGTTCCGCCCATACCTATATGCCCTTACCTAAATATCTAGTACGTTTTACATAATTTGCTGTTACCATTATATCCACTAAACATTAATTTTTGCTCTCTTTGTCATCTGGAGGTATCTCTAAAAGGAAAGTAATGGATCGTTTGGCGATTTTTATAAACGGTGCTAAACTGCGTTGTTTTAAGGCTACAAAACATCTAAGAGCAGTGTTTAACATTAATTTAAATTACAGTTTAGGCATCTTATTCAGAAGGCTTTTAAGAATTTGAAATTAATTTATAATGTTAGAAGACAACTGGATCACAAATCCAAGATACTTCCTTGTGAAAGTTTTGTATCACGTTTTAATTATTGTGCGTGTCTGTAGACCCTTGCAGGAAAGATATAATGCGAAGTCAGGTTGTGCGTCTTCGTTTAATTTTTGAGGTTAGAAATGGACATGTAGGTAATATACGGTTGGTTCAGTGGTTGGATATGCTGAAACGACGGTACCTGCCGGCAGCTTGTGGGTACCACAAAATAATATTGAGTAAGAATAACATTCGTTGAAAAGGTTTGCTTTCTATTCCAGTTCATCAACATTCTACTTTTCGAAAAAGTTATCCCTACGATGTTGGTAGAGTGTACAATAGTATACCTAATTAATTAAAGAGATTTTCTGCGGAGGCATTCAAACGTGGGCTGAGGCGATTGTTGCTATATTTGTTGTAACTTGTGTGCTTTTTTTATCGTGACTCCGTCGATTCGAATCGGAAATTATCGGTTTCTTTCGGATATTACGTAACGTGTCATGTTTGTGACAAGATATTTCCTATCTTAACATGGTATCTACTGGCATTTCACCATCCCGTTAATTTAAAATTTAAGCAGGGTTGCCAGTGTTACCTTATCACTAAGGTAATAGCATGTCCTTCCAATACCTTCTGAATATGATTGTTGTTTTAATATCTTCCAAAAGGTAAGATGGAAAACCCATTGCTCACTAAGTAGTTTTTTTTTAATAATCAAAATTATCATTACCTGCCATACTTGGAAGACTAATATCTTTATTTGGCCGGCCTTCGTAGTCCAGGGTGCAACATGCCTGCCTCTGCAGGGAGAGATTGCAGGTTTCAGTTTCACCCAGGGCATGTATACAATTTAACAGCACAGTAAAATACATACTTACCGAATACTTAATTGCAATAAGCCGGAAGGGTCATTAATTGAAAAAATGAAAGTGTAAAGCTTGACATTTGAATACACTAAACTTTAGGCCCAAGGTCGATTCCCTTAGGAATCAACCACTGCAAGGAACTCATTGGGCCTCACCCTTGAAATGGGTGACGAGCCGCCACTGGTGCAAGTAAGTTTAGGTCCGATTAAGCCCGTTTCTGTTTCACTTCTATTAAAGCAACAACATAATGTGAAAATTTACTAGAAGGGCCGCAGTTTATTATAGAGCCAGTATAATAAGCGAAATTATTGTACAAATACGTTACAGTTGGCAACACTGAATAACAATATCCGTTCTTTACAGTTGATTACAAAGTAAATAGTTAAAAGTTTTTTCATTATAATTTAGTAAAAAGATTGGTGGTGAATGACATTTGAATTCGGTCTGATGAGTAAAATTTTGTAGAAAGCAATACAACCTATCGTCCGCCATCTAGCTTTAAAATTTTCTGAAATAATATCTACAATAGGATTTTCCGTGTTATTCGTGGTGGTTATAATGCATTTGGGATACACGGTACATATTTAAATATACCATATATTCTACTGAATCAGAACCATCTTTAACATGTGAAATAAAATATTTTCGTATATTATCTCTTAGGGGCATTTTCAGAGAATTTTTAAACCACAGAGCTATCCACTGTAATCTTCTCTATGCCGTTCGGTTAAGCCTGGTAAATATTGCACTGTCTTGGTTATTATTTCACACATTTTAATATAAATATAATAATCCCGTCCATTGCTTTTCGATTATTTTGTTCAGCTTTAAAAAGAGTAATAAATGCTCTTTGAGTGTTGTTACGTACTGCTACTGAATTTTTCCTGTGGGTGTTTCTCCCGTTTTGTTTACCGATATGATCCGTCTTGTGATCCCCGAGTTGTTTTCGTTGCAAAAAAACGATTCTGTACACAAACAGTAACGATCCTGTTTCCGGTTACATCACGTAAATCCCAGGTAATATATACCTTGCGACACACCTTATTCCAGCGCACTACTCTATAATAGCATTATTATCTTCGGCGCGTTTGAAACGTAGACGGCGATGCAAACGGGCGTCGTGTAAACTGTGTGAAGTTGTTTGCATGTGTTAAGTGCTCTTTTGTTTCGGCGCTAAGTGCTTGTACACGGTTCATTGTTCCGTGCACTAACTACCAGTTATTTGTTTCGTGCTTCTTATTCTTGGGCGGGAAGTAATTAGGGGCAGATGCTTTTACGGATTAGCTGGGAAACTAAGTTGTGTAAATCGCAATTTGTAAATGTGTGCTTTTCACAAACGCTCATATATGAATGAAGAAATGTGTGAAGTGAAATGGCTAAAGAAAATACTTCCTACTATTTGTATTCAAATAACTGTAAGCACAGGGTGGCATTTGCCATTAACAAACAAAATATAATAGTTATAGCAGTATGCAGTACTGTGCACTGAGCAAACGTAAGGGAGCGCACCGGGTATAAGCGCTACTCCATTTTAAACATTGATCAAATTACAAATCTATTTAGGTTTAAGGTTTAAGCTCACACGGCAAACACTTAATCGGAAAATGATGAACGTGCATGCCTATTATGAAGCTAAACTAAAACTTATGTGTAGCATAGTCACAAAAATTACATTCAGCAACACCTATGAAGCATCAGCATCGAGTGTACCTTATTTGGGTACCATGCCGTATGTTATTGCTAATAAACTTAATCAAAATTTGACATACATCATTATACTCTGCAGCAAAAAATCGCGTTTATTGAAACCCATGAAGCAAAATCGATTGTTGCACCTTTGTAAGTGCGATGATGAATGTCCATCATAGTCTTAATCAAAATTTGATGTGTGCTATAATATTTAGCATAAAAAATTACATCCAACGACACCCATGAAGCAAAATCGTTTTTTTTTACCTTATCGCACGAACGAAGTGTATTATTCAGTTGCGCCACAATGAACAATCTAGTTCGTCAAAATAAAACGAACTAGTTCGTGTTGCACTATCAAAAAGACTTGTAGGATACTGAAACAGATGCGATGTTGGGACTGGACAACCACGAGTGACCTATGACCACTGGAACGATAAAGTTAGTCGCAATGTATGACGTACAATAACGGCGTAGCAGTCCCATTTTCGCTATTCGGCATTTTTACTTAACGTTTTGTTGCAAAGGTTTGACCATATTATTATCATTAGCACGCTATTAATAGATATGTAGAGTTGCAATTTAGATAGGCTGCGCTTCGTTAGAAACGTTATTAAGTAGGCCCGCGAATGAAAACTGTTAAGCTTTTTTGCGTCGAAGCTCTGTCCGAGAGCATATCGGGCAAGCAAACGTAGAACTTCTTCATGTTATAGTTTCCGTGTGAAAATAAAGTTTTTTAAAAACCAATTGTTTTCGCGCGGGAACGTAACTGATATGCCAAATATGTAATTTATTATATCAGTAAATATTACTGGTACTTCTGAAATGGCCTTAAGCATTTCTGTAATATTTTGTAATTTTCTGTAATATTTTCTGTAATATAATGTATAATAAGTTACAAACGCTTATTGTTTAATAAAATAATTCCTTTATAAGTTAACATTTATGGATGCGTAATTGGTGTGCGGTTTCTTCCACTTCTATTTTTATAACTTATGTTGTTAGTTATTATCGGAATGATAAAGGTACCGTTTGCTTGCAATGGTTATCTATTACTCTATTTCTCAAATCAATAACTTTACAAGCTAGGAACTTATACAAATTATCCGTTTTATGCATTATTTCATTTTATATAAGTATTCTAAGTTTGAATTTATCAAGATAGCAGAGGTGTTTTTTAAAGAATTTCTCTGACGATGTAAGTTGTTATACTAGTCATAAGTCGCAGGCTTTTTGTTGTAGTTGTATTCGTATGTGTTAGTGAAGTTATTAGTTATTACTTTCGTGATATTATGTCTCCAAAGCCATTAAGTTAATTATACTTTTAAATATGTTTCGTATTGCCAGTTTCATTAACAATTAAAATACCTATTACATCTCATATCTCAAACACACACGACGACATGCGTAGCTATATCGTAAAACGAAGCGTTAATCAACTATCGAATATTGTATATGGCACAAGTTTATAAACTGCAGGACTATGCGGTGAGATTCATCCAGGGAATTCGAACTATGGTTCATTCTAAACTATTCTTTTAATTGAACTAATTCAGTACAAACTATTCACCAAAATGAGCTAGACACTCTAGTACATGTCCATCATATGTAGTGATAATGAGGTTGTAGCCCTTGACAGCAAATCGTTATTATAACACATGTGCGACTTAGCCTGGACCTAATGGAGTTAGAAGCTGGCAATAGTGTCTTATATTTACCTTCAGAGATTTTCCGCCAAATTTAAATATTGCGTGATACGTCACCGTTCCCGGAGACGCGCACCACTACTGCGCCGATACGCTGAATGCCCTGTTGCATGCTTGACGCATTTTTCGCCTTTGAACACGCTTAACCTTTGCTTACGTTTTGGTTTTGTGAAAAACGCCTTAAAGTTTTGTTAACAACGCCTTAAAGTTTTGTTTTTAATTCCTTGGTATTTATACAAAACATTTTTCAGTAGACATTATTATCCGTATAACCAGGAACAAGACACACTTTTAACATAATATATCCAGAACAAGAACAGTTATATTATTTACGTTATATGACGTTGACAGTTGACAAAACAAGCAAACAAGAAAAGAAGGAAACTCTTGTGGCCAGATCGTTCAATTTTACGCAAATCAGCCGATTTTCCTTTTTAAACGTTGCTATATACACTGTAGCTCAAGTTTAAACGACTAGCGTATCGCGTTTAACACATCCATTCGCGTACGGGTTGTTATAATTCATAATTATCGTTGCGATTTCGGTTGTATACGTGTCCCATTGGAATAAGGTTATATGGAGGGTCCTTTTGTGTAGAAACCAATCGCTTCAAAATGGGTTTACGACGGACTCGTGTCGTGACCATAGATTTACACTTCTTTTCTTCTCTGGCAAGCGATGCCTGTTCACCGTCTTTTGGAATGATTTATGAGGTTTTTTTTCGGTATCTGCTAAAGGGACCTCAAGTGGTAAGTAATCCCTCATTATTGGAGTTAAAAGTTTTCACTGAGGCCACACAACCTTAGGAAACTGGAAATAGTATAGAAACCAACGTAGAAACCTCATTTCGGCCGACCGCACTGACTGGCTTGCCAGGATCATAAAATGCGCGTGGCAACATCACACAGTMATACCGCAGMACGCGCGCATCAGGAAGCAGTGACATCAGAGATTAAAACTCTAAACATAAACAATTTTTAAGCATTAACTAAGCGCTTMGCGAAAAATAAAAAAAYCGGGTMATTATTTTTCATGTAGATTCATATTCTGCAATAAAATAAATGTGGGCTACAGGCCCATTAGAGCATTCGTCTGGCCGGGCTTTTCCAACGAGACCAGTATAGTCTAAGTATAATTCCGGGCCAAAATTCTGTAAAGTGAAAACGGACCGGGCTGGGCCGGGCCTTAAGAGAGGCGGGCCAGGGCCAGGCCGGGCCTAAAAGACTAGGTCCGTTGAATGCTCTAATCTTAATCCAAACTTGATAGGCATCATTATACTCAGTGTGAAACATCACGTTCAACAACACGCATACATGAATATATCAAATATAATGTATGAAAACTGGGCATTTTGACCCTAGGGGCAATACTCTAGTAATCCTACTTCGTAATACCTTATTGGGAGGCTAAGACATCATTTTCAGCTCTAATCGTAAACCTATAAAATGGAACTACATATTATGAATATTTGTTTTCACTATGAGAAACTATAACTGCTATAAATATAAAAAAAATGTATTCTGAATTAGGCAAACGAAAAGATGAGCGTAAAACATTTAGCATGAGTGTTGCAGATGCAATTGAATACTAATGCAACGTGAACCTTAATTTGTTTCAGTTTAAAGAAGGACACACTGAGAGAAATGGGTTATTAGATATAAAAGAAAAGCTTAATGAATTACAACTTGTAGATTTAAAATAGGCGCCAAAAACAACTACCATTATTCAATGCAACTACAGAATATTATACTAAGAACTTCAATGCATAATATTTAAAGTGTTTAGGTATAATAGTCAAGAAATAGTATCATTTAAAACTACATATTTTTAGTTTTCAAGTACTCTACTTGTAAAAACAACATTCCAGGTAGTTTAAGATATTCAACATGTAGTGGTATGCATTACAACTACACATTCTTTTATTTTAAAGTATTGTAGTTGCACAAATTATAATTTTAAATGTTAATTATAATCATCATGTAGTAGTATAATTTACTACTACAAGTTTGTTTTTTAAAAAAACATAGTTATATACCTACTATAATATAGGCTATTATTTTGAACCTACGATGGGTTATAAATTAGGACTCATTTACATAAAAAGATAATATAATTGTATTATTAAAAGTTGAGATTAGTCTTGCTCGTTTTACTACATAATTGAACAATTGAAGCATTTTTGCTATCGTGACACCAGGTATTCGATCTCCTCTTTAAAGAACTTTGCTATCAACAAGGTACGTTTTAGTAGGCTTACCTGACTTCGCTGGAAACAAAGTTCTTTGAGGAGGTMATCGAAAATTTGTTGGTACAATACAACAAATTTAATGCCTCAGTTGTTTGGCAATTTTATATAGACGAGTAATAGCACTCAACTTTTATAATAAATTTATTTTTTATGCAAATAGATCTTATTTCTATAACCCGTAGCAGATTGAAAAAAGAAAAACGACTTTTATATTAATATTAAACGCCATATCGCGTATACCAAACAGCAACGTTCTGAAAATATCTAAAGCACACGCACCGATATCACAAATATTTAAGAATGTTATAATTACAACACTAGTAATTGACAAAAAAAGGCATCTTGTAGAGGTATATTAATGAATTAATTATGAATTTAACATGCCGTAAAAACACTGAAAAGACAACTAAATATAATCCATGTGCAGAAATTYGGTTWCTCCGGGTGTCGCGCCTTGTTGGAATATAGTATGTTGCTCCTTGCTCTTCAGAAAATATTACACATACATATTTGCCTCGACAGTTCAAAAACCGCTGACGCCCAATTCTGTAGGCAAATCATTGGTTTTAAAGAAGAAAAATAGAGAAACTTCTTTTCTTTACCTCCGGACTGTGTTGCAGCTCCTGTCTGACAATAACCTGGACTAACAAGCGTCGATTTAATATTTTGTGTAGTTTGTAACGAGTAAGTACTTCCTTTCCTCATTGCAACATTGTAATATTTTTAAAAGTGGCACCAAAACCTAAAAAAAATAATATTGCTTAAAATGAGAAACAACTGAAGAGTCTAAAAGTTAGTGAAGTTTCTTCATATTATAACTTTGTCTGTTTAAAACTTTTTTAAATTTTATTTAGATATATGCTTGCCTGACTGACTATTTTTTAACTAAAGTACTTAAAATATGTAATTAATGCCTTCCTACCTACATTACCCCCAAAATATATTTTAATTATATTTTTGATTAATCCATTATAACATAGTTTTTTAAGTTAAATGATTTGGAAAGAGCCTTCACTCATTGTGGAACGTTTTCAAACAATTAAGTAGCTTGGACTGATAGTTTCGAAGCTAATTAATTAAGATTAATTTTTCGACTAACTAATTCATCAAAGCAACAAATACTTATGATCCATGCCTTATATATCGTAAATCAGGCACCTAAAGTGGCTCTCACTGATAGGTATTATAGATATCACAAAGAAAAACAGTTTTGATAACGCTTTCGTACTTGATCACGTGATAACCACGTGTAGTAGAATCGCAAAGTAGCATAAGGCGATATTGGGATGATCATCTTTGAATATATTCGACATAGTCAACTAATTTATATGGGATGTTAGCATTACAATAATACTTTGCTTTTCTAACTGACTAGTAGCACACAATTTGTTATTAAACTATAATGCTGTAATAATGCTATTTAGACGGCATGGCAGCATTTTTAGGAGCACGAGCACACATCTGTTGACAAACATGTATTGAAACTTGTACTTACCTTCGAATGGATTAACGAGGTTTTCCAAATTCCAAAGCTTTAATTTGCTTTCTATTTTCAACAATATTTTTTCTTTTTTTAATATCAAAGTTCGTTTGGTGACTACGAAACCACGCTCCACGCGGCACTTGCACTGAACTGCTAAACGCCATTACGCTTTTAAAACTAGCCAGTGTTGTCAACTTTCTATGCGGAATAGCACCGTATTTCATCATTGAATTACCGTATTTGAGTCTCCATTACGGTATCTAACTAGTAAATATTATAGCATCTGTTTGCTTACTGCCTTAAACATGCAAAGCTTGCGATTAAGGATAATGGTCATACATCGAACAATTGTTAAACATTGTACATGAATTCTAATTAGCGTATAGTTGGCAACGCTGCGAAAACACATACTCTTGAGCTGTTAATACTACAACTACGTATTTAACATTTTAAAATATATAGCAGTAAAATATTCAGCATGTAAAATAACACGACGTAGTTGTAAATACAATAACTACAAAAATTCTGTTCTTAAAACACACATTTCAAAATATAACATAATGTTCTAAAGGGTCAGTAGTACTAACTAATAATTTTGTATACATAAAGAGCTATATATACAAGATACAGTAAATATTGCAGTTAGGGTTATCACGTAAAGTTTTGTAAAAATAACTTAGTAGGACTAAACATGTAGTACTACATTTCTTTCAGTGCAAGCAGCCACTGAATTTAGCCGAATTATTGAATAAACCTCTCGCTAATAAAATTAATAAATGTAAGAAATAAAAGTTCCACAATAAATCTTGTCTAGGTTCATTAAGAGATAATTTTAACAGTAGAGATTTCCGAAAATTGATCTTCTGTTTAAAAACTGCTTAAATCTTCCTTTTACCCAACAAGTCAAGCCAAATTCACACGAGAGGAACCTGCGTAGGTATGAAAAGTTGCTGTTACATACCAAATTGCCAACATTATTCGTCGGTAATTGTTAGCTCAAGATGTAACTAGTTTTGTATCAATTTCCAATTTCACAAAACCCTCGGAACGTTTTTATTTTGATGGTCTTTTTTTTAGCATTTATACATGAAGATTTTTCTGGCTGTACAGCTGTATTCGCCAATAAAATGTTTAAAAGATAGTTAATCGCGAGACCCACAAAAGAAATGTGAAGATAGATAACAGAAACATGTAGCTTTGTAAACCAACATGTTGAGTACGTCAGCAACATTAGAAGGAAACAATCGTGCCTTGGGTGATTTTCGAATTTTAATTCGACTTATACGTAGTTTTGATAGGCCTTGAAAACGTCGGCTAGGTCGAAACGATCGTCAGAACTACTATAGTCAAGCAATCAGCTTGTTTCCATGCTATTTAATGGATTAATGGGTGCAACCTCGAAAGCATTTAACTTGCTGTATTGCTACAACTTGAACAAGTGATTGTCCGAATCTCATTTCTAAATGACTGGTGTCCTCACTGGCATTTTGTTATTCACTTAAATGGAAAGAATAGGGCGTAGTGACAAATGAATTTGGTTCTAGAGGAGCCACTGCCATTTATGTGACCGGTTTGCTGTTAACCAGTTAAAAATGTAGGCGAGAAAGCCGCCATAGCTTGCTTGACCCGTCCTTTTACAAACGCTTGTTACATTATGTACACCAGAAGCTTTCAAATCCACGCACTGACAGCGAAAAGCGAAGTGTAGCTTGTCTGTGTCAACTGTCACTGTCAACACTAACCCTATCATGAACGAGAAACATTTAACAACATTGTATAATGATGCCGACTTGAATCAGTTCTGTCATTCTTTCTGCGTTGTACTCACGGGTATCTTATGATGGTAAAGGAAATACGTCATTGACAACTCAACTTTAAAAGTTCTGTGAATAGCGGTTAATGTGATAACTTTGCCTGTTAAATGTCAGCTATTATTTATAATACCAAAGTAACTCGTGCGAAATCTCCTAACCCCTACTTGTTTTTTTTTCATTATAATTAAAGCGTAAGCCCTATGTTTAGGGAAACAACATATTTTCGTCGGAAATAGTGTATAATCTATGCACTAAATTGATATGTTGTGAATAGACATTTCATGTACCTACGTACCTACTTACGACAATAATAGCAAAAACGCCCCAAATGGAACTTAATGTGGGAGTGCCGTATATTCCAAGCGTTTCCATTTTAGGCAATCGACGATCGTATTCCGTTCATTATTAATTCACCATTGCACTCCCTTGTTCTCTTCCCTATAAATAATTTGATCGAAAAGGGACAGAAATATAGAACTCCTTCCAGTAGAAGCTGTACATTAACAATTTAACAGAAATTGACCGTTTCCATGAAAATAACGTTGCACCGATTCAAACGCTCGTACATAAGCGTGCGTTGCTGTTCTTGCGTGTGTCACGCACCGTTGACATGAGTTGGATAACGGCGTGGTGCCGGAGAAAAAATCTTCGAGCTCGTGTGATGGAAATTCACGGGAAGAAACGTTTAAACGAGATTTCCTCGCGTTGCTGGCGAAATTTGTTCTTTTGTCGGCCGAGCGAAAAACGCTTGAATGCGGGTACCTGTGTACCTCGCTAATCTCCATTCCGAGGAAAAATTCCCTGAAAAACTGATTACTGGGGTAATTTCTTGACTCGGAGCCATAGTTGAATGCAAGCACGGCTCAGCTTAATGTAAACGAAGGTTTTCTACATAAAATACTTTAGAATTTAATAACCTTGTGACGTCGAACCTAAATATAGACGTGACTGTAAGGAGCTGATGAACAGAAAATGACTCCCAGCCATTAAAGCATTCGTGAGCTAGCCATAGATGAAGTAGCTGAAGTTCAGTGTTGAGTGGTTATGAAATGCATGAAAATTAAAGTTTAGTCGGTGCTGATGGTATAATGGCAGAGTGGAGAAAATTAGAAACCCAAATGTTAATTTGTCAGCGTTTCGGAATCATTAATTTTTGCTTAAGACTTCATTTCCTGTCTGCATCTTATACAAATCCTTGTGCAGATATTGCAGCTTTTACTGGAAAACGTCAGCGAAGGTCGTATTCGTTCAGCATCATAACCAGAATTTCATATAGATTTGAATTGATGGGATATATCTTTGAGAATAGCCCACGTCACTTGCCTGTTTATTTTCATACTTATCCCTACGAAGAGGTGTTACATGGAAATTTTGCGCATCCTCTACTGGGAGTGATTTCTTCCAATATGTATTTGATTGACTTAAAATAATGTTTACTATTAATGTAATGGCTACTTATAGTAGCTTTTATCAGTGTTTATTACTTCATATTCATTTGTACATAAACTATTTTATTATATTGCTAAAATGTTTGTCTTAAGTATAGTGTACAATTTTTATGTAGACGAGATATTACAATAAGCAAGTTACAACAAATTTACTAGTAAATTTAATTATGTATGTAACATAAATAATAATGAACACACTACAGTCACTACTCAGAAATTGGTCTATAATGAAAGTAAAGTTGAATCTAGACAAAAATGTTTCGAATGAAAGTTTTATAAAATTAAAGGATTTACAGTTACTGCGTTACTTTCGATGGAACGCCCTGTTTATTATTCATTTTTAATTTTGCACCGAAAATAGGTGCCACTTTCTTAGTATTAGATTTGGTGTAATAAGCACGACTTTGGAGTTATTTTACATTTCTGCAAAATTTGCTATTTGCAGTGTTGGCACCATTTTGAAAACCTCTAAGGGGGATGCGGTTTCCGCAAATCCCTTCTAAAGGAAACTTACTTTTATCAGATGTTTCATCAGTAGAGTCTTAAAATTTCATAAAATTTACAGATGCCAATATTTACTAATTCAAAATGAATAGGTAACTCACTTTTTTGTGGAAGCACATACTTTTTTCATGCATCATCGATTGCATCATCTTTTTTTCTGTTGATGAGAAGTTGTTGGTATTTGCCATCAAAGATTTTTGTGAAATTTGCGTTTTTTTTTCTTAAATTTCAAATAATCAAATCTTATCGTGTTAGCTGTAAGTGACCTGTTGAGATTTTTTTGTCTTCTTGCAATTATCAGGATTTTCCACTATTGCTCGTAGTACAAGTATTTTTWCTTTGGGTCATTTTAACRTGARACCAGTCACGCTGGTAGTCGTGATAGCAGCTTAGTGAGCCAGAAAGCGGGGTTTAAACACGAAACTCAATACAAATTACCAATTGAACAATAAAAACAGATAACACATCATTCTATTAAGGAAGAAATAATAACAAAACCGTTAATAAGATTAATTGTTCCACATAACAACCAGTTTCATGATAACAAATGCGCAAGCGTTTTAATAAAGAGTTGTACACATGCATGAAAACATTTTCGCCTAAACCTAAAAGATTGAGCTGAGAATATTTTGATACAACCCTATTAAATGATTTCGTTTCTTTGTATCCTCCCGAGCAGTTGATTGACGATACTTTATAAACCAATTGCTCAGTGTGGCTCCACAAAAAAATCATGTTTTATTAAATCTGGATATCGCACTGGCAATGGTGTAGGACATCCATTTCCAGTCCACTTGTTTGGAAATTTTGCGTTCCAGCACTTCCTCTCTCCGATAATGCGCGCGTGAACCATCATGTTGGACTGATGTGCTATGTGCACATTGTCTAACATTTCTCCTAACGCCTGTTCCCGCTGACATTTCCATTAAAAGATAAGGTTCAATCGTCGAACTATGCCTCCCAATAGATTTAAAGACTACTTATGTTGATTGCCCAAGACACTTATGCTATACACTGAACTTCTGAATACTGTAATAATGTTGGTTGTGTCTTGAATGCACAATGCACCTTCATCGTAAAGATAACATTATTATAAAAGTCACTTTTTATGTTAAAATTTACGTAGGCGCCGCTGAGAAAACCGCAATCGATTAAAGTCAGCCTGATATAGTCCCTAAACAAACTGAACCCAATAAGGATGAAATTTATTAGTTTTATGCAGTATTTTTAACAGAATTTATTTTGCTTACTTGTGATTCATCACCTATTTCTCTCCTGCTTAAGTGAGGATCTTGGAAAACAGCACGAGGTTCTCTTAATATGCCACACATTTTGTGCGTTTTTTCTTCTGGTACTTTACACAGCCAATTCTATCAATCATTCCTTTCATATTTGTAAATACCTCTGAATTTATACGTTCCCAGTCAGAAAATCTTTGCGCGGACATTTATCAGACAAGTAATGAATTTTATTCTACGTTACCCAATGAATAAACTATGTCGAATAATTCTTCTTTCGAAATTTGTTTTCTAGCATCTTTTCTAATATCAGACAGAATCTCTAATCCACAAAAAATATGCGTAATTCATGTTTGAATTAGTAAATATCCTTAAATTTTTTGAAGTTTAATCTAAACGTGCGTTTATATATAGAAGGGAGCAAATAACAAACAGGGTGTTAGAGAATTTTATTGTTTTTCATGTTTGTTCGATAACAAGGATCAACATTTTGTTATTTTTCAATTAATTGGTTCATTTAGTTTGGTTTTTCGGGCACTTATTTAGGGTACCTAGTTCCGTTCATTTTTTCTCCCTGAGTCCTTCGGCGTACGCGAAGAATTACGGAGCATCAAGCAGTTAGTTTTTAGTTGTTTTTGAAGCACACACGTATACACACACCGTTCGATCGCATCCTCGCAGCTATAGACGTGCCAGCTAGTGCATCAAGTCCACACACACACACGCATGCAACAAACACACCCTCACACGCACCTCATCTTACACCAAGGTAAGTGCCTGAGCCGATTTGTTGTCATTTGGTACGCGTTAAAGGAGCTCATTTTGAGCCCTACGTGAACTGTCCTCGAAATATACCGACAACGTTTGACAGGTTGTAAAAAAGGCAACGTTAAAAACTTTTTTCGAGTAAAAAAAATTCCAAAAACGCTTCTATTTTTGTATACAGGGTGTTGAATCTTTTAAGACTATCCTGAACTATAAAAGATATAAATTTCAAATTTGGTGGAAAACAWAACGTACAAAAAGTATAACAAAAAAAGTAATCGGGGGATTTCTAAAGCACTAGMGACGMMCGCTGGGGTAATATGCCCCCCCCCCCTTTTTAGAACTTTTAGGTCTATAGATTTTTAGACAAAACTAATACAATTTAGTAATCTCTAATCAATTCAAGTAATATCAAGTAAAACATGTCTCCTTGAAGTTTGCTGTAAAACGACTCATTCGTTCCTAAAAATTGATTTTTTGATTGAAAAACGCTACACCGCCATTATTTTGTGAAATCACAAAAATGTTATTGAAGCTAACAACGCTTGAAGAGTTATAGAAAATGCAATTTTAAAAACTTTTTTTCAAATAAAAAATTTCCGAAAACGCCATGTAACATTCCAATCAATGTGATATACAATACATATGAACTTAAACACCGGCTACAGAAAGCACATAAAGGTGCTCATAGTAATTTAGTTTGGAGCAAACTAGTACGCAAAATAGAATACGACAAAAATATAAATTTAAAGACATGCCGGAAAAGTGTCCTAGTTGTAACAAAAAGCAGAAGCGGTAATAAAGTGAGTGCTGTGTATGAGAAACCTTACGATGTGATGAGCGATGATAAACCAAATATGAGTGTAATAAAAGCCGGTGAAGTTCACAGAAACAGGACAAAATTTTACTACGCTAGTAATATAAAACACTAGATGTAATGTGTGATTATAGTAATCTATCAGATATTGTAATATAACGTTATAGATTAGAAATACTCTAGATGAAAAAATATAAGTTTAAAAAGTATTCGTTTTTGTATAGGGGAAGAATGTGTATGACATCAATCCCCTCTCATTTTCGGAACCGTGCAAAGTAGGAGTAAGCTTAAAAAGTAAGGCTGTTAAGAACTGTAAAAAAATATCGCCTAATAATAGCTGTAGATTTAATAATTATTAAATGGTAAGTTACAGGTTTATACGTAGAAAAAATAAATGTAATAACTAAGGAAAATGTTAACGAGCGTAAAACAATTAATCATTATTGAAAAGTAACCTAATTCGACGTCATAATTTATATTATTGGAGGTCGTTTTTAGTATGTAGCAATGACAAGAACGTGTAACATATAAAAGCACTTTATCGGATAAACGTATAATGGTCTGGTCTGGAAAATAACTTGCATGTATAGACTTTGTGGAAGATATTGTACCGGCACAAGTTTCATTATGAATCAGGATAAGGCTATTAACCCTAAGCACTTTTACCAATTAGGCACAATGAAGTTGAAAAGGATTATAATATTATTATCTACAATAAGTATGACAATACTGAGTAGTAAATGTAATATTTATGCAAGGAGCGTATTTAAAAACGAACGTATATCAATACTATTGAGTAAGATATTTTCGATTTTCTTAGTCTAGAACAGCTAGGTAAGTTTATTTGATTAACGCAACCCAAAATATAAGTTCAATTTAAATAAATAGTATATACCTTTACTAATAACTTTATATAATAGTTCTCGTGTATGCCGTAGTCGGAGAATCCCAATTACCTGGTATACACAATACTAGATATTTGCGAATAACGCTCTTGTTCAGTAGGTATGCTTAATATAAGTAGTCTTTTGTAAAGCTCCATTCCACCGACTGTGACATCAACATTTGCAACTGAGTTCAAGCTCCAATGCAGTAATCTGCTATTTAATTACACAATTGAACACAATCTAATTGGTACTGCTTCCAGGAAACAGGATAAATTTAACGAAGCTGTTAAAAAGCTTTTGGGACGTATACAGATTCCTCTTGACATCATCGTCGAAAGTAATCTTGAAAAAGCCCATTAAGGCATTAATACAGTTCATTGTAAATTACAGGTAGGTAAGAAGACTAAAGCAGTATTTGAAATCAATTTTTATAATTTAGTAGTAGATGTAGCAGCGCTACTTCACATAATTAATGCATAGTACATGCGTTTATTTAGATATAAATGTCTTCCTTATACTTATATTTGACGGGCACGAAAATTGGTACTTACTGGACCTTCATTTATAGTCGTTTTTCTGGACTGTCTGCCTCAATTTAACTTCTGAAACAACTCCAAACAGTATATTGGATTTTCTGAACTTTAACGTATTGCAGTTTCAGGACTTCTCTATCATTGCTTGTAATCGTAGCAAAGAAAAAGGTTTAAGATGATATTTCGTGGTACATTTGCTCTCTTGCAGTCGAATGTTGCTTAAAGCCACCGAATATTACGTAAGTAAATCGTCTTATGGTTAATTTTTTTGCAATATAGACTAGTAATTAATTCTCAAGGTCGCAAAAAATTCTATTCGCATATATTATTGATATAATAACTTATAATATTTACATTGCTAACTGTAATACCGCTCCAATATTTCGAACAAAACTAATAAACAGAGTATCGTCAAGGTTGTAAATCTCCCCTACAGAATAAAGAATCTTTGGCAATGAATAGAGGAACAAAAGTAAGAGGTCAGCAGCTTTTTCATGCCAAACCATAAATAAATCGTAAACATCGTTAAAGTTTAGTAAACATTGCGGTAGCATAACGGCTAGAAGCAATTTCATTGCTCATTAGTTTCGTTAAATAAGTTGATATTGGGTTTACTGTACGAATAGACTGGGAACACTATGTGGTTACACGTGTCAAGCGGCATATGTGGGACTGGACAGGCCCTTTATAGTTTTCCACCACAAAATCAGAACGGCTTGCATGCACGTCGACATAAAGCGTAATTAAAGGATGCGATTAAAGTTTTAATTAATATCTGTGGTGGAGACTGGACGCGCACTGTACAATAAAATTTGCAACTCGTTCGGTCAATTACATTACCGAAAGAAGAGTCATCATTATTATAAACCAGCCAAAAGAATGAATAAGCCCATTGTACTACGTTCAATCCAAAGAAATAGCAATTCGTTAAATGGGACAGGTTTTCAGGCGACTGCCAGTTTTGAATGACCCGTTGTCAGCCACGGACGGTGTAAATCGACCAACAAATTAAGAAATTGATTTTGTTACATTACCTGACAGAATATACTACAGTCTCACATTCACAGCTTTCCACAAAATACTGTATTCAATAAAAGTTTTTTTCTACCGACATGATCAGACGATGTTAAGTGCTTACAGCAATATGGTAATCGTATCGATGTAGGTAATATTTACTAGCTTTTATATCAATTAACTCATCTACTATATTTTCGACACACAATAGTAAAGGTACAAATCAACACTTCTCTCGGGTTTTTAAATATATTAGACAAAATACAATTGCCCGTACAGAGTATTACCCGTGTGAAAACAGCGGCCAGTTCCAGCAGCCAATTTTTACGGAAACACCCGAATACTATAGAGCTAACAAACTTTGTAGATGGCCGTTCATTCATATAGGTAATTAGCTTCTACCTAGTCACCAGGAAATAGCACATTATAAAACAAATTTTTATAACAGCGCCCGTACAACGATACATTGCGAACCATCCCAAGGGGTAAAAACCGCCCTCTCGAGCYCTAAAAAATTCATATCTAGGTTAGCCCCCATAGCAACTCTTTGATATTTGCACACGATGTTACCCATGCCGCCAGCCAAACAGCGCCCGTACAACGATTCATTGCAAACCATCCCAAGGGGTAGAAACCGCCCTTTKGAACACTAAAAAATTCATATCTCGGTTAGCCCCCATAGTAACTCTTTTATATTCGCACATAATGTTGCTTATACCGATAGGCAAACAGCGCCCGTACAACGATTCWTTGCAAWCCATCCCAAGGGGTAGAAACCGCCCTCTCGAACACTAAAAAAATCATATCTCGGTTAGCCCCCATAGTAACTCTTTGATATTTGCACACGATGTTGCCCATACCACCAGGCAAACAACGCCCATACAACGATTCATTGCAAACCATCCCAAGGGGTAGAAACCGCCCTCTCGAACACTAAAAAAATCATATCTCGGTTAGCCCCCATAGTAACTCTTTGATATTTGCACACGATGTTGCCCATACCYCCAGGCAAACAGCGCCCGTACAACGATTCGTTGCAAACCATCCCAAGGGGTAGAAACCGCCCTCTCGAAAACTAAAAAAATCATATCTCGGTTAGCCCCCATAGTAACTCTTTGATATTTGCACACGATGTTGCCCATACCACCAGGCAAACAGCGCCCGTACAACGATTCATTGCAAACCATCCCAAGGGGTAGAAACCGCCCTCTCGAACACTAAAAAATTCATATCTCGGTTAGCCCCCATAGTAACTCTTTGATATTTGCACACGATGTTACCCATACCGCCAGCCAAACAGCGCCCGTACAACGATTCATTGCAAACCATCCCAAGGGGTAGAAACCGCCCTTTAGAACACTAAAAAATTCATATCTCGGTTAGCCCCCATAGTAACTCTTTTATATTCGCACATAATGTTGCTTATACCGATAGGCAAACAGCGCCCGTACAACGATTCTTTGCAAACCACACCAAGCGGTAGAAACCGCCCTCTCGAGCACTAAAAAATTCATATCTCGGTTAGCCCCCATAGTAACTCTTTGATATTTGCACACGATGTTGCCCATACCGCCAGGCAAACAGCGCCCATACAAAGAGTCATTGCAAGCCATCCCAAGGGGTAGAAACCGCCCTCTCGAGCACTAAAAAATTCATATCTCGGTTAGCCTCCATAGTAACTCTTTTATATTCGCACATAATGTTGCTTATAACGATAGGCAAACAGCGCCCGTACAACGATTCATTGCAAACCATCCCAAGGGGTAGAAACCGCCCTCTCGAACACTAAAAAATTCATATCTCGGTTAGCCCCAATAGTAACTCTCTGATATTTGCACACGATATTGCCCATACCGCCAGGCAAATATCAGAGGCTAATATCAGAGAGTTACTATTAGGGCTAACCGAGATATGAATTTTTTAGTGCTCGAGAGGGCGGTTTCTACCCCTTGGGATGGCTTGCAATGACTCTTTGTATGGGCGCTGTTTGCCTGGCGGTATGGGCAACATCGTGTGCAAATATCAAAGAGTTACTATGGGGGCTAACCGAGATATGAATTTTTTAGTGCTCGAGAGGGCGGTTTCTACCGCTTGGTGTGGTTTGCAAAGAATCGTTGTACGGGCGCTGTTTGCCTATCGTTATAAGCAACATTATGTGCGAATATAAAAGAGTTACTATGGGGGCTAACCAAGATATGAATTTTTTAGTTTTCGAGAGGGCGGTTTCTACCCCTTGGGATGGTTTGCAATGAATCGTTGTACGGGCGCTGTTTGGCTGGCGGTATGGGTAACATCGTGTGCAAATATCAAAGAGTTACTATGGGGGCTAACCGAGATATGATTTTTTTAGTGTTCGAGAGGGCGGTTTCTACCCCTTGGGATGGTTTGCAATGAATCGTTGTACGGGCGCTGTTTGCCTATCGGTATAAGCAACATTATGTGCGAATATAAAAGAGTTACTATGGGGGCTAACCGAGATATGAATTTTTTAGTGTTCTYAAGGGCGGTTTCTACRCCTTGGSATGGTTTGCAATGAATCGTTGTATGGGCGCTGTTTGCCTGGTGGTATYGGCAACATCGTGTGCAAATATCAAAGAGTTACTATGGGGGCTAACCGAGATATGATTTTTTTAGTTTTCGAGAGGGCGGTTTCTACCCCTTGGGATGGTTTGCAATGAATCGTTGTACGGGCGCTGATTGGCTGGCGGTATGGGTAACATCGTGTGCAAATATCAATGAGTTACTATGGGGGCTAACCGAGATATGATTTTTTTAGTGTTCTAAAGGGCGGTTTCTACCCCTTGGGATGGTTTGCAATGAATCGTTGTACGGGCGCTGTTTGCCTATCGGTATAGGCAACATTATGTGCGAATATAAAAGGGTTACTATGGGGGCTAACCGAAATATGAATTTTTTAGTGTTCTAAAGGGCGGTTTCTACCCCTTGGGATGGTTTGCAATGAATCGTTGTATGGGCGCTGTTTGCCTGGTGGTATGGGCAACATCGTGTGCAAATATCAAAGAGTTACTATGGGGGCTAACCGAGATATGATTTTTTTAGTTTTCGAGAGGGCGGTTTCTACCCCTTGGGATGGTTTGCAATGAGTCGTTATACGGGCGCTGTTTGCCTGATGGTATGGGCAACATCGTGTGCAAATATCAAAGAGTTACTATGGGGGCTAACCGAGATATGATTTTTTTTAGTTTTCGAGAGGGCGGTTTCTACCCCTTGGGATGGTTTGCAATGAATCGTTGTACGGGCGCTGTTTGCCTGGTGGTATGGGCAACATCGTGTGCAAATATCAAAGAGTTATTATGGGGGCTAACCGAGATATGATTTTTTTAGTGTCCGAGAGGGCGGTTTCTACCCCTTGGGATGGTTTGCAATGAATCGTTGTATGGGCGCTGTTTGCCTGGTGGTATGGGCAACATCGTGTGCAAATATCAAAGAGTTACTATGGGGGCTAACCGAGATATGATTTTTTTAGTGTTCGAGAGGGCGGTTTCTACCCCTTGGGATGGTTTGCAATGAATCGTTGTATGGGCGCTGTTTGCCTGGTGGTATGGGTAACATCGTGTGCAAATATCAAAGAGTTACTATGGGGGCTAACCGAGATATGATTTTTTTAGTGTTCGAGAGGGCGGTTTCTACCCCTTTGGGATGGTTTGCAATGAATCTTTGTACGGGCGCTGTTTGGCTGGCGGTATGGGTAACATCGTGTGCAAATATCAAAGAGTTACTATGGGGGCTAACCGAGATATGATTTTTTTAGTGTTCGAGAGGGCGGTTTCTACCCCTTGGGATGGTTTGCAATGAATCGTTGTACGGGCGCTGTTTGGCTGGCGGTATGGGTAACATCGTGTGCAAATATCAAAGAGTTACTATGGGGGCTAACCGAGATATGAATTTTTTAGTGCTCGAGAGGGCGGTTTTTACCCCTTGGGATGGTTCGCAATGAATCGTTGTACGGGCGCTGTTTGCCTGGCGGTATGGGCGACATCGTGTGCAAATATCAGAGAGTTACTATGGGGGCTAACCGAGATATGAATTTTTTAGTTTTCGAGAGGGCGGTTTCTACCCCTTGGGATGGTTTGCAATGAATCGTTGTACGGGCGCTGTTTGGCTGGCGGTATGGGTAACATCGTGTGCAAATATCAAAGAGTTACTATGGGGGCTAACCGAGATATGATTTTTTTAGTGTTCGAGAGGGCGGTTTCTACCCCTTGGGATGGTTTGCAATGAATCGTTGTACGGGCGCTGTTTGGCTGGCGGCATGGGTAACATCGTGTGCAAATATCAAAGAGTTACTATGGGGGCTAACCTAGATATGAATTTTTTAGTGCTCGAGAGGGCGGTTTTTACCCCTTGGGATGGTTCGCAATGTATTGTTGTACGGGCGCTGTTATAAAAATTTGTTTTAGAATGTGCTATTTCCTGGTGACTAGGTAGAAGCTAATTACCTATATAAATGAACGGCCATCTACAAAGTTTGTTAGCTCTATAGTATTCGGGTGTTTCCGTAAAAATTGGCTGCTGGAACTGGCCGCTGTTTTCACACGGGTCAGAGTATTTATTATTGCTAAGGTAAGAACAGTTCGTTGGCAGATAATTTCAAACCTCGTCACATGGAAAGTCGTTTAACTACATAAAGCAAAAGTGCTCGACATTAATAATTAGAAAATTTAATTTGAAAATCAATTTTTACAATCATAAAACGCATATAAACCTGATCGTTACTTCTATTTTGATATAACATATTTTTTTATTAGTATCTAAGTATTACAATCGCGTGTTCCGGATTGAACCTGACTGGTGGTAATCCTCACACGCATTGTTGCCATAATGATGCTGTTTGCGGGTTGGCATGATTCAGTAACGCAGTAGCGTTATAGCTTTGTCGATTTTTCTTAAAATGAACAAATACTCGCGGAAAGACTCTCCATGGCCAAGCAAGAGAAGTAATATTGAATGTTTATTGGTAGGTAATAACATTATAGTTTATCTGAACAAATAAAATAATCCTATATTTTTATAAAACACCGCATGGTCAGCCATCTTTTATTATAACTGCTTTTCCCTCACTGACGCTGATACAGATCCGTTTGCCACGCTGTACTTTACTAAGCATTTGGCGCATATACATACGTAACACGTTACTGAAAATGAACGCCTGATGGTCGTCGGTGTCCGAAAAGATGTACAAACCAGAGCAGGTTTAGCCCGATATTCTACAACATTAAAAGGTCCTAATTTTAACTATGTTCACTATATCAGTAATTAACCCTGTAATAATACGAGTACACAAATCCGTATGTTTTTTCACTTTCTGTAGCACAGCAGACTAAACGAAACACTTATTATTCAAAGGCTGCATGTGCATCATTTAGCTTAGCTATTAACAAACAAAGCCACTTACTTCTCTCGTGAGCTTTTCTACAAACACCGTATTATAAACAAATGCCTTTTCGGAAATAAACAAGATTTGGTTGGTTTTTGACTACCCTTTCGACCGAAAAAATGCATTTAAACAATGTGCTCCAACACTACGGCTGGTTGCTGGAAATTCAGTAGGCAAAAATCGTGAAATTTGAGTCCCTGTACGAAAAAAGAAATGTTTTCAGTATTAAAAGGAATTACCACTATAAATAATAAAACAACGTGATAAGAGTTTAATGGGCAATAACCTAAAGCATTATTTCTAAAAAGTTTATAAATACACAACATATACAAGGTCCGCCACCTAAAACTCGAAAATTCGAGGCTATTTTCTTTATTTTTTAGGTACAACTTTAAGTTATATGTCAAATTATAGGTCTTTTTAAGCCCCTTAAAGATAGCTCAGCGGATGCCTAKAKAATTGTAGATAWTCATATTTTGTATTTAAAGTTAATTTTTGTAAACATTTTTAACCTTACCCCGTATGATAAATATTGCTTCATAGTTGAATGCCGATTTTTGTCTTCTTCATTTTGAGTCATTACCATGTATGCGTAATTTTTACTCCTTCTTCGTGAAAAACAAGAAAAACTAGTCGCCGCCATGTTCTTTAAATAGGGTTGTTCACAACTTTTAAGTGTTAGTTTAGTAGCTTATTACGGTACAAATTGTGCCTACATACCCATCGCTGCACACAAAACCCCAAAATTTTAGTAACTTTTAAATAAATCAAGTACAAAGTTCGTTCTAAAGAGACAGAGGCTAGAAAACGAAACCCTGCGACGAGGCTAGTGCGCGATGTAGAAAACCAAACTAGCCTCATCGCAGGGTTTCGTTTTCTAGCCTCTCTCTCTTTAGAACAAACTTTGTTCTTGATTTATTTAAAAGTTACTAAAAAATTTGGAGTTTTGTGTGCAGCGATGGGTATGTAGGCATAATTTGTACCATAATAAGCTACTAAACTAGCACTTAAAAAATTGTGAACAGCCCTATAATAGAACATGGCGGCGACTAGTTTTTCCTGTTTTTCACTAAAAAGGAGTAACAATTACGCGCATACGTTGCAATGACACAAATTGAAGAAGATAAAAATCGGCAGCCAATTATGAATCAATATTTATTATATGGGGTAAGGTTAATAAATATTTAGAAAATATAACTTTATTTGCAAAATATCACAATCTGCAAAAAAAATTCTGGCCACTCTCTATGCTATTTTTAAAGAGTTCAAAAAGACTTACAACTTGACATATAACTTTAGGTTGTACTAAAAAAAACAAAAAGAAATACTAGCCTGGGGAGTTTTAGGTGGCCGACCCTGTATATAATAACTAGCGCCTGCACAGGGTGTCTCATAATCGTTGAAATTGTAGGTTATCTCCATAACTATTAATACTAAAAGACTTCAAAATTTTGTTTGAACTTGTGTCAGGCAAATTTTGAGGTTCTTCCTCTTTGAAAAGGGTTACAGGTGGAATCGAAACGTCAGACTTATAATATTTTGTCAGTGTTTTCAAGAGACAGCGATCTTTCCGAAAATATATTATCTTATATTATGGACGCTGATAGCATTCATCCACGTATTACTGTCTTACGTTTTGTTGTGTACCATTGCCACTTTTATATCGAATTTTGTTTTTATTACTATAGCCAACTATTGAATCCAAAGCATCAACGTGTCCCTACCAAAGCCAACTATTGAATAGCCTACCTTTCTTCAGACCTCTCTATCTCGCTTGGATATATAAATAAAAAAAACTACATATTGACACTTTTATGAACATTTTAATTGTGAATATAGTTGCGCGCTAGGAATTTTCTAAGGGGCACTTTTTTACATATAACATATGAGTAAAACCTTTCAGAATCCATAATATAATGTAGTGTTTTGTTAAAAGATAATAAAAATAGTAAGTTAGAGTACAAGATTATACTGCAACAGAAACAAAGGAATGATGATAACTAAAATATAAGCTTTTATACCTAGCAGCCGGTATATACAACAGGGTTGGCATGATTAAAACAGAATGTTTTAAACTTGTTTAAAACAACGCTTCTGTTTAAAACTTTGTTTTAAACAAATGTTTAAATCATTTGTTTTAAACAGTGGTTTTTTTTAATTGATGTTTTAAACAGTGTTTTTTACGATTATTGTATGTAATGCATTAATTATTAGTATTAGGCTCGTTTACCCTCCACAAATAGATAAACAGGATTATTAGTAATTGCATATCTACATAATGTCACCTTGTATTTGCATAAAAATGAATTGAATTCAAAACCGGGCCCAGTTTTTTTTATCGATACAACAGTTATAGAAATTAATAATAAACTTAACGTTTTTTCTGTAGCTATAAATTACAAACATTTTAAAACAACAAATAAAAACCTTAACCTTATCATAACATAAAAATTTGTATTTCTGGTCCAATACAACAAAACAATAAATAAGACGTTCATTCAACTTTTACTAGATAATTGTATGTTTAGCATAAAAGAACAAATAGTTATCAGAACTTGGGCATATAAAAAAACAATAAACAAGAAATAAAATATTTTTACTAGTGCAAGCATATCTTTTTTGCACTTCTTGCATCGAGCTCGCATTGTACTATTTTGCACCTTAATTTTGTCGAAGTAATTCCACACTGCATTATTCCTTCTACTGGTCATTGTAATTGTTGAACTTTAAACATACAAGGTCGGTTCCTATTCTCTTTGTTAAAGTTGATATTAACTAAAATCAACCCAGTAACCAGTATGTGATTGGTTTGGATTTTAAGAAGAGAGTTGATTTTTGCATAAAATAGAAAAGAAAAACCGGCTCATAATAACTAAAATTGTCGCGTAAACGCCGTACAAATCGAATACAAATGACAAATGAGAACAGGCAATCGTAGTCACCTAAGGATTTTTAGACAACTGCTACACTTTGCGTCATCTACTCTACTACTAATACACATAGTAATTTGCATGAGAGTGCATGTTTAAAACGTTTTAAACATGTTTTCAACTAAGTAAGAAGAAAACATCTTAAAACAATCTGAACATGATTAAATTTAAAAAAAACCGTTTGTTTTGTTTAATTTGAAAAAAACATGTTTTTTGCCAACCCTGGTATACAGTGTCCCAACRCTTGTGTCTTGGCATGGGTAATTTTGTTATTTGAAAAACCGCAAAGTTACCAAATTAATGCTCAACAATCATACGTTTACAAATTTACGAAAAAAATGTGAAGGTCGATTTTTTAATTCACTTGTAACTTTTTTTTTTAACTCCTTTCAGAATTGCGAAGAAACATTCTTGGGGCACTTTTTAAATAGTTTTTGATTCAGTTACAAATTTTTGTCTACGAGGTTTCAGTAGCTAGTTTGTAATTATAATCAAGTTTATTTGTTCTTATTGAGCTTCATCTCACTATTGACATACTAAAAAAAAATTTCTGAGTTCTACTATATGTAACATTTAGTATTTGGGAGTACGAAAAAAGGATAAGAGAAAACAAAATTTTTAACTTTACGATACAGAAGCACTTATTGTGCACATTACTTAAGTAAATTGCGAAAAACTTTTGATCCCGCACAATCGGTTAATCTTCAGATTAACTAGGTAATGTACACATTAACGGATATCGGCCTTTTGGGGTAATCTATACTTTGTGGACTTATTTTTAATAATTTTGGTAATATTCATATAATTTAGTCCGATTTTATAACATTCGAATTTGACGCTAAACAATACATAGGTTATTATTTCCAAAAAAAGCAATGATTTGCAATTCTTACTAGCATCATTGATTACTGACAAAGTCCTGCACCTTTGCGAGCTTTAATTAAGTATGTGAAGAGGTACATATTCTTCTTAATGATTAATGTTTTAATTATGGTGTACATTATGTTATACTGCGTGTCCCTTTGTTCCACATCAGTCTCTATGTGAACATAAAATCCGACTTAGTTATTAAAAAAATGGGATATCAGAATTATTGAAAAAAACTTAGCAATGAATACATTTTTTATCAAAAAAAATAGGTTTTTTTCAACGGCAGAAAATTCAGCTATGATTTTCAGTTTAGAAAATACAAGACTTACGTCTCAAAAATGTGATCGCTCAAAAAAATTTCGTCTACACTAATGGATTCAAAATAAACATATCTGTTAAAAAAAACTTTTATAGTTTTTTTTTATATTTAGGTACACACTAAAGCGAATTAATGTGTACTGGAGGTATGTAAAGTTATTAAAAAAAAAACGTAACTTTCTAGTAGTATTAACAGTTACCGAGGTACCCTGCAATTATAAATTAAATTATAAAACATGCGAGCAATGGTTTCGCGTTGCCGATACATCTTATGTTTATCAGTACGTCCTGTATCTGAATAATTGCTTTCTTGTTTTTTTTTTGTATAGGCACAAGTAGGTAGATAAATTATAGAATAACTCATGTACCTTTTATATTTGCAAGAGTGAGTATAAAAATGAACATAATCTTTGCAAGTAAAGAGTTAGATGTAGGTCTGCGACAAAACTTACTCTGTTCCGAAATACAGGCCTTTCAAAAGCAGCTTACTACCCATGCATGGCAGAACAATAACTTACTTCCTTGAACTCCCTCGCACCGTCCCATTTGGATTAGGATCACGAACAGTACTAAGCACAATACAAAGTTCCTCATCTCCACTGCCATCTTGCGCATTAACGGCTGTAATGGACTCCACTACACTGTCCGCATTTCCAGCCCTTCACAGTCTTTAATACACTTATAACACACGCGTTAACAGCGTAACGAACTTTGCACCTCATAGTTAATTCACCATCACGTATGTTTTCAGGATCCGCCCTATGTTAGCCTAATTTCCAATTGGTGGACGATCGACCGCACCTGAAACACATTATAATATTTCAGGAAATGTTACAGTACTGAATAATATATAATATAATTATTTGGTTCGTAACTGCCCAATTGACCAATATGAAGTTTCAATTATTTGTGTAAAACTGAGGTCCACGAAGGAAAATCCAATTAAATGGGATGAAGATGTATGGCAAGAATTTGAAAGAGGGTTCTTTCAATTCTACGTAGTGCCAGTGATGAATGGCTCCGTTATAAAAATTTAATAACCGTCTTAGCTAAAACATAGCTTGTCAGAGTTTCCTGTGGAATTAAAGGGTACCATTGTGCATTAACTTTTATCTGATGGCGTGCCGTTGGCAATAAGTTAGCCCTACATGTTGATTAGGGCCAAATCTTATTCTGGTGAACTCAAATAAAGATGGAGGACTGATTATTTTCATATGCTGCGTTGGATATAAACGCCCAAAAGTAGTTTATTACTAAGTATGCACATCATATTACGTTTTAAAGGCTGGTTTTAAATCCCACTCCTAAATTTTATGGAAGCTAACGTTACAAAAGCTTCCTCTCCCACTAATATCCATATTTGTCAATCCAGAACAATGCCGACACGTTATTTTATCAGCGACGTACTTTCCGGTTTTCTTTGTGGCATTACCCACTACAAACAAGCATAAATCTTGTCACCTGCTAATGATACATGGCCAACGTGATTTATATCTGAGTCTGAAGCCTTTACGATTGTGTCGTAATGCAACCAACTGTGGCACTCCGGGCAACCGGACTACACAATATTCACCGACTGAGATATATGCCAGTACTAATAAATCCTAGATAGGCGATAAATTTTCCTGGATGTTCGGGAACAATAAAGCTTTCTGCGTAGAGTTTTCATGGGGTTAAGCCGATGCTCCCGCTTCAGGCGTCTTAGTAAGCTTCTGTGTAACACCCACACCTGTCAAGTTTGTTACTATCCCTGTATTGTTGCTGCTAGGGATTATGCAAATACAACCTAATGCTGTTGGAGGGTTTATAATGCGCGAATCTTTGAGGACGCACCCTAATTTTAGATTATTCCCTAAATGGCATGGAATTAGCTTAATTTTACATAATTAGTAAACTCATAATTATTACCAAATAAGTCGTTTCATCGCCCTGCAACGTTAAGCTTTCTATTAAGGATTAACTGCGGAAGACCACCTAGACTAATACTTTAGAATAATTTAATTTATTACTTTGATAATCTGCTTCTTAGTTAGCTTTAAAATTAATCCAATGAACCGTGGAATGCGTCAATAGCAGACAACAATTGCATTCATAGTTGGGATAAATCCTATTAAAGCAAAAAATTTTGAAAGACTATGTATTGCAGAAGCCAAGTATAACTAGTTAAGAAAATGATTTAGAAGATGAATATTGCATTAAATTGTTCTCCAAAGTTGTAATACACAATGTCTTTCTTATTCATGAAGTGTAAAACTTATACGCAGCGACAACTTTGAAATACAAGATGTAATAAATTTTGGTTTAAAGTACCTTGTTATATTATCTTTGTATTATAAATTCGACAAATATTTATTTACTGTACCCCTTTGCTGTCTTTCGAGCTTGCATTCTTTGGAATCACCTAGCGAAGAATGGGCAATATTTAGATTTTAAAATCATTTCATAAGCACTGTAAATTTGTGCAAAATGCTCTTTTTTACAGTTAGAAATAAAAAAAAAGTTGCAAACAATAATAATTCTTCGAACGGTGTATGGCGCTACGTTAGCATAATGTGGAAGCACGTTACAGACTGAGCACATCTAGTTTTCTGAAAGGCAGAAGTTTCTCAGTACGCGTTAGAACATGTTTGTTCTCAGAACGAGCTAGGAGCACCACAGAGCACAGTTCTGGCCGCCATTATCTACGCGTAAACTATGTAATGTTTTACTTTAAAAGTCTACTGTATATAATAAGCATTATGTAGATAAACAGAAGTGTAGAAATATTTAGTTTTTTTAACGGTGTTATCACGACTTACTGCTCAAAACGTATCAAATGACAGTATTATTTTTTATTTTATTTGTTTCTTTTCTTTGTTAACTAAGCAAAATACTACTTTGTTGTAATTAAATTAACTAGACAAGCATTTAAACAACAACTTGTTTGGGTATACGGTTATCAGGGCCAGAAGACCCGACTAAACAACACAGGCGTGCTATCGAAAGTGCTACCGGCCCACCGGTCAAATTGTCAAATGGACTACTCCGTGAGTAAACTGTGATTTTATTGTCTTTGTTGTCTACAAGCGGAAAAAAGACGAATAATTTCATATGCTACCTATTACATATATACCTAATAAACCCCTAGAAGGAAAGACTTCGAAACGTTTGCTTTGCCTTTTGTGTCCCAAAGAAGTAAAAAAAACCGTTTGGAGACTCTGATGACTTACTGCAATAAGTTTTGCAAATTAGTAATATAAATATTAGAAAAACCGCGTTGCCTTAAAAATTTTAAGGAATTCGGCACATGGAGAAGCCCTTAATTAGGCAAAATTAAATAAAATAATTTCTAGAATACATTCAATACACTTCACAGGCATGATGGTCATAATATATTCGTCTCATATTTTCTACCCAATATCTACGCCAAAGTGCTTTATCTACATTTTCTACGCGCGTAATAATTTACGCGTAAACGCCCATCACTGGTTCTTGGTTCCACTTTATTTATCACATATTTAGCAGATCTGAGTTTACACATTAAATTTAAGCATATATTCTATGCCTATAACTGCAAGATATATGCAAATGCATATATCTGTGGTACCACAAAGTTAAGTCCTCTATTCTGTTGAAAAGTGGAGCCCGGACTGGTTCATTAGCTACTGTCAACGAAAGTGCGTGCTGCTTCACTTGAGTAGAAGAAATTCATCTGAGGCACAGGAATGGAGCGGAAGAGCAATCAGCCCGGTCACGGAACATCACACTGCGCTTCATTCCCTTTTCCTAATACTTTTCGCACTCTACATTCCCGAACCTTTTCCATTTTCTTTACGCCCTACATTTAACCACTTATTGAATATGCCTAATCATATGGTTCCCCTACCTTTTAAGAAATACCCATGAGCGTCGTACCACCGGATGGTGGCAGCATCCATCTTTCTAAGACACACATTTCCCGGGCTGGGTAGATTACTAAATTTACAGTTTCTAAGCAACCGCCGTACTTGAAAGGGGGATCTAATCTTCAGTTTTAAAAGCTCTAAGCGGACATTTTGACGGGGCGAGTTTGTCTGCGTTAACCCGCGATCCGAGGCATCATGGGTACAGTCAAAAACCAAGCAGAAGCAGTTCTTCTTTTCGAATAGGGCTTTCCACGAGTTAAATCAGTTACCAAGTACCAAGGTGTAATTATGAAGTGATTAATGCGCACTGTTTATGGCCCGTTTTACGCTTTGGCGTTGTCTTAATTTTTTTAAGAGAGCGTGGTGGACGCAACGCCTTTGCTCTTGTATATTTTTAACAATTAGTAATAATTTTCTGCAGTAATAGTTTTACGATCTACTAATGCAATAATTACAAATGGAACATCACACCTTAAATACTTTTGTTACTATTCCAACACCTCATATTTTAAAAAAGCCGTTTCCACAGYMCGTGCTGGTTTGTATGCTCTTCTCAGTGGATTATTAACAACGTGTTGTTCGTGAAACAACAGTAACTGMATAGAGATGATGCAGCAGTGCTGCCAAGAGCCGTAGTCAAATTTTTGTTCTGGTTGCAAGGACACAACTCAAAAAGTCACTATGTGCCCTTCCTAGTACTAGCACTTTATGTGATCATAACTTTGCATTGATTTTATAAGTACAGCAAAAATTGAGTGGGTTAGCCGATGCGGCTGCTATGATTTTAATTTCTATCCAGGGTCAGCTACTGAAAGTTATCAGAATGCCCCTCCAATTTTACAAATGGATTCGACAATTGCTCCAAACTATAACTGTGAATTGATTAATACTAATATCTATCAATATTAATTATTATTAATTAATTATTTTAATACAATTAAGAATTACGGCAAATTCCCATCATAAACCGCATTGTAGACGACATAGTAGATGGTAGAAATATAAAAATTATGGCTGATGTTTAGGAATACCTTATTAATTTTGCAAAAGTTTTAAAACCTGTGTAATTACTTAATGGATGCATACAAAGCACCTTCACTTAGTTCCTAATCTACATGTTCCTCACTGGACACTTACAAAGATTTCGATAGCTCTTCGACGAATCATGTAATGTGCAACCATGATCAGCGTCACTTCTTTCATCACTTATCATAATGTGGCTTTAATACCGGGAATTATTCTCAGCGGGCAGCATAATCAATCACGCATTGATGGTTTGAAGTTCAAATTGAAGATTGATTGCAAGGGAAATCGATAGCGCGCTTGAAGGCGTCAATTAAAGCAAAATCAGTTATCGCCACGTCATCCTGCACTTTATTATCGTTAATACCTTTTAACTTTTGTTGTTCCGACCGGCACCGATTCATACGCTATAGTTCCATCATTTATCAAAGTATAAATAAAAAAGTTTTTCATAATTTTTTTTGTAAGTAATATTATTTGTCACTTGATAATCAATTTTGTGTATTATTCTGTAAGGGTTTATCAAGGGCCGATCCAACAAAATCCGTCTCTATAGCCATAATTATTAACTTCACAAATTAGTTAACAATTTTCAGTCGCAACTCACTTTTCGCCTCTGATCTTCCAAAGTTACATCACACTGATTGAGACGCGCATCTTGCAGGACCGACGCGTACGTGTTCTGGGCGTCGCGACGTCCAACACCGTACTGAGCTCCCCGACGAACTGGTTTACGACAGACAAGGACGGGGACGTGCGCCCTGTAACCACTGCAGTTAACCGATACTTTAGGGGTGCCGTTCGTTGAATTTTCTCTACATTTGCGTTAATTTCGCAGAATATACGCGCCCTATACAGACGAGGGTGAAAACCTGTGGATTTTGCGATTAAAGGGTTTGGCCTTCGCTGGTACAGTTTTAAGCGTTTTTCGTTAAAAAGCTAAATATAAATAAATATTTAAAATAAAAAAAAGACACACGTGATTTTTAGTTGTCGCACTTTATATGGGGAAATACATTACCATTTGTTTACTGATCATCACAAAATCCATTGCAACAACATTGAAGACACGCAGACTACATTTTTAGTAATCCGCAAACAAACTTCATCATTAACGGCAATACTTTGCGTAATAACAGCGGTTTAATAAGAAACACACTATTATGTTACTCGTACGTCAGAATGCGTTGTCGACTATAATCAAAAGTGAATCCAGATTGTACAACTATAGGTTAACTACACAAAAGTACATAGACTTAAATAATACTATTGACAGTCTTAATTTCAGAAAGTACCACACTAAGGTATAGGTAAAATATTATATTGCATTTGTTTGATAATACATAACGTTGCTCTTGTATCTATAGAGCCCTAGGTACGCTAGTGCGATAACATGGCTTTTTGGTACACAAATATAAATAACAATATCATGTGTGTACTCATTATTAAACTGTTTTGACAGTCATCCGATTTATTCTGTTGGCAATATCGTAAAATTTACACGTTAGGTTACAGAATTGTTAACAGATTAAATTTTAATACAAAATATTATCACTGCAGTGCTACCGAACTATAGTACTAATTAAGGCTAAAAGCAATTACTAAAAAAGTCCAAATAATACCAACCTTTTAAAGTAGAAACTAATACCGCATGGTAAACTACTGCCCTACTCAATAAACACAGTATAACATGCATATAATATTGAAAAACATAATCGTATAAATGCAGTAGATATCCTAAAAAAAAAACATAAAGTACAATGTTCGTGAAACTGTACGCAGATACTGAACGACCTGGCACTTTTTAGCGCATTCGATTAACCACATCAAATTAAACAAAAAAATATTAAGACACCAACAACCTATATTCATTTGTTTTTGAGATGTTTTAGGTAATATAATTTGTGTTTACGAAACAGTCCACAATAGCAAACTCTTTTATTTGAAATCGTAATTCAATTGTTTTTTTGTAAACACCATCAAATTCTTCTCAAAAAATCAAGAAACTTTCCCATTTAAACCACTATTCTACGATTTCAAATAAAAAAGTTAGCTATTGTATACTGTTTCGTGAACACAAATTATTACCTTGAAATAACTTAAAAACAAATGACTGTAGGGTGCTGGTATCTTAATACGTTTTTGTTTAATTTGACGTGGTGAAACAGATGCGTTATAAAAAGTGGGGTCGTTCTGTTTAAAATAACAAACTTTAGTCAATATCTTTGACAGATGATGTTCCATTGTTTTTTTTCAAATACCATCAAATTCTTCTCGAAAAATCGAGAAATTTCCCATTTAAGCCACTATTCTGCGATTTCAAATAGTTAGCTATTGTAGACTGTTAGTGTGAACACCCTGTATACATAAATCCTGACTGAACTACGCTATTGGGACGTAAGTATAGCACCAATATTTTACCGCATCCATCATGTTGTAAACGTTCGTATCGTATTTGTTCTCACTTATTTAGCATACAAAAGAAAGATCCGACGGAAACTAGTTAAAGTTGTGCTAAATCAGATGGGCTAAAGAATTCACACATGAAAGTGAAACTTATATTCAAATACAGCATAAAGCAATTTAATTTGTTAATTTGTAAAAAAAAGTTTATATCAATACTTAGAAACTATGGGTTGTGTTGGATAAATCAGGGTTCCTGAAAAATTCTTACCTACCACTACTGGAGGAATCGACAGCTATTTTTATAAACAACGCTTCGCATCATTCCGAATTAACTGAAAAAAATCCTCCTCCAAATTGGGCATCAAACCTTGGTCAGGGCCAGGGGCGGATCCACGGTGGGGGGCGGGAACTGCGGGAGAGTCCCTCCCCCCCAAAAAAAAAGTTGTACAAAAGATATAGTGGTAGATTTGATACTATGAAATACATGTTGAAATATGTATCAAAAATAAATCTATGGTTTACATTTACACATTTCTTAAATAAAGTACAAAATTATGTAGTTCCCCCCTTAAAATCCTACTCTGGATCACCTTAACATTGTCAATACAACAATGCCGACTGAATACATGCGGGCAATTGCCAAACATTACTATAACCAAAACATTGGCGAAAATCGGTTTGGTGACGAAGCAGTGAAAGAACAACAATTATGTACGCCTGAAGTCTGAAAAAATTGTGTGCGCCACTGTGAAAAGTTAATAGAAGAGAACTTCCGTAAATACGCTACGACCGTAAAAATCCGTTTTTTAACTATGTAAGGGACGACACTGTTATACGTTGTAATATTAATTTACTTTTAATAAATTGTTTTTTCTAAAACAATATGATAATAATTAGTAAAACAGTTCTATATTGTATTTTAATATGACATCTTTACTAGCGGACCTGGTAGACGTTGTCCTGTATGATATACCAAGCGATTAGGATATCAAAATGAATGAATGAATGCATATACAAAAATTCATTCAAGTCGATCCAGCCGTTTAGTTGCAGTATAGATAAATAATCTAGATATTGACTGCAGCGCCATCTGCCGGGCCGATTAGTGAATGTAAACCATCCAGGGCGCCACCCAAACGCATACAAAAAAAATCATTCAAAACGGTCTAGCCGTTTAGGAAGAAATAACCTAGATATCGACTGCAGCGCCATCTATCGGGCTGATTTGTGAATGTAAACCATTCAGGGCGCGAACCAAACGCATACAAAAAAAATCATTCAAATCGGCCCAGCCGTTCAGGGGGAAATAACCTAGATACCGACTGCAGCGCCATCTACCGGGCTGATTTGTGAATGTAAACCATCCAGGGCGCCACCCAAACGCATACAAAAAAAAATAATTCAAATCGGTCCAGCCGTTTAGGAGACATTTCGTGACATACACACGTACGCTAGAATTTTATCTATAAAGATAGGAGGCTGATGCCCTCAGAACCATCTAGCGGATCTCTGCGACCTGACTTGATCTGACCAGCGCTGATGGTTTATTTAAATATTAGATCTCAACGATTTTGTGTTGAGGGTTTGGTCTATAAAACTGAAAGTGTCTTTATATCCAAGTAGTATCTACTACAATACTCTTTCTTTTGTGCGCTAAATGAGTGAAGGGCGTGTTTATAGGAATTTACAACATCTTGGACGCGGTAAAATATTCCTGCCATATTCTTCCATTACATTCGAAGATATGCGATAACGTTTTATCACTGAACCTTAAGACGCCGTTTTTCTACCAAACGATGTTACTAACCTATGGTGTCAACCCAGATGTTCCAATGTAGTCCGCGTCCCGCCGCTGTAGTCGCAGAGTAGGGGGGTTCCAATATTTTTAACGATAACTATAGGCGCAACAAAATTTTACAATTCCACAGCGGACTACTCAGACGAAAATTTTGAAAAGCTACGATGGAAATCAAACACCAAAGCTCGGGTAGAAGCGTAGTTTAATTAACGAAAACTATGAGAGGTACAAGTAATGATAAAGAAAGAATAAAGTTTGAACTTCAATTAGTTACTTAAGAATGATCGAACTTAAACGACTAATATGAGAGAATTTCGAACATATAACCAAAATGACACTTAGCAATCAAAATTAACCCTTCCCAATGAGCACCACCACTATGTGCCCGGTCACCGAGTACCAGTAAATAACTAGAAAATCTGTGAATCGCCCCTGTTAATTTCCGCACTGGCCAGCGCTTCGCATTAACGAGTGACGCAACAAAAAAAAACGAACGACGAACGAAAAATCGTCACAAACGATCGACAATATCGGTGATAACCGCAAGCAATAGCCCTGTGGCGTTACAGATAATTTAAAATAATAAATGGAATCGAACTGAAGGTTCGATTGTGAAAGAAGGGTGCTGGGACAAGCTATATACTCAAAATTCACTAGCTGAAGGCTCCTACGGCAATGTATATATGAGCTGAAGGCTCGCACAAGTTAAACAAAACAAATACCAGAGCTGACGGCTCATACAAGTTATTCAAAACAATTACAAGAGCTGAGGGCTCATACCAGTTATTCAAAACAATTACAAGTGCTGAGGGCTCATACAACAAGTTTTTCCGTTGACGGACAGCTAAATAACCTCAATGTTTACAACGGTTCAAGCAATCACTACCGAGATGGAATCTACACCGCGGATTCTGCGCTCCGACTTAAGGGTCAACGACCTCCTACTTAAAATTTAAGCTTATCTGCGCTCTCCTGCTGGTTGGGGTCCCACATGTACGGWCCTCCACACCAAGGGTCGCCAGCTACTAGGGTTGAATCTTCCTAACCGGAAGGATGGCAGCACAAATTCCCAAATCCAATCCCAAGTGATCAGTCCCAACTCTACGATTCTCAACTTCTTCGATCTTCAAAAGCTATCCAGACAGGAATAAGGCCCAGAATCGAAAAGGAAAGAAAATAGAAGAAAAGAAAAGAGCCTATAGTTGGTGTGCGGCTCTGATTGCAGAAATATTCGTGGAAAATCTTGTCGATAACCCAAAATCCCAAAATGGTCACGTGTGGATGTTCAATAATGCAAAATCAACCATTCAGCCAATTCCAAAAGCCCAACTTACATCCACCAGTCTAATTGAAGCTTTTCCAAGCGGATCCCACTATGGTAACCAATCGATGGTCTATTTACTTAGAAAAATCTTCCCAAAAATCGACAATACCACGTTCTCACATTCAATTCGCAACAGGTCAAAATGCCAAAGGAAAGAGGAAATTCTTTCTGCTGTCAAGTGACTCGCTCAGAATCTACGCGCAAGCGTTAGGCTTAACGACGGAAGTGTCTGCAGTACCGATGTAATGGTTTCAGGTTCACTGTGTACAACGAGAAGCCTACGCGCCAGGCGTGAGCGACTGACATAATATGAATGTTACAATCCCCCCTTCACCTAGAAACAGGTAAATTTCCTCAAATTTACCGAGCGAGTAAGCTTACGAGCTATCAAAACCCCATTAATGTCAACAATTCCAAGATAAAAACTTGCCAACCAACATTTCAACATGAGCAATTTCCAATAAACAACAAGGTTGGAAAGGAAGGCGATTCCAAAGAGAAAAAAGATTCAAAATTTAAAATTTAGGCACATGGCCAGGGGCTGCCAACCCCAGAGGGTTACGACCCCTCCAAACGAAAAACCCACGAAAACCCAATCCCACCCAACGACAGAAACCCCCCCTCCAAAAGACCAGCAGAAACACGGACCCAAACAAAAAATGACGAGGGAGCCTCGAGAAGGCGCACAGTGGCTAATCAGTTTCGGCAGCAACGCGAGCAGGGCTGAGACAGACCGCAAGGAAGAGAGCTGACCCAGCCGAACTGATAGGACGACACCCCCGAGGGGATGCCGCCAGTCGAGCTACCATCTTCCCCCACGTCCCATCCTCCTGAACGCGCCCGTTACAAACCGCTGCCGAAACCCGAAGCCACTCCCAAACCCTCTCGATCCTAAAAAAAACAAAAATCAATAGGATCCGAGTTTCCGGTAAGAAGAGTAGACGAAATGAAAAAGGAAAGTTGGAAAAATCAGAATGAGAAAAGAAAAAGAAGAAGGAAAGAATGAAAGACTAGTGACATACAAGATCCCTGTTCGGAGTGCTTTCACCTACTCCGACAGGCTACCCAACCATTCATACAAACGAAACACAACGGTAGACGTCCAAGGCAATTCTACAATATTACGGGGAATTCACTGCAGTAATCTCACTGTCACAATTCCGCATCAAGCGACGATATTCAAGCAACAAATCAAATCAATAAGCCAGAATATTATAAATGTGAGGGCAGGAAAGTCCGCAAATGCGAAGGTACTACAATAACCATCAATCATTGCCACCCACAAAAACAGCGAAGAAACTACTAGCGAATAACCACGCCAAGCAACAAGAATTACTCAACAAGTCAAAGCTATCTAGGCAAGATTATAAGTCTAGAGTACAATATCGACGTTATACCGAGTGCAAACACAAAAACAGTCACAAAAGGTGGTATTCGAGAACCAACAAATTAAGGTCTCGCCGAGGTGGTAAGCGAGAGCCGATATACAAGATCTCAAATAAGGTTCAACTAAGGTCTCGCCGGTGTTATGTACGACAGCCAACATACTAGGTCTCGCCAAGGTGGTAAGCGAGAGCCAACACACTAGGTCTCGCCGAGGTGGTAAGCGAGAGCCGTGGCCCCAACCAACGCCACGAGCGGTAGCGCGCTTCCAATATACAACTAACGCTCCCCCCAAAAAAAAATATACGAAGTACATATGCAAATCTTAAAGGAAACAATCGAATCAGAAATATGAGCTTATTCTCCTCATCCACACGCAGGGAAAACACCAACAAATTTCGCTGTAGTAAATCCGCCAAAGGCGACAATGTCCAAGCCATCAATCAACCAAATCAACAATCCAACTAGGCAAGGGCAACCAATAGGGTTGTGACCATCAAATCCACAAATGTGTAAGTTCACAACTCAAAAAAATGACCACACCCATACAGCGACAAGCAATCACAACAATTTCCCTACAGTAACCAAGAGGAACGGCTCGCAATTCTTCAAGTCACCAATAGTGCACACTTTTGCGGCAATACGACAGACAAGAGAAAATCAATCATACGTAAAGGAAAGCAAAATCAGAACCGAGATGTGAACTAGTCCGAGGGTTCATCCCTCGTATACGGTTTTAGATCTTGTACGTGCCAGGTACCTACGCTATGTTCGTTTGCATCAACCAATTCATAAGTCAAATATCCAGTTTTCCTACGTATGCGGAACGGTCCTATATACTTCGATGCTAATTTCGCCGAGAATTGTCTCGCCATATCAGAAACAACCTTATTCCGTTTCCAAACTAATTGTCCCACATCATACTGAACCATACGGCGTCTCAAATTATAGATGTTTTTATTATGTTCGTGCGCTAGTTGTAATTTACGCTTAATTTCTGCAAACATCTTTTGAAATCCTGCCACCCTACTATCCACACTATCAGATTCCACATTCATATAATTTTCATCATGCATACTACCTGAACCAATATAATTTCTCCCAAAATTCACAAAAAACGGAGAATAACCCAATACTTCATGCCTCGAAGTTCTAATAGCACAAGCAATAGCGGCTAAATTTTCATCCCAAGTTTTGTGATTCCTGCTTATGTAAGAAGAAATCATGGTTTTAACAGTGCGATTGGTTCTTTCAGTAGGATTGGCTCTAGGATAGTAATTCGCGTTGTACAAAATTTTGGTCTGATATTTGTCACACATTTTCTTAAATACCGTACTTTTCATTTGAACGCCATTATCACAAGTTATTGTTTTTGGAACACCATACACAAGGAATAAGTCGTTTTCAACATGTCGAGCCAATATCTTAGCAGTAGCAGTGCGAACAGGGAAAATAAGAACATACTTGGAAAAATAGTCGGTCACCACAATAGCAAAACGATATCCTCGTGGGGAACGAGGAAATGGGCCTATAAAATCAAGACTAACCGTCTCCCAAGGATGATCAACCCTAGGTCTTTCACCCATCTGACCGGCAGGAAGTTTCTGCTCTACTTTATGCTGTGCACAAACAATACAATTTCTAATATAACGAGCAACATCCGACAACATTTTTGGCCAATAATACAGCTCATGCAATTTCCAATAAGTTTTACTAACACCCAAATGACCAGATGTGACGCTATCATGACAACCCAAAAGCAAAGACTTCCTTTTATTCTTAGGGACAACAATTTTCCACTCACAATTACCACCACGTAGTTCTGGAATTTTACACTTCACAAACTTAAACAATTTGCCGTCTTCAACACGCCAAGCGGGACATCGATCAGGTCTTTCCGAAACAAGTTGCAACATTTTGCGATACCATTTATCATCAACTTCACCCATATCCGAAGCTGCTACCGAATCTACTACAGGAACAGAACGCGACAGAAAATCTGGCACCATATGGTCCTTCCCCTTTCGATGAACTATAACAAAATCAAAACCCTGCATTCTGACAGCCCAGCGAGCCAATCGGCCCGTAGGATTTTTCAGACGATCCAACCAAAGCAATGAATGATGGTCAGTGACTACCGTGAACTTGATACCATCCAAGTAGGGACGAAGTTTTTCCATTGCCCAAATTACAGCTAAACATTCGCGTTCGGTTGTAGTATACGCCCTCTCCTGACGAGTTAGAGATCTCGAAAGAAACGCAATAACCTTCTCACCATCGTCAAATTCCTGTGTTAGAACGGCTCCAATACCAAATGCCGAAGCATCAGTTTGCAAGGTGAAGGGTCCACTAAAATCAGGACAAGTTAGTATCGGTGCACTAACTAAATGCTGTTTAATAGCATTAAAAGCATGTTCACATTCCGGTGTAAAGTTGAATTTTCTATTTTTCTTTGTAAGGTCACAAAGAGGAGCAACAATAGTGGCAAAATTCGGAACAAATCTTCTGTACCAACTAGCCATACCGACAAAAGAACGAACCTCTCTCACATTTCTAGGTACCGGTACATTCAAAATGGCTTCCACCTTTTTAGGATCCACATGAAGGCCATTCTTATCGACAACATAACCAAGATAAGCAATTTCCGAACGGCAAAAATGACATTTTTCCCTATTCAAGGTAAAACCCGCATTAATCAAGCGATCAAAGACTTTACGCAACAATTCCAAATGAGTTTCATAGTCACTTGAAATGAGAACAATGTCATCCAGATAAACAAAACAAGATCCTTCAAGGTCAGCACCCAAAACCCTATCAATGAGCCTCTGAAATGTAGCAGGAGCATTAGTAAGTCCATAAGGCATTCGCTTGAATTGATATAAGCCCATACCAGGTACAGTAAACGCTGTCTTCTCACGAGAACTCTCCGCAATAGGCACCTGCCAGTAGGCACTCCTAACATCAAGTGAACTCAGATAACGTGCACCTCTCAAACGATCTAGAACTGAAGAAATATATGGCAGTGGGTAAGCATCACGCTTGGTGACAGCATTAAGTTTTCGAAAATCAACACAGAAGCGTTGCGTACCATCTTTCTTGGGAACTAAGATCACGGGAGAAGACCAAGGACTCATAGAAGGTTCAATCACATCATCTGCCAACATCTTCCTCACTTCGCACTCCAATGACTGTTGTTTGACAGGAGATACAGGATAATATCGCTGCTTGATGGGTTTTGCATCAGTCAGTATCTCGTGCTGTACAAGGTTAGTAACACCTAAGGAGTCTCCCATACGCTTAAACTGTTCATCAAGAAATTTCCCCAAAGTCAATTGCTGCTCAACACTAAGGTCCCTAACATCACTTATACCACAAATCTGAGGGGCAACACAATCACTACCAAAATGCCATTCATTCCTACGCAAATCAGGAACAATAGCCATTTCCCGAAAAAAATCCACACCCAAAATCAGTTGATGCGGCAATGAAGGGACAACAAGTAACTCCACCAATTTGACTCTCCCCATAAGCGATACAGGTACCATAAGAGTTCCAAGAGCCTGACAATGTTCACCATTGGCAACCGTACACGAAGTATTACTAAGTTTTAACTGCAACCCTAACTTCTGCAAAATATTCCACCCAGGTCCACCCACAATTGTACTACTAGCACCAGAATCTAAAGGCCTAACAATCGACAACCAAAAATATCAATTTCCAAATATGGCCTATGATCATTTTCTGCATGCTGCAATATATAATCCAATAAAATTTTAGAACTACAAGCGACCGAACTTTTAAAATTATCTTAGGGGTCAGGTCGGTCCTTCAGCACCTCTGTTGGCAGTTTTCCGAACTACGATTACATTGCGGACAAGTTCGTACAGTTACTCCAGGCTTTTACATCTATAACAATGTTTATTGAGGGGCGAACGACACTCACGAGCAAGGTGACCTAATTGTTTACAATTAAAGCTAGTTACATTAGCATTGGAAGAACGCGGTGCTTCTACAACTACTTCATTAATTGGAACCTTAGGTATAAACGAGGCACAAGCCAATTCAGGTTCAACCGCAGCTACATTCGGTCTTCGTATAGGTGGTTGGTAACTCTCAGCGCGATACTTTTTGACTTCTAATTGCAAACATTCCCTCTCTAATTGTTCAAGAGACTCTACCACAGGCAGGTTCATAACATAAAATGGTGCCAAGTTTTTCAATATGATATCCAACTGGACATCAGCTTGAATTTTGCCATATCGGGCGAACAATATGGACATCGAAGCTAAATATTCAACAATAGGCTCGTTTGGGCCTTGTACTCGACTCAAAATCTCTTGGAATAATCGAGCATGATAATCAGGGGGCAAATAGTGCCGCAACAACAATTCAGACAGATCCTTTCCAACACGTACAACGATTAGCAACAGAACGATACCAAATCAAGGCTTTCCCTTCAAATAAATCAATGGCCGATGCAAACAATTCTTCCACTGATAATCCACGTGCAACACGCAGTTCCTCCACCCTTTCCAAGAAATGATTAACGGACATTTTCTTAAGGTCCACCTGAAAATTTCAAATTCCATTTGTAAACTGGTTGAGATTGATGACCACTCCTATGCTGTACCACTGAAGTCTCCTCTACAGGTTCTTCATTATCATCAGAGTCCTCCGCAACACTACCTAAGCGAGTACTATGTGCATGCAGTGAAACACTCAAGTCAGGTTCATTCTTCAAACGAGTTGAACGCTCTAAAAGAATCCATCAAGGTCGTAATTTTTGCTAACCATTGACTTCGAGCTTTTAATACTTCTGCAGTGCATTTTTTACAGGGAATCTATTAACTCGACCTAAAAGATGGGCTATTCGAGCACTCAACCGTTTGTAACCACTATCAGTTTTGTTACCAGAAAAATTTCTGATTGCTTCCTCAACAGGCACACAACAACTCTGCACACCCTCAACCTCAGTTTGCAAATTAAAAGTATAAGGGGGATAAGTAATGGAAGATCGATCTATGTTCTCCATCCTTAACAAGGAACGCAAACAACCACGCATGCCCTGTACAGTCATATCAGTAGGGTCAGCACCACGATAAAGAAGTTCATACTGCAATTCCTCCTTACGCAAATATTCAGGAACAATCTTACACTCCATAATGAATGACAAGGCAAATCAAAAATATCCAAAAGTGCAAGACCAAACAATTTCAAAGTCAATAAAAAAAAATTCAAGGCAATAATAGAACAACGTGACCTATAAGCAATATGTTAACAAAGCAATTCCAAAAAAAAATAGCATATAGCAAAGAAAAATGTCAGTTGGAAGCTTGGAGAAGAGAGAAAAAAATAGACAATAGCGATCACGAAAATATGAAAACAAGGCCCCACACGTTAGGGCGCCAATTTGCGACGCCGTTTTTCTACCAAAACGATGTTACTAACCTATGGTGTCAACCCAGATGTTCCAATGTAGTCCGCGTCCCGCCGCTGTAGTCGGAGAGTAGGGGGGTTCCAATATTTTAACGATAACTATAGGCGCAACAAAATTTTACAATTCCACAGCGGACTACTCAGACGAAAATTTTGAAAAGCTACGATGGAAATCAAACACCAAAGCTCGGGTAGAAGCGTAGTTTAATTAACGAAAACTATGAGAGGTACAAGTAATGATAAAGAAAGAATAAAGTTTGAACTTCAATTAGTTACTTAAGAATGATCGAACTTAAACGACTAATATGAGAGAATTTCGAACATATAACCAAAATGACACTTAACAATCAAAAATTAACCCTTCCCAATGAGCACCACCACTATGTGCCCGGTCACCGAGTACCAGTAAATAACTAGAAAATCTGTGAATCGCCCCCTGTTAATTTCCGCACTGGCCAGCGCTTCGCATTAACGAGTGACGCAACAAAAAAAAAACGAACGACGAACGAAAAATCGTCACAAACGATCGACAATATCGTGATAACCGCAAGCAATAGCCCTGTGCGTTACAGATAATTTAAAATAATAAATGGAATCGAACTGAAGGTTCGATTGTGAAAGAAGGGCGCTGGGACAAGCTATATACTCAAAATTCACTAGCTGAAGGCTCCTACGGCAATGTATATATGAGCTGAAGGCTCGCACAGTTAAACAAAACAAATACCAGAGCTGACGGCTCATACAAGTTATTCAAACAATTACAAGAGCTGAGGGCTCATACCAGTTATTCAAAACAATTACAAGTGCTGAGGGCTCATACAACAAGTTTTCCGTTGACGGACAGCTAAATAACCTCAATGTTTACAACGGTTCAAGCAATCACCACCGAGATGGAATCTACACCGCGGATTCTGCGCTCCGACTTAAGGGTCAACGACCTCCTACTTAAAATTTAAGCTTATCTGCGCTCTCCTGCTGGTTGGGGTCCCACATGTACGGTCCTCCACACCAAGGGTCGCCAGCTACTAGGGTTGAATCTTCCTAACCGGAAGGATGGCAGCGCAAATTCCCAAATCCAATCCCAAGTGATCAGTCCCAACTCTACGATTCTCAACTTCTCCAATCTTCAAAAGCTATCCAGACAGGAATAAGGCCCAGAATCGAAAAGGAAAGAAAATAGAAAGAAAAGAAGAAAAGAAAAGACCTATATTGGTGTGTCTGTTGCGGCTCTGATTGCAGAAATATTCGTGGCAAATCTTGTCGATAACCCAAAATCCCAAAATGGTCACGTGTGGATGTTCAATAATGCAAAATCAACCATTCAGCCAATTCCAAAAGCCCAACTACATCCACCAGTCTAATTGAAGATTTTCCAAGCGGATCCCACTATGGTAACCAATCGATGGTCTATTTACTTAGAAAATCTTCCCAAAAATCGACAATACCACGTTCTCACATTCAATTCGCAACAGGTCAAAATGCCAAAGGAAAGAGGAAATTCTTTCTGCTGTCAAGTGACTCGCTCAGAATCTACGCGCAAGCGTTAGGCTTAACGACGGAAGTGTCTGCAGTACCGATGTAA
>QCXZ01000064.1:37399085-37659315 GCA_025024175.1 Rhyzopertha dominica
AAGTTAACAAAACAAATACAAGAGCTGACGGCTCATACAATTATTCAAAACAATACAAGAGCTGAGGCTCATACAACAAGTTTTTCCGTTGACGCGACAGCTAAATAACCTCAATGTTACAACGGTTCAAGCAATCACCACCGAGATGGAATCTACACCGCGGATTATGCGCTCCGACTTAAGGGTCAACGACCTCCTACTTAAAATTTAAGCTTATCTGCGCTCTCCTGCTGGTTGGGGTCCACATGTACGGTCCTCCACACCAAGGGTCGCCAGCTACTAGGGTTGAATCTTCCTAACCGGAAGGATGGCAGCGCAAATTCCCAAATCCAATCCCAAGTGATCAGTCCCAACTCTACGATTCTCAACTTCTTCGATCTTCAAAAGCTATCCAGACAGGATAAGGCCCAGAATCGAAAAGGAAAGAAAATAGAAGAAAAGAAAAGAGCCTATAGTTGGTGTGCGGCTCTGATTGCAGAAATATTCGTGGAAAATCTTGTCGATAACCCAAATCCCAAAATGGTCACGTGTGGATGTTCAATAATGCAAAATCAACCATTCAGCCAATTCCAAAAGCCCAACTTACATCACCAGTCTAATTGAAGCTTTCCAAGCGGATCCCACTATGGTAACCAATCGATGGTCTATTTACTTAGAAAATTCTTCCCCAAAAATCGACAATTACCACGTTCTCACATTCAATTCGCAACAGGTCAAAATGCCAAAGGAAAGAGGAAATTCTTTCTGCTGTCAAGTGACTCGCTCAGAATCTACGCGCAAGCGTTAGGCTTAACGACGGAAGTGTCTGCAGTACCGATGTAATGGTTTCAGGTTCACTGTGTACAACGAGAAGCCTACGCGCCAGGCGTGAGCGACTGACATAATATGAATGTTACAATCCCCCCTTCACCTAGAAACAAGGTAAATTTCCTCAAATTTACCGAGCGAGTAAGCTTACGAGCTATCAAAACCCCATTAATGTCAACAATTCCAAGATAAAAACTTGCAACCAACATTTCAACATGAGCAATTTCCAATAAACAACAAGGTTGGAAAGGAAGGCGATTCCAAAGAGAAAAAAGATTCAAAATTTAAAATTTAGGCACATGGCCAGGGGCTGCCAACCCCAGAGGGTTACGACCCCTCCAAACGAAAAACCCACGAAAACCCAATCCCACCCAACGACAGAAACCCCCCCTCCAAAAGACCAGCAGAAACACGGACCCAAACAAAAAATGACGAGGGAGCCTCGAGAAGGCGCACAGTGGCTAATCAGTTTCGGCAGCAACGCGAGCAGGGCTGAGACAGACCGCAAGGAAGAGAGCTGACCCAGCCGAACTGATAGGACGACACCCCCGAGGGGATGCCGCCAGTCGAGCTACCATCTTCCCCCACGTCCCATCCTCCTGAACGCGCCCGTTACAAACCGCTGCCGAAACCCGAAGCCACTCCCAAACCCTCTCGATCCTAAAAAAAACAAAAATCAATAGGATCCGAGTTTCCGGTAAGAAGAGTAGACGAAATGAAAAAGGAAAGTTGGAAAAATCAGAATGAGAAAAGAAAAAGAAGAAGGAAAGAATGAAAGACTAGTGACATACAAGATCCCTGTTCGGAGMGCTMTCACCTACTCCGACAGGCTACCCAACCATTCATACAKACGAAACACAACGGTAGACGTCCAAGGCAATMCTACAATATTACGGGGAATTCACTGCAGTAATCTCACTGTCACAATTCCGCATCAAGCGACGATATTCAAGCAACAAATCAAATCAATAAGCCAGAATATTATAAATGTGAGGGCAGGAAAGTCCGCAAATGCGAAGGTACTACAATAACCATCAATCATTGCCACCCACAAAAACAGCGAAGAAACTACTAGCGAATAACCACGCCAAGCAACAAGAATTACTCAACAAGTCAAAGCTATCTAGGCAAGATTATAAGTCTAGAGTACAATATCGACGTTATACCGAGTGCAAACACAAAAACAGTCACAAAAGGTGGTATTCGAGAACCAACAAATTAAGGTCTCGCCGAGGTGGTAAGCGAGAGCCGATATACAAGATCTCAAATAAGGTTCAACTAAGGTCTCGCCGGTGTTATGTACGACAGCCAACATACTAGGTCTCGCCAAGGTGGTAAGCGAGAGCCAACACACTAGGTCTCGCCGAGGTGGTAAGCGAGAGCCGTGGCCCCCAACCAACGCCACGAGCGGTAGCGCGCTTCCAATATACAACTAACGCTCCCCCCCAAAAAAATATACGAAGTACATATGCAAATCTTAAAGGAAACAATCGAATCAGAAATACGAGCTTATTCTCCTCATCCACACGCAGGGAAAACACCAACAAATTTCGCTGTAGTAAATCCGCCAAAGGCGACAATGTCCAAGCCATCAATCAACCAAATCAACAATCCAACTAGGCAAGGGCAACCAATAGGGTTTGTGACCATCAAATCCACAAATGTGTAAGTTCACAACTCAAAAAAATGACCACACCCATACAGCGACAAGCAATCACAACAATTCCCTACAGTAACCAAGAGGAACGGCTCGCAATTCTTCAAGTCACCAATAGTGCACACTTTTGCGACAATACAACAGACAAGAGAAAATCAATCATACGTAAAGGAAGGCAAAATCAGAACCGAGAGGTGAACTAGTCGAGGGTTCATCCCTCGTATACGGTTTTTAGATCTTGTACGTGCCAGGTACCTACGCTATGTTCGTTTGCATCAACCAATTCAATAAGTCAAATATCCAGTTTTCCTACGTATGCGGAACGGTCCTATATACTTCGATGCTAATTTCGCCGAGAATTGTCTCGCCATATCAGAAACAACCTTATTCCGTTTCCAAACTAATTGTCCCACATCATACTGAACCATACGGCGTCTCAAATTATAGATGTTTTTATTATGTTCGTGCGCTAGTTGTAATTTACGCTTAATTTCTGCAAACATCTTTTGAAATCCTGCCACCCTACTATCCACACTATCAGATTCCACATTCATATAATTTTCATCATGCATACTACCTGAACCAATATAATTTCTCCCAAATTCACAAAAAACGGGAGAATAACCCAATACTTCATGCCTCGAAGTTCTAATAGCACAAGCAATAGCGGCTAAATTTTCATCCCAAGTTTTGTGATTCCTGCTTATGTAAGAAGAAATCATGGTTTTAACAGTGCGATTGGTTCTTTCAGTAGGATTGGCTCTAGGATAGTAATTCGCGTTGTACAAAATTTTGGTCTGATATTTGTCACACATTTTCTTAAATACCGTACTTTTCATTTGAACGCCATTATCACAAGTTATTGTTTTTGGAACACCATACACAAGGAATAAGTCGTTTTCAACATGTCGAGCCAATATCTTAGCAGTAGCAGTGCGAACAGGGAAATAAGAACATACTTGGAAAAATAGTCGGTCACCACAATAGCAAAACGATATCCTCGTGGGGAACGAGGAAATGGGCCTATAAAATCAAGACTAACCGTCTCCCAAGGATGATCAACCCTAGGTCTTTCACCATCTGACCGGCAGGAAGTTTCTGCTCTACTTTATGCTGTGCACAAACAATACAATTTCTAATATAACGAGCAACATCCGACAACATTTTTGGCCAATAATACAGCTCATGCAATTTCCAATAAGTTTTACTAACACCCAAATGACCAGATGTGACGCTATCATGACAACCCAAAAGCAAAGACTTCCTTTTATTCTTAGGGACAACAATTTTCCACTCACAATTACCACCACGTAGTTCTGGAATTTACACTTCACAAACTTAAACAATTTGCCGTCTTCAACACGCCAAGCGGGACATCGATCAGGTCTTTCCGAAACAAGTTGCAACATTTTGCGATACCATTTATCATCAACTTCACCCATATCCGAAGCTGCTACCGAATCTACTACAGGAACAGAACGCGACAGAAAATCTGGCACCATATGGTCCTTCCCCTTTCGATGAACTATAACAAAATCAAAACCCTGCATTCTGACAGCCCAGCGAGCCAATCGGCCCGTAGGATTTTTCAGACGATCCAACCAAAGCAATGAATGATGGTCAGTGACTACCGTGAACTTGATACCATCCAAGTAGGGACGAAGTTTTTCCATTGCCCAAATTACAGCTAAACATTCGCGTTCGGTTGTAGTATACGCCCTCTCCTGACGAGTTAGAGATCTCGAAAGAAACGCAATAACCTTCTCACCATCGTCAAATTCCTGTGTTAGAACGGCTCCAATACCAAATGCCGAAGCATCAGTTTGCAAGGTGAAGGGTCCACTAAAATCAGGACAAGTTAGTATCGGTGCACTAACTAAATGCTGTTTAATAGCATTAAAAGCATGTTCACATTCCGGTGTAAAGTTGAATTTTCTATTTTTCTTTGTAAGGTCACAAAGAGGAGCAACAATAGTGGCAAAATTCGGAACAAATCTTCTGTACCAACTAGCCATACCGACAAAAGAACGAACCTCTCTCACATTTCTAGGTACCGGTACATTCAAAATGGCTTCCACCTTTTTAGGATCCACATGAAGGCCATTCTTATCGACAACATAACCAAGATAAGCAATTTCCGAACGGCAAAAATGACATTTTTCCCTATTCAAGGTAAAACCCGCATTAATCAAGCGATCAAAGACTTTACGCAACAATTCCAAATGAGTTTCATAGTCACTTGAAATGAGAACAATGTCATCCAGATAAACAAAACAAGATCCTTCAAGGTCAGCACCCAAAACCCTATCAATGAGCCTCTGAAATGTAGCAGGAGCATTAGTAAGTCCATAAGGCATTCGCTTGAATTGATATAAGCCCATACCAGGTACAGTAAACGCTGTCTTCTCACGAGAACTCTCCGCAATAGGCACCTGCCAGTAGGCACTCCTAACATCAAGTGAACTCAGATAACGTGCACCTCTCAAACGATCTAGAACTGAAGAAATATATGGCAGTGGGTAAGCATCACGCTTGGTGACAGCATTAAGTTTTCGAAAATCAACACAGAAGCGTTGCGTACCATCTTTCTTGGGAACTAAGATCACGGGAGAAGACCAAGGACTCATAGAAGGTTCAATCACATCATCTGCCAACATCTTCCTCACTTCGCACTCCAATGACTGTTGTTTGACAGGAGATACAGGATAATATCGCTGCTTGATGGGTTTTGCATCAGTCAGTATCTCGTGCTGTACAAGGTTAGTAACACCTAAGGAGTCTCCCATACGCTTAAACTGTTCATCAAGAAATTTCCCCAAAGTCAATTGCTGCTCAACACTAAGGTCCCTAACATCACTTATACCACAAATCTGAGGGGCAACACAATCACTACCAAAATGCCATTCATTCCTTCGCAAATCAGGAACAATAGCCATTTCCCGAAAAAAATCCACACCTAAAATCAGTTGATGCGGCAATGAAGGGACAACAAGCAACTCCACCAATTTGACTCTCCCCATAAGCGATACAGGTACCATAAGAGTTCCAAGAGCCTGACAATGTTCACCATTGGCAACCGTACACGAAGTATTACTAAGTTTTAACTGCAACCCTAACTTCTGCAAAATATTCCACCCAGGTCCACCCACAATTGTACTACTAGCACCAGAATCTAAAAGGCCTAACAATCGACAACCAAAAATATCAATTTCCAAATATGGCCTATGATCATTTTCTGCATGCTGCAATATATAATCCAATAAAATTTTAGAACTACAAGCGACCGAACTTTTAAAATTATCTTAGGGGTCAGGTCGGTCCTTCAGCACCTCTGTTGGCAGTTTTCCGAACTACGATTACATTGCGGACAAGTTCGTACAGTTACTCCAGGCTTTTTACATCTATAACAATGTTTATTGAGGGGCGAACGACACTCACGAGCAAGGTGACCTAATTGTTTACAATTAAAGCTAGTTACATTAGCATTGGAAGAACGCGGTGCTTCTACAACTACTTCATTAATTGGAACCTTAGGTATAAACGAGGCACAAGCCAATTCAGGTTCAACCGCAGCTACATTCGGTCTTCGTATAGGTGGTTGGTAACTCTCAGCGCGATACTTTTTGACTTCTAATTGCAAACATTCCCTCTCTAATTGTTCAAGAGACTCTACCACAGGCAGGTTCATAACATAAAATGGTGCCAAGTTTTTCAATATGATATCCAACTGGACATCAGCTTGAATTTTGCCATATCGGGCGAACAATATGGACATCGAAGCTAAATATTCAACAATAGGCTCGTTTGGGCCTTGTACTCGACTCAAAATCTCTTGGAATAATCGAGCATGATAATCAGGGGGCAAATAGTGCCGCAACAACAATTCAGACAGATCCTTCCAACACGTACAACGATTAGCAACAGAACGATACCAAATCAAGGCTTTCCCTTCAAATAAATCAATGGCCGATGCAAACAATTCTTCCACTGATAATCCACGTGCAACACGCAGTTCCTCCACCCTTTCCAAGAAATGATTAACGGACATTTTCTTAAGGTCACCTGAAAATTTCAAATTCCATTTGTAAACTGGTTGAGATTGATGACCACTCCTATGCTGTACCACTGAAGTCTCCTCTACAGGTTCTTCATTATCATCAGAGTCCTCCGCAACACTACCTAAGCGAGTACTATGTGCATGCAGTGAAACACTCAAGTCAGGTTCATTCTTCAAACGAGTTGAACGCTCTAAAGAATCCATCAAGGTCGTAATTTTTGCTAACCATTGACTTCGAGCTTTTAATACTTCTGCAGTGGCATTTTTTACAGGGAATCTATTAACTCGACCTAAAAGATGGGCTATTCGAGCACTCAACCGTTTGTAACCACTATCAGTTTTGTTACCAGAAAAATTTCTGATTGCTTCCTCAACAGGCACACAACAACTCTGCACACCCTCAACCTCAGTTTGCAAATTAAAAGTATAAGGGGGATAAGTAATGGAAGATCGATCTATGTTCTCCATCCTTAACAAGGAACGCAAACAACCACGCATGCCCTGTACAGTCATATCAGTAGGGTCAGCACCACGATAAAGAAGTTCATACTGCAATTCCTCCTTACGCAAATATTCAGGAACAATCTTACACTCCATAATGAATGACAAGGCAAATCAAAAATATCCAAAAGTGCAAGACCAAACAATTTCAAAGTCAATAAAAAAAAATTCAAGGCAATAATAGAACAACGTGACCTATAAGCAATATGTTAACAAAGCAATTCCAAAAAAAATAGCATATAGCAAAGAAAAATGTCAGTTGGAAGCTTGGAGAAGAGAGAAAAAAAAATAGACAATAGCGATCACGAAAATATGAAAACAAGGCCCCACACGTTAGGGCGCCAATTTGCGACGCCGTTTTTCTACCAAACGATGTTACTAACCTATGGTGTCAACCCAGATGTTCCAATGTAGTCCGCGTCCCGCCGCTGTAGTCGGAGAGTAGGGGGGTTCCAATATTTTTAACGATAACTATAGGCGCAACAAAATTTTACAATTCCACAGCGGACTACTCAGACGAAAATTTTGAAAAGCTACGATGGAAATCAAACACCAAAGCTCGGGTAGAAGCGTAGTTTAATTAACGAAAACTATGAGAGGTACAAGTAATGATAAAGAAAGAATAAAGTTTGAACTTCAATTAGTTACTTAAGAATGATCGAACTTAAACGACTAATATGAGAGAATTTCGAACATATAACCAAAATGACACTTAACAATCAAAATTAACCCTTCCCAATGAGCACCACCACTATGTGCCCGGTCACCGAGTACCAGTAAATAACTAGAAAATCTGTGAATCGCCCCTGTTAATTTCCGCACTGGCCAGCGCTTCGCATTAACGAGTGACGCAACAAAAAAAAAAACGAACGACGAACGAAAAATCGTCACAAACGATCGACAATATCGGTGATAACCGCAAGCAATAGCCCTGTGGCGTTACAGATAATTTAAAATAATAAATGGAATCGAACTGAAGGTTCGATTGTGAAAGAAGGGCGCTGGGACAAGCTATATACTCAAAATTCACTAGCTGAAGGCTCCTACGGCAATGTATATATGAGCTGAAGGCTCGCACAAGTTAAACAAAACAAATACCAGAGCTGACGGCTCATACAAGTTATTCAAAACAATTACAAGAGCTGAGGGCTCATACCAGTTATTCAAAACAATTACAAGTGCTGAGGGCTCATACAACAAGTTTTTCCGTTGACGGACAGCTAAATAACCTCAATGTTTACAACGGTTCAAGCAATCACTACCGAGATGGAATCTACACCGCGGATTCTGCGCTCCGACTTAAGGGTCAACGACCTCCTACTTAAAATTTAAGCTTATCTGCGCTCTCCTGCTGGTTGGGGTCCCACATGTACGGTCCTCCACACCAAGGGTCGCCAGCTACTAGGGTTGAATCTTCCTAACCGGAAGGATGGCAGCACAAATTCCCAAATCCAATCCCAAGTGATCAGTCCCAACTCTACGATTCTCAACTTCTTCGATCTTCAAAAGCTATCCAGACAGGAATAAGGCCCAGAATCGAAAAGYAAAGAAAATAGAAGAAAAGAAAAGAGCCTATAGTTGGTGTGCGGCTCTGATTGCAGAAATATTCGTGGCAAATCTTGTCGATAACCCAAAATCCCAAAATGGTCACGTGTGGATGTTCAATAATGCAAAATCAACCATTCAGCCAATTCCAAAAGCCCAACTTACATCCACCAGTCTAATTGAAGCTTTTCCAAGCGGATCCCACTATGGTAACCAATCGATGGTCTATTTACTTAGAAAAATCTTCCCAAAAATCGACAATACCACGTTCTCACATTCAATTCGCAACAGGTCAAAATGCCAAAGGAAAGAGGAAATTCTTTCTGCTGTCAAGTGACTCGCTCAGAATCTACGCGCAAGCGTTAGGCTTAACGACGGAAGTGTCTGCAGTACCGATGTAATGGTTTCAGGTTCACTGTGTACAACGAGAAGCCTACGCGCCAGGCGTGAGCGACTGACAAAATATGAATGTTACAACCTAACCTTGTTACTTATTTCTTGGGTAGAAGGACAACATTTACTTGAAATAACAACTCGCAAGAAAAAAATAAGATGGCTGAATGTCATAAAATTTGCAGTGACTAAATTGTAGAGAAGATGCTTGGAAGAAGACGAAACATCTCTTCATATCTTGCAGGTGTTAAACAAAAATTACAATAAGGTTTATAATGAAGTAATACCTAGTTCGCTGGTGTGGATATTGTCTAGGATAACGAATGATACTGACAGTACAACGATAATTACAAACGCTGCTTTATGTATTGCGCGCAATTTCCAATAATTACTCAAAATGGAATACAGTAAAATAAGCTAAAGCGGCAAATATCACGATTTATGAATTCCGTGTGCGATAAATATGCTACAAAGGGGGCAACGCAATATAAGCACAAACGAAAACAAACGACGGGAAATTTCAACTTCGACCAACCTTTATGTTCTACTCGTTTACGCGGTGCATGGATTGGGAATATAAAGGAGTTGAAATATGAGTAGTGCTATTACGCTAGTTTGTATAGGTAAGGTAGCTAGGCGAGCTTTTGTTGTGTTGACATGCTCCTGTGCGTTGCCTTGTTATGTTATATTAGGTATTGTTCTTACCGGAACGATCACATGCAGTTCATAAACACCTATGTATATTAAATATGTTTATATATTCGTATCTCATTACATATATACATATAGGTATATCGCAAAAAGGAGATTTATCTTTTAATTACGGGAATTAAAATTTCTAATGCAGCTAATTTTTGTAGCAGGTGTTCATTATCAAATTGATTTTGATCCTCTTGCACAAACTAGCAAGTTTTGACATAAATAACTCTCTGTCTCAGGTTGCAAATCGCCAGATGCATGAGTACTGTTCACTGATGTGTAGTTAATTTGTTTTACTGTAACCTGTAGGTACCCTGACCAGCATACCAATTTTCCTTGTATACTGGATATTCTTATTTTTAATTCTGTTCTTTCTGTTTGTGTGTTTCTCAAGTTCAGATGGCTCAGAAATGCTGCAACTGCTCGGTGAAGACTACTGTGGTTCTTACTACTGAAGTATTTTTGAGATTTACTGATATGTTTTTTTGTACAATTCCACATCCAAAATTCCCTATCCTCTCAGTGTTAGAGGTCATCCTCCCTATGCATGTTTTTCGATCTTGCATTCTGTTCTTTGTGAGCATCGTACAGCTGAGCCTGTTTATAGCCTCCAGTTCTGCTGCTGACAATTTTAGACACCAAAGGGATACATTAGGATGGGAACTGCAAATGTATTGATTCATGTTTCTGGCATTCAATTTGCTCGGTGTCGTATTTTGTATTTCTCAATAACAGAAACTTTCATGATTTTATGCTGCATTCTGTTGAAAAACAAGATATTTTTAATAAAAAAAATAAATGGCAATGCCGTTTGTCAGCATGAACTGACCCGACAGTTATCTGTGCCAAATTCCATGCTTAGAAAACACTGACTTGTTCTGCTACTTATATAAGAGGTTTTATTTGAGATAATATGGCAGGCATCGCCCACTCTGGAATGAAAAGTATTAACTCTAAAAAAGAAATATTTCTTGTAAAAAAATTTATATATTTAATTCTTATTTTTATTTCAAATAACATTTTTGGTTCGTTTTAAGTAACATAGTTTTCTTATTTTATTCATTATTTCTGTCCTAAGGTTTACTGTTGTGTTCAATCGTGTATTTTGAGTGTGCTATTATCTATATAGACGATCTATTAGAAGATTATGGAAACATGTGAATCGATCGTGCTGAGATTTCATACATCAGGTACGTTCTATGGAACTAAAATATTGCCATCTTTCATTCACTTCCGGCTATACAGGAAATAGTTGCTAATTTTGTTATTTTAAGTGGAATACCCTGTAAATTATTACATGGTAGTTCTTAATATTTTTTCGAAAAAATGTGAGGTTTTCAATAACCTCGAAAGATAAAAAAAATCGAAAACGAAGKAAGATAAAGTTGAACTGTATTTACCATTTTGTAGATCAAGAAGGGCACTACTAATTGTTTAGTTTTTAGTACATTTAAGATATCGAAGTCCACATTCAGGAATATTTAATCATGCATATCTTGAATGGTACATGAATTGCTGTTCTACCAGCAAATGTAGAATTCAATTCTCTTTCATTTGATACCGGGTTACCATTTTTGCTAGTTATTTTACGTATTAACCAATGTCTGTGTATGATATAAGCTATTTTAAGGCTTATCCTAGATCATTTATAAAAGATCAGTAGGCGTCTCGAATTCGTTGAAACGAAGAATTAAAAAAAGCATAGGTAAGTGGCACAATTACATTTACACCTGTAATAACATAGTTCCTACAGATGCGGAACGAAGAGTTACATTCTGAAGCATGGTATCGCATGGACGGTTGAATTAAAATACGCACGAAGATTTTATAAGGAGCAACAATAATCACAACGTAAAACAGGAGAAGAATTAATGTGCTTGTTTTAATTATGGGGAATCTATTCCGGAATTTTCTTTACGACTAGAACTTGGGCTGTGCATTATGTCTGAATACTTATAGCGGGCGCCAAGTTTGCTAATTACAAGTAAATGTATATGGATTGTGCTTTTATGAAATGGATTGGGTTCGACTCCTGGCCTAAAAAAGTACCAACTTTTTTATACCGAAATTGGTTGCATACCCGATACTATATGATTATACAAATAGGCGATAAAAACCACTTACTTATTATTTGTTTGTATGTACAGGGTGTCCCATCTTCATTGTAATTGTAGGGTATCTCGGTAACTATTAATGCGTTGCGGTTTCGACATTACTATTTTACTTTTTTGTTGTAGGTTGAGCTGTACCATCACCACTTTTTATCGTCTTTTGTTTTAAATCCATAGCCAACTTTTGAAAAATGTAATATTTCTTTAGTTCTCAATGTCTCGATTGACTATGTGGACACAAAAAAAAACTGTAGAGACATTTTTTACAGATATTTTTATTCCGAATCCAGTGGCGTACTCAGAATTTTTTGGGGTCACATTTTTGAAATATAACAAACTTGGATTTTTTAAAATGGAAATCATAGTTGACTTTGCTATGGTTAAAAAGAACTATTTTTTCTGATTAAGAAAATGTATACATTGTTAGGTTTATCTTTACTAATTTTGGTATTATTCCAATTTATGTAATAATTTAATGAGATTTTAGGTATTTCGACAAAATGGATGTAATACTTGATGATAAACAATGCATAGGTATTTATCTCCAAATAAACAATTATTTTCATTATTTACATGGCCTGCTAGATTATCGATAAAAAAATGCATGAGCGCTCTTAGGAGTCTTATGTATGTATTCAAATTAGCATATATTATTTTTAAAGGATAAATTTTTTTTACTTAATACCTAATATAAATTATGTCGTATGTTTTCTTATTCCATAGCCTCCTGGATGTAAACGTAAAATATGATTAAATTATTTAATAAAATTTTAATAATTCCAAAATTAGTAAAAATAAACCTAACAATGTATACATTTTTTTAATCAGAAAAAATATGCCTTTTCAACCATAGCAAAGCAAACTATGGTGTCCATTTTAATAAATGCAAATTTGTGTAATATCTCAAAAATGTGACCTCCTAAAAAACTACGGGGTACGCCACTGGATTCAAAGTAACAATATATATAAAAAATGCCTTTACAGTTTTTTTTGTATCTACATACCCAAGCGAGAAAGTGAGAGCTGGAGTAATGTTACATTTTCCAAAAGTTGCTTATGGCTTTAAAACATAAGACGATACAAAAATGGCGACGGTACAGCTGAACTCAGAACAAAAAAGTAATAAGTAATGTCGAAACCGCAACCCTCTAGCATTAATAGTTACCAAAATGCCCTACAGTTACAACGAAAATGGGACACCCTGTACAGGATGAGCAAATAAGAGAGGTGGCCAGTTATATCTCATAAACCAGTAGCCCCAGAGCTTTGGGGTAAAATTGTCTTAACTAAAGTGGCCAACAGAAATTACTGGAAAATATTTTCGAGTTTGTAAACTGACCGCTAGAGGGCGCTGTGGCACCTTCAAATTACAAAATTAATTGTTGGGCATTTTTAATAAATAATAATAAATGTCTGCGGTATTAAACATTTTAAAATTGTTTGGACTAAAATCTACCATTTTTGTTTAGAACGTCCTTTTGTTAAATGTCAAATAAAGAAGTGGGAGGCGGGTGAATATTTATATAGATAATGGCTAATATTTCAGGTTGGGCTTGACTGATTTCAACCAACGAGGTGTCATTTTCAAGAGCTTATGTCCCTTTACAAAAAGCAATTTTATGTGTCGGKACATAGTTTGCGTGTTGACCGCAAGAGGGCGTTTTCTGAAGTTACAACCTAGATATAGATCTTTTTCKAAATTCTTAAATGGTGCACATTTCACTATTTTAGACTATATTCAATTGTTCTTTTAATGAAGTAAACAGCCTTATATATTTGCATTTAAACATTTCGAGAAAAATCGATATTTAGGTATTAACTTCAGAAAACGCGCTATGTTCTGACACTTAAAATTGCTTTTTAGAAAGGCACATAAGCTCTTGAAAATGACACCTCGTTGGTTGAAATCGGTTAAGCCCAACCTGATATATTAGCCATTATCTATATAAATATTCACCCGCCTCCCACTCCTTTATTTGACATTTAACAAAAGAACGATTTAAACAAAAATGGTACATTTTAGTCCAAACAATCTTAATATGTTTAATATCGCAGACATTTATTAGGCTAAAAGTTACACAAACATTAATTTTGTAATTCGGAGGTGCCTCAGTGCTCTCTAGCGGCCACTTTACAAACTCGAAAATATTTTCCAGCAATTTCTCTTGGCCACTTTAGTTAAAAAGTTTTTACCTCAACGCTCTAGGGCTACTGGTTTGTGAGATTTGACCGGCCACCTCTGTTATTCGCTCACCCTGTACACGTTTGAAAAACGTTAGCTAACCGTTCTTCATATTCTGTAATAATTCCGCTACATTATTCATGAATAAATTTAGTATATCAGATTTTGAACAACATGTCTTCTGCTGACAGCGTTGTCTTTTATTTTTAAGCCATCTGGTTAGCTTTGCTTTGTTTAGGAATAGTGTAAACGTTTTAAAATAATTAAACGATGGAGCTACCTGATAGTTAAAAATAGATTTTGGCAAACATATAAAAAACTGTTGACGAGAGCTACCCAAACCAAATATCAAATTAAAGAGCATTCTACATTTACTGCTAGAACAATTGATATATGTACCGTTCTATTTGAAAACATCAAGATATCCATGATCAAACAATCCCGAATCTGAATATCGATTTTGTAGTAAGTATTATAAACTTAATAGCTATGTGTACGTGTAATTATACTAGTAAAATAGCTAAAATAATTCAATTTTATCTTACTACTTTTTCTAAAGGAATGTCATCGTAATATAATTGCACCTAACATTACATAACTACAACTCTATCTACTGTACACCTGATAAATGCGTATCAAACTCATACTAAAACTCAATATAAATCGTAAAAATCGAATAATAATATACAGGGAATTTAATTAAAATATTGAAATTAGCGTTTACATCCTGTKTAACCGGAAGTGCGTGAAGAATATTTTAGTTCGATAGAGCGTACTTGATAAAAGTACATGATCGGTTCACACGCTTCCACAAACCGCCGCTATTCGTAAATGACCATGTATACCAAAGTGCAAATTTAACATGTGTTTGCTGGTTTAATCTTTTTACTTGATTTATTTAGCTTTAATTAATAAAAACTAGTTTCTTGTATTTTATGGTTATAAAAATGAAAATAATTTTGCCCGCTCTGAAACTACCATCTGACTACGAGCCTGAAATGTGGATACATGTAAAACAGGTGGCTGACAGTATGCAGTGTCCTTTTATCTGTGCTTAAGGGTAAATCCATTTTGTGGCATTAAGAATTTTCGAGAGCGCACTGAATTAATAACCTCGGAATATTTCTCTGCTTCAACTAATTGTTTATCTGCGCGGAAGTAGACCTTTATTCTCCCGGTATTCAATATATACATGATCCAAAATCTGTGCAGGATTTTTCAGTTATGAGAGATGTAGTCAAAAGCTTTCTTATAGCCAACATAACAAGCTTACATGTATCCTGCGTTACTATTCTTTGCGTGTTTTAATATCGTACAACCGCAATCACAAGTTATTCTTTGCAGTTCTATTTTACTGCTTAAGTGTGATGTTATTATTTTATACCACATTGAAGAACATATAGCAAGTCTGTAATTACTTGGATGCATGACGAGTACTGGAGTTTTGGTTGTTTGTGTTCGCTCGGAGACAATTACGTCCGCGATTAACTCGGCTCTGAAGATGTTCACCAGCAGCAGTGAGCAAAACGTCAGCGAAGAGAAAATCGCCACGATTACGGCCAACTAACCCGAAATCATCTACCAGTACAAACTCCGACCGTAAAACCTTTAATCACTATATATTTTTTTTGTTTACTTGCATTCCATTTTTTTTATATCTGGGTACCTGCCAGCTTTTGTTTGCTTGTGTCAGGCTTTTCTTTCATCGTTGTTATTTTATCTTCAATACAGGTTCTTAGGTACTTTATTTATTACCTTAATTTTATTTATTCCCGTTAGATACGGTAATATTCTTCCTATGTCATGTCTCAATTTTTGTATAATCCTATTTAGTACGCGCAGTCGCAGTATATGTTTTGATGTTATATTAGGTTATTATTATGTCGAAAGTTGTGCAACTTTATTTGTTTTTTAGCAATAATTTAATAAGGAGGTAAATTGTCAGAGTAGGTTACTACAATTTATACAATAAATAGATGGTCGCCAAGTTACATTTGGTGCGTTCTAATTTTTAGCCTCACTTCTTATTTGTATCATTTGGTTGCATTTGGTATCATGGAAAACCTCATGAAAGATTGCTTTAAAGAGGTCCACATCTAACCGATTATTAAGATTGCCGAATCAATAAAAACCATTCTAATAATAACGGGTTTTGACAATGGTCAATTGCTCGTTAATTTATCGGGTGTTGACATTAAAGGAATTAAAAAATTTGCAAAAGAAACTTTACCTTCTATAATTACCTAACATCAGAACAATAATATTTTTGGCATTTTCGATTATTATATGCAATTTTTTAAAATAGTGCAAGTTACCTATTCCATGAATATCTTGCCATGTGCACGCATATTTGTAATCATTCCGTTTATATCCTTTATTGTTTTCACGAATTCATCACTTATTGTTTGAGGGTAAGGTAGTTTTGGTGAGTCATTTGTTTTAACTTGTTTCTAGTGCGCTATCTGATGTTTAAAGGGCTTTAAAGGAATCATTTTGGGATCGTTTATGTGTGTTTGTGCAAGTGACTGCAAATTTGCATATTGCTTTTCTGTACTACCTGGACTACTCGATTCTGGTTAGTGCATAATTTCTTCCGATACTGACATTGTGTAATGGGTTATTCCATGCTCTCGAATAATGCAATGGTTACAGTGGCGGCTGGTGGCATTTTTATCTGAGGGGGGGGGGTGATTGAATAATACAAAAAGCATACCTATTTTAAATAGTTTTCCTTTTATTTCTTAGAAATGTCCAGTTATCATCGCCACCAAACAATAAACAAACAAAGCAAAAAAATGCATTTGTCTCCTCCCATCCGCGCAACCATTAAGTCTTTTCATAAACATTTGCATCAAACTATCTGGTAAATCTTTTTCAATTTTTGGTAACTGGGTTGTACTTGATCTAATACAGGCACAAGGCGTTTCATTTTCCTTAATATTTACTTTGTCCGCCAAGAGAACTCGGAGAACTGAAGTTTAATTTAACTAAATCACACACCTTCATTTTTTTGTCTTGAACACAATTTTTCACAAAAAATACCTGTACGTACGCTTAATAACCGCTCACGTTCGGGTGCATTATTTGCCGGAATGCGCGCTCGTGTCTCGGGCTGAACGAACTAAGCCCGAAATCGCGTGTCGACGCGTGCCATTTCCATCGCCTTGGCCACAGAACATTGCATTGGCATCGAAACGCTTTGGGCTTACCGGAAATCAGCCCGCCCGGCAAGTTAAMCAGATGGCTTGCGGGTTCCCGCAGMGCAGGCGCTGAACGTAAATCTACAWAAGATTGTAAATMAAATACCTATAGGTAATAACTAATAATGGGTATATTAGATCATTAGATGTAAATGTAAATAAATGTTTTAATTTAATTGAATTMGATGTACCGAGTCATTTGCGTATGGAGGTCGGCGCCCCGCAGCCCTCCCTCACTAGCCGCCACTGTATGGTTAATAATCTGCGCAGTTCGTTTTCAGAATCTCTTATTACTAAATATCACATGTTCTTGATCTACAAATGAATTAGTTAATTAACCTATGATTATACATATGCGCCAGGTGGTAAGGACCAAAGTTTTTAACTTCTTGAAGACAATAGTAGATATTTGGGCATACAATCATTTCGCTTTATACACCACATAAAAACAACACGAAAGTAAATTCGATTTTAAAAAATTAAAAATATTGAGTATTCTTCAGTACCAAAATATCAATTTGCTAGAACTCGTATTTGGCTGATGCTTTTGTGCTAAAAGCGAAGCACAGTGACTGCGGAAGCGCTGCCGCATTCAGTTCCTCCTCGAGCGAGCAATACATCTGCGTATCTAGTTCTCAGTCCCATAGTTATTAAATGCGACTTGCTAATCTAACCACAACGCAGCACGCCGGCTGTATAGCACAAGTCAAAGCACACCTAAGGCACAAACAAGTGTGCCATATTCGTCAAGCTCTATTTGACGACGCCCGAACATTAAAAGGGCTCAACCGTCCCCTCCGAGTTACAAAGCGAAGCCCGATTCGCAAATGATCTTTACGCACATTATATCCCCACTGTTTCAGCTGGGCCATTCATCAGAAGATTTCTTATCCGCGCAATTGCTTATATAACAGATGGAGGGATTCCCGGCAAAAATATGATTTCAGCCGGCGCGCCGTGCAGAATCGCTCTACGAAATATAATTGGATTACTTAATTCGCGATTCGCGCTTTGCGAAATCTCACACTTACTCTATTATTAAATTAATCAATAAGATGCCTCCGCGGCGTAAGAATCTGTAGTTACGTCTTAATGAGAGGGAAACTTTTGCTTAATAGGCTAATTAGGTACGTCTGCTGAGAAAGGGAATTAAACATTTTTTGCTGCCTCCTTCAATTACGTCTTAAAGGTTGGATCTGTTACTTTAACTAATTCGTACACTGATGTAAGAGAAACTTTAATGAGGCTTTCCTTGCCACCTGGATATCCAATAGTACTCATTTTACCACTTATAATTCTGCTTACGTTTTAGTTGTGGCTCTTCTAATCTTAATGCAAGAGCATGATAAAAAATTGATCAAACCTCATAACAACTACACTGATGTTCACAGAACTTTTGAAGTGTAGCGTTAAGCGCTAAAGCCTTTAAAACACTCAACTACGGCGCGCTTGGCAACACTGTTTGGACAGATGTCAGTCGGCAAAAACCTAACCTAGAATATTATTATGTTTTCAGATGCTTAAGTTGTCGTGTGTAAGGTTAAGTTAAAATAAACGTTTAAAAATACAGTGTATCGTATAATTGCGAGACCATCCTACAGAAGTTGTGCAGCCACTTGTGCTCATCGTTGCCAAGTGTACCGGTCGAGTGAAAAGTAAGTTTAACTTCAAAATTAGCATTAACAATACCAGGTAGGTAATACTTGTAATACTCTACAGTATAGTTACAGGTATGCAAGTCAGTTGTGTCATGTTATAGGCACAGAAACTTTTGAATATACTTACTGTTGAGGTTTGACACTTTTATTTGTTGTTGTTTAGCAACGAAACACACTTTAAATTGAATACTGGATTTATTTAACCGGAGCGGCGATACAACGTGATCACCGCCGGTGGCATTTTCCATTTACAAACATATTGCTGCGCACACGCGCACGGTTACCGGTTTGTCGCGCTCTTGGTTATTCCAACGCGTGCGCGTATGTATAAATTTTAAAAAATAAGATTTTCCAAACACTTACAGACAGTGAAAAACGAAGTGTCTATTGTCAATGTCAATTGTCACTGTCAACCTTGAAACCTTAAACGTATCAATATGCCAAGGTCTACTTAACTCTAGAGTTCGCATCAATTCAATAATGTCTTGAACAGAATTTTCCACAAAAGTAGACAACTGTACGTACGCTTAATAACCGCTCACGTTCCGGGAAATTATTTGCAGGAATGCGCGCTCGTGCTTCGGGCTGAACGAGCTACGCCCGAAATTCCGCTTACAATCGCGTGTCGAAGCGGTGCCGTCCCATTGAACACAATTCTCATCGAACACAGATAGCCGAATACATCCGAATTTATAAATATCATCGAACATAATTGTCGAAAATATCCGATCACAGTTTCCTATGATATTCGAATATCTCCCGAAATTAACCGATCTCGGTTTTCTAATTACTACAATTCTTATTTAACACAGTTCCCATTTGTAACAATTGTCATCGTATACAATTTTCATGTAATGTAATTCTCAACGATCACAGATCAGACTACGCGATCTCAGTAATAACAGGAAGCAGAAGTACTGTACCTGGGAAATTATTTATGCGTCTCAGTATAAAATTTAATAATTTTTAGTATACTTTTTAAAGTTTGAACCATTTCTTGCTACACCCGAACCAAGGAATCTGAAATTTTTTTTAAGTACACTTAGTTTCGTGTGGATTGGTAAATGGTTGAATTCCTTGTTGCCGTAGTTTCGAAAAACTGACAAACGTTTCTTTTCTGCAAAATAATTTGTGCCGTTTTTGCCTCTAACTGGAACTGTGCGCAGTAAATAAGTTTGTAACCACACTTTAAATACAACAATTTTTAGTATTGGTTTTTCATACCGCGGCACCAAATTTCTTTTCTAGTACGGTTTAATTTTATTTCTAATGCTCTTTATGTAGGTCCGTATTTTAATTTCAAATATGGTTTGCTTGAATTAGTAATTTAATTTCCAATGCATTTTACACGAATAAGCGCTTTTGATTTCCAGTATGCTTTATACTTTTAGTACATTGATTTCAAATATTTTTCCCTGCGTCAGTCACCACAAACATTGGACTCCTTACTTTAGAATGGTAATGCCAAGTTGCCAATAGTAGTTCATGTATTTTGGTGCAATACAAAGATACGATATAAACACCGTACCCGCTACATGCTATTAGCAATAAATAACAAAATAAGTAAATCAAATTCAGCAATACTAAGGTAGTTTTGTTTTAAACTTATATCGAGGGAAATAACTATTTCAATTATAATATATAATAATGACATTGCTAACGCTGACAGCTGACGAATTATTCGGATACCATCGGAAACTTACTATCAGATGCTTTCGGAGATTTGTGTTCGTTGAAAATTACGCTATATGAGAACTGTGTCATTTGAGAATTGTGTGATCTGAGAATTATGATCAGTGAGAATTGTGACCAATGAAGCGGCCTCGTKAAAGCATGTCATTTCCATTGTAACCGGCTACGTATTGGCCACAGATCATTGCATTGGCATCGAAACGTTTTGGACGTACAAGAATTAGTGACGCGAGTATTCGAATACCAGAATCGCAAAGTTCTCGATTCTGCGCAGTTCTCGCGGTTCTCGAGAACTAAACTACCGAGTATTCGAATACAGAGTTCTCGTATGTCGGATGACATGCGCGAGGCACTCTGTTAGGTCTCGCTCGGTTTCACGAAAACAAAATTGTCGAGTACTCGAATATAGAGTTCTCGGATGTCGGATGACATGTGTGGGGCACTCTGTTAGGTCTCGCTCGCGTTTCTCGAAAACAAAATTGTCGAGTACTCGAATACACAGTTCTCGGATGTCAGATGGCATGCGCGGGGCACTCTGTTAGGTTTCACACGCTTTTCTCGAGAACAACATTGTCGAGTACTCGAATACAGAATTCTCGAATGTCGGATGACATGCGTGGGGCACTCTGTTAGGTCTCGCTCGCGTTTCTAGAGAACAAAATTGTCGAGTATTCGAGTACTTGTATAGAGTTTAGGTCTCGCGCGCAGCGTTGCTTTGTTTTACACCGTCTCGTCTATCTTTTCGCGATTCTCTAGAACCAGAACTGCTATTTCCAAGGTGCGTGGGGTACACAAATATATATGCGTCGCGCGATGATGGGTGCCTTGTTGGTTCTTGTTTTCGTACTCGTTCCTGACAGAACCGAAACCTGGATAATCTGAGTAATTAACTTCATTTGTCTTTAAATTTGTTAGCACAAAAACAAACAATTTGCTAATGTTATTATTAATTACACACAACAACTTATTAACAATACAGAATATATACAAATACAATAAAAATAAATGAGGTATACAAAATATTGTGTTCTGTTCTCTCCTTCCACCGGTTCTCGAATGTAAGTTCTCGCGTAAGTTATCGATTCTAAAAAGTATTCGAGAACCGAGTTCTCGATTCCATAAAGTATTCGATTCTGCCCATCACTAACAAGAATCAGCACGCCTGACAGCCGACAGGCAAGTGAATCAGATGGCTTGCGGGTTGCCGCAGTGCAGGCGCTGAACGCAAATCTACATAAGATTCTAAATTAAATACCTATGGGTAATAACTAATAATAGGTATATTAGATCATTAGATGTCAATGTAAATAATTGTTTTAAATTAATTGAATTTGATGTACATAGTAATTTGCATAGGGAGGGAGGCGCCCCGCAGCCATCCCTCACCAGCCCCCAGTGCATATAATATAATGTAGAAACAAAGCAAATTTTTGTTCGCAATTAAATTTGAGCAGGTGTTTGATGTATTTATGAATGGTAACATAGTTACGTTATTGTATTTAAAAGAAGGTTGTACTTATAAAATAATTTTCGCCGGATACTTATATTGAAATAACAATGTTTTCAAAATCAGGCATTGTGGTACACTAACATTACTATCTTTAAAGACGAAGTGTGTATTCTAGACTTTACTACTAAAATCGTTAATCTAAACAATATTGTTTTCAGAATTAATATATTAATAAAAAGTCAATTCTTGTGATTAGAGATATGGAAAGGCGAATATCCTGATTACTGAGAGAAATCTTATAAACTTTTTATACAAAACACTATTGTCGTTGATTATTATTATAGTATAAGACGTTTTTGTTAATGTATACTTAAAATGCTGGCAGGTATACCTACATCGTTTATATTGCAATACTATACTGAAACAGTATTAACTTTATGTATATTTAACAATAGTAACTGTTAAGTAATACTTTCATCAGTTGTAAAAGACTCAAGTATAGGATTAAATGTCTAAAGTACTATCCTATACCATTTTTTTAATTTTTCGGTAAGGTTGTCGCGGTATACAGCTCTGGCATTAAACAGTTATAGATTGCCACACTCAAAAGTATCATATAAAAACCGAATGTTAAACAATAATAAAATATAGTATTATATATCGCGTCAGTGGTATATATTACAACAACAAGTTACATGAGGTGAAACTGGGTAGCTAGGACTTCCCGCCGAATACGCCGAATACGCGTGCAGGGCTCGTATGATCACCACTCACCAGAGTTATCGTCTTAACGTTGCATCGTGCTTGGTTTTGGTTATACACCGTTCGAGAACATGGAACATTTATTAAAAAGTTTTCAAACGTAAGTAGTATGCATAATCATTACTTTACTACTTTGTGGAAAAGAAAGCACGCACACTTCACACTATTTAAAAAACCTGAAACGTATATTTTGTTACTGCCTAATTGTTATCTAAGATACAAATGCAGTGTAGTTTTACAATAGATATTTATAAGTCGTTTGAACTTGTACATAATAATATAGATGAGGAAACTTTGCCGAAGCTTTGTATGGAACAAATACAAATGCTAATACCCAAGATTGGCACCAGAATGAAATTTATGGAAAAACTGGTTATTTCTAAAACAGTTAGTTTCAGAATTTCCTTAATTTTGTTTTTACTTTGTGTGGTTCATTTCTTTTGTTTTTTACTAAACATTTAAAATATATACACTAATATCTTATTAGGTAGGTATTTACAGTGCTATTTTAAAAGATTCAGCGTTTCTTAAAAGTAAAATCTATCTAACAAAAAATTGATTCTTTGTATTAAAATGTTCAAATAAAACATATAGGGTGTCTATAGAAATAGAATATTAAGTTGTTTGAATATGTTGTATTCAGTAAAATAATTCCAAAGATTATACAATTTCTACAAAGAATGGATCTACAATGCATTGTTAACATGTTGTCAACGAGGTACTAATTCTGTTTTTGTGTAAGTACAATAGCACAACAGTACCTATGTGGAAACAAAATTGTGGATAACTCAATTTTTAAACTGATTGATTACCGAGTATATTACTAATTATAAAATGTCGATCAACTTTTTTATAAGATACTTGTTGTAGGTTAGACCATAAATTGTTTAATATAATATTTGAAAAAAATGAAATTGCACAATAAAAATGATCTGCATTGACTTAATTTAACGAATTAGAATTTTCCATTCTATTGGTTCAAGATATTAAGCTAGGTTACTAGAATATCCATTAAAATTAATTCTATTTTACTAACTTTACTAACATTGACGATACGTGGGCTACATTTAAGAAAAACATCCTCTACACATACGTCCACTCTTTATGCCACCGTGTTTAAACGTATTTTTTTAATAAACTACCTAACATTAAAATTAAAGAAGCCATTTGCCCTGAAACGACCAGCCAATATTTATATTGAGTAATTCCAACTAGCTCATAGTATCTATCATATATTATGGTAAAAACTTAAGTAACTATCCTTTATTTCTGAATACATTTCTGACCTGATAACACAAAATGTATATTCAGTGGTATATAGCTACCTTATTGACAACACCTAACTTCTTTAAAACCTTTCGGTTTACTTTAATGTGTGCGTATTGTAAACCTATGGTATTCTGTATCTGGAAACACCCTGTATATCTAATTTTACAACATTAATCGAGCTTTATTTTCGATATAGTAAGAGAAGCACCAAGATACTATAAAGTATATATATTTCTTGTATATTGCGCCATCCAGGCTTTAATGCGCTGAAATATTCTTGCCATAAACTGAAATAATATTGTTTCAGATTAATGTAGCAGAAGTAACTTTAGAACAAGCTGTTATTGACGATCAGATTATATGTTTTAAATAGTAAGTTTATTTACTTATCAATACATGTAAATACTTAAGCTTTCTTATAGGCACACCTTCCACATAGTATGTTGTTTGACAGAGTAGATTTTAATTTGTTTTTAGATACAGTAGCTAGATAGTAGATGTGTAACACAGGGGCCTATTCTAAGTTTTAGTTATATACATATTGTTTATTATTTCCTTCTTTTTGAATTATGCAATGTAGTAAATCAATAAAAAAAACTTATGAATGCATGCATGTTTTACGTCTTATTTTTCAATACTTTCCAACCAATACATCCCTACTGGTAATACATAATATTCAAAACATATGTATACATAAAACTTTTTGTTTGTTACAGCTTACATATGTTGTGACAATAGCTAAAATACCCTAACAGCATTGTTTATTTTATGATTGTTATAGCAAACAAGCAGTACATTTATTTGCAACCATAATGAGGTTGTTTGTGGAATTTTAATTGAAATGTATTTACTACAAATGTAGTGATAATGTATATCATATGCAAGTATGTAACACAGTATACCTTTATTGGTAATATTTACAACGTTATGGTATTCCTAACCAGGATGTTAGCAACACCTTTATACTACAGGAATAGTATTCTGTATTTTTCTACAAATTTGTTGTTGTAATAAATACTATTTGCTATTGCTGGAGCCTATTTTACAACAACTTGTTGTATACCATATAATTTTTCTTTTATAATTTACAATTTTGTTTTCTCAATGTACGACACGTTCGTCACAATCGCAACAAAACGTTGAATTCGCTCCTTAAGGTACAGCCTTGTGGAAGTGCGCCTTCAGTTTTCGAGCTAAATTAGCTCTAAATTAACTATTCTTATTTACATTCTATCTTTAATAACTAACAGTAGTTATTTCTAGCGAACACTAACAACATTGAACCGCTTTTGTCATTCATTCTATCTTTATAGTTACAGATCCACTACGATTCGTTGCCTTTAATTAATAACCTTTTGTTTCAATGTGGGCATTAATCTAATAAAACTTGGTGGTGAAATAAATCTATAATAACGTCTCTGTTCGCTGTTCGTGTAATTCGATGTACACGCTACGGCGAGGGCTACGTGCGTGCGGAGAGAGAACTAATAATGCACATTTACACATCAAAAGCGAGCCAGAATGACACGACTGTAATCGACTATCCATAAATCATATTAAATCACCGCTATATTGGAATTCTTCGTCCGCTCAATGATAAACGATAGTATAATATGAAAAATTGGGATTTTAATGAGTTTTTCAGCGTCGCCTCGCCTCCCTCAGATTCCAGATAAAAATATAGTTACCAAATATTAAATTTGTTATCGCTCCTAGCGATCCCTTTATTTCAGCAGCTTTCCAACAATTCGCTGAGAATTTGTTTCTTTCGCCTTTATTGCGGAACGAGGTATTCGGTAATCCTTGAATACCTGACTGAAATGTTTGTAAATGAAGTAAAAGCGTTTAATATAAGCTAATGACGTCGGTGAAACCTCCCTAGGTTGCAATTAATACGAGCTACTAGCTCTGACGCTAGCTTAAAAACTAATAATCTTCGATATTAAATCTAGAAATGATTTAATTAAAACTCTATTATCCTTTCCGGTTCAATATTTCATCCCAGAGAATTCTAGCGGCAAGGGGAGAGTACGCTGTAGCTAGTTTACCCTGTATAAGTACCATTTATTGTAGTTATATTAATTTTAAAATATGTGCTAAATGCTTTTTTGGCACCATTTTTGTAATCCTGTGTGACACAAATGTGGAATAATGGCGTTCGTAGAGATCAAGGGAGTAAAACGGAACTTCAGCAGTAAGATTAATTCATTGATGTGTGTATTTCAATACGTCTGATAACAGCAAACGTATAAAGGTTCTTGATTTAGTGGTACATAAAGAATAAGTCGCTTTCATCATTTCATTCTGGTTAAATATAATTAGTAAATATCTCAGTTTTTAAGTTTATCAATCTCGATTCTTAAGATTCAAGGCTTGAGAACTATGAATAGTCTTTTTTCTGTTTTTTTTTACAATGCACAATGGCATGCCCCTTATATTCAAAAACACCCTGCGTTTCACTAATTTATTGAAATTCTGCACCGAATAATTTGTAACTGTTCTATAAAGTGGTCGACTACCATGTAAACCTGAAATGCAACTCAAAATTATCAATTTAAAATAAACATTATACAACAAAGGACGAAGTTACTTTTTTGTAATTTTCTATGTGTTGCGTGTACTATATACAATATATACAATAAGAAAAACAACGAAAGTTATCAACCTCAGGGTTTTAACAGGTTCCTCAAGTCATAGCCTACAAATCAAAGTAAAACAAGTATGTCGTCATATCTAGCAGATTTTTTTTTTATTTTGTGCTTTGTGCTTTTCAAAACAAAAAATGACATTCGTCTCGGGTTTTCACTACTTTCTTTCTTACATAATAGCCTACAAAAGCAAGCAAAAAATAAACAGTCCCTTTTATTTTTTTCTTAAATCCAGAAAAGTATAACAACTTTCAAATGGCGTTCTCTACAGCTATTTAGAGAAGGCAATTTTGAAACAATTTATTATTTATATCAATCACCTTGAAACTCTCTACAAAATGAGACCTAGTTTTGTTTTGTTTTGAGGCTATTTTGCATTGCAATGACGTCACCATGGCAACCAGAAAAATGGATAATAAATAATTGTTGTAACGAAATTTTTATGTAATTAAAGAGAGATTCTGAAAATACTATTTTCCACTCACATTTTGTAGGAAAATTTGGCATTATTTGCGTTTATTTGTAACGTGATGTCAAATACGCCCTCTAGCGGCAAATCAAAAAATTTGAAAATATTTTTAGTGTATTTTTCTGGTACGTTTTCACCTAAAAGTTTTTTCTCTCAAATTTTTCTGACAATATATTCAAATTCTCTAATTAGACTAATAATCAACAATAATGGAATGAGTACAAGCATTATATGTGATTAAAATAAATTTGGCTCCCATTTAAACACCTTCCCAGCTTTATAGACGGGCACCCAGTTAAAAACCTCGTTATGTTTTTTTTTAATGGATAACAGTGTATTCAACAATAAGTAATAATCTCAAAACAGCACAGAACTATCCAAACACTGTAGAACAGGAACACTTTAATAGTTCAAACCTACTTGTGGTGGTATTCTAAGTAGACAGGTGGGAATGAAAGGTGCTTCGCAAACGGTTTATTTCAACGTAACATTAATTTCAAACACTTATTCATGAACGCATTGATAGAAAAGGTCACTAAGGAAATTAACCCACGCCATAGCAGAAGATCAAAAAACAAGCCTATTACGCCACACTCCCATCAAGGCAGTTTTCAATTCCGTTAACGCCCATTGAACACAAGTATAACGAATTCTACTGTTTTGCCTAAGTGGCTATATTATTATCTATATTACGATCTCGGGATAAGGGCCTGCTCCATCTCGTTGATTTCGGAAAGAGCAAGATCTCTTCCGTATAAATTTTAAGCACTTAAGTGTTTCCGATGGAACGAATCTGAAAAGGGATCTGACGTTAACGTCTACGGGGTCCGGACGAACCCTGGCAGAGAATGCTGTGGCTGTTGAAGCGGACAGAAATTATTTAATCCTTGTAAAATGCTTGCGTCCTGTTAATTATCGTTATTCCATTTACCGGACATGGAAAACAGAACGCAAAATTTTTAAAAAGGTTACAGTATGGATCAGTCAACAAAAAATTTAAATAACATGGGTCCCCAAAGTAATAGTTTCGGAAATATGCAAAGTTTCCTTTTTATTTTGCAAAAGCAGGCATTTTTTATCATAATCGGGCCAGGTTTTGTGAAATAATCTTTAAGTATTTGACTGTTGTTAGTGCACAAGTTTTCGTTGGCAATGGCCGTTTACTCTAATGCAGTATTAACTGACATGCGTTTCATATCTGGTCGTGCTAATCGCATTACCACCGACATGCATCAACGTCTTTATGGTGAAGCTTATTCGAATTATAATAATATTCCTTCACACTGTATGTTTTTGGAGGAATTGACCAGAGATTGCGTGATACCGGTTCATTGAGCAAACAATGATATTTATATCTATATGTACTCCTAGAGCAGAAGAAGAAATTCTAGCATGTATAGAGCATAATCCGCAACGAGTGTGCGGAGGATATCAGCAGAGGTAGGAATTAGTTTTCCTCTTATTTGGAGAATTCTCCACGAGCAGCTGATTTATGTGTATCATGAACAGGGTTTCTATAATGATTCATGCATACAGGCGCTTATGAAAATTATCGATTAAATTAATTTTTGCAGTCTCTCAGGAAAGTAAACTTAACTACTGTTTTGATAGATACTTGTTATCCGTCGGTTGTCGAATTATTTGATCTATTTTTAATGTTAGGAACATAGCTCCAGCTCTATTAAAATTTCGTGACAGCCTGTGTTCCAAGATCTTATATATTTCATGTTCCCATTTTCCTTTCTTGAGCCAAGGTCGTCGTTTCATTGTCGGTCCATTTCGGTGCATATACCTTCTTATACATACTATGTAATTTTTTTGTCCTGGATAGGCAGCTAAACTCTCCCAGGAAGTCTGCTCCTTTAAAATAATAATAATAATAATAATAATAATAATAATAATAATAATAATAGTGATATTAATAAACTTTATTTCCAGCGGACCAGGGCGGTCCATAGTGGATGCATACACAATGATACAATACTAAATTTAAAAAATATAGGAATAATTAACATTGATAAGAAATCAAGTTTAAAATACATAAGTGGAACACAGAATAGAATTCCTTATAGAGACGGGTTTAATTACAACTACTAACTACTACTACTACTACTACTAACTACTTCATTATCATTTCTTTTTTAACTGTGGCATGACAAAAGTTTACACTAAATATATCAAATTTGGAATCAGCAATAGAATTATTATATAAACGTGGTTTGCATGGGGTACAGAATAATAAAATGTTAAACAGCACCTACTGTTTAGTCGAGGCACCGCAAACCTAACTTGGCTCAGTAGAGTAGCATCATCAATCCCCCAACGAGTTTTTGCAAAAATATCAGACTGGATACAGCTCTGCGAGCATTCAGCGAGTTCTCACCAACAGTCTTAAGACTACAATGCCTTACAGGATATGAATTGAATTTCTTCAATTATATATATTCAATTATATATATATATATATATATATATATATATATATATATATATATATACATATATATATATATATATTTAGCGAATTTTTCGAGGACATTTTCAAGCAGGTCAGTGTAAATCTGGTGGTTAGGTTTCCAAACAATTGCACAATATTTAAGTCTAGATCTTATCAGTGAGTAAAAGAGAAGCTTTATACATTCGGCGTTTGTGAAATCTTTGGTATTGCGAAACAGCAATCCCAGTAGTCGCATAGCGACATCACAGATATGCACTATATAAGAAACAAAGGTCAAACCAGTATCCAATATCACACCCAAGTCGGAGACTTGATGAAAATCTTCTAAGGGAGTGCCTTCAATATTGTAAAAATATTTATCTGTGTTTACTGAGCTACCTATGAAGCTACCGAAGGGGGTGTTGTGCAACAGGCTTAATACGATTTACAGAAATACGCTAAAATTTACAAATTTAAAGAATATGTCAAAACTAACGGTGTTAGATCTTGTGTCACATTACTTTCTTCCCAAAAAATGCGTTTATTGTATCTAAGAACTAATTTAATTTGCGAGGCTTACTTGACAAACAGATAAGTACAACCAATGCTTTATATATTAGATTATTACTTAAAATCTACTATCTGAAATTTAAAATAAAACCTATCATCTGCTATGTTGACAACTTATTGTCGTTAATATCCATCTCATATGCATGTCACTATACTCTACTGTTAACATTCCTACGTTGCGTATTTTCAACATATGATGTAGTGTTTCCTGGGACAATGGGGTCGTCCCACAATTTTTTTTTATTTTACATTTAAAATGTACATAAAAATTGAAGCACAAAGACATTCTTTTCCTATTTTTTCCGGTTCTTCTTTGCAAAAAAAAAATTTGAAGGTATGGATTTTTAAATATCCGTTCCAAATGCCTCGATATTCCGCCACGAAGATGACGTAAAAGGTTCGCATGCTGACGAAAGCGAGAAACACCAATAATAGCCAGTGCTCTAGCGGCATTGCAAGTAATATTTGTTTACATTTTTTTTTGCTGCGTCGCGTTGCCAATGTGGGCAAATTTTCGCGATACCGTGAGGAATGTACTCGTAAACTGGCATTGTGACATTGATACCTAGGTCAACTTAAGGCGTATTTGTGAAAATAACTTAAATCATCCTTCAGTCAGTTTATTCTATAATGAACAGTTCAATATAATAAGCGCATTCACTGGCCTTTTGCTGAAATACGAAAGCACTTTAACCATCGAACCTGCTTTAGAACTAATGTTTTTATTATGAGGAATTAAACGACGCTTGAAGCTTGATAATGTTTAGTTTGTATACTTTCGTATGACAACGATATGATAAATTTTGAAACTGTCAGGACGCTCTCTGGCCGTCGTTATAAAGAAAACGGTAAAGTACCGCTGACAACATCGCACGTTCGCACGTGCTGCATGCGTCACATGTGTAACGAGTAACCCTAACAACTCTAGCTATGCGTTTTTGTTTACATAGTTTGGTCAAACTTCCAAATTCGTATATGTCAGATTAAGTGGTGGAGCAAAATGTCGAAGTATTTGGGTAATCTGTTGTTTTTTAATGTCAGAATGGCTTACGTTAAGAAGTGTTTTGTTCCGTGTTGTAAGAATACTACTGCTGATGATCAGTTAGAGGTTACTCCTGAAAAACATAGAAAAACTAATGCGAGAATAATCAAGAAAAACTTACATTATCACCGCCTTCATCCGTGGGTCATAACAATGCGGTCACTCCGGTGGACAGACAAGGCGGTTTCACATATGCGCGGGAGATGCAAAAACAAAACATAAGTTACTCATCCGTTAAACTCAAACAGATACAGTTAAGACTCACAGAGGGGTTTTCACCCCAGGGCCTCATCCTTGTCCTGTCTATGGCTTCATCCCTGAGATTACATCTTTATCAATGGTGGTTATGAATACCTTGTTAGTTTTCTCTCTTCAACAACTAGCTAGTGTCAACCTGAAATAGTAGAGGCTTCCCCGAACGCTCACCCTAAGGCCTATAGGGTCGCATTCCAATAGCCCGGATCGGGGGCACCTAATAAGGCTACCCTCTCCACCAGAACTATGTCATTCGAGTAGCCCGCATTACCCCCCGGAATGCAAGTCACCCACTCGAAGGAACCACGGCTGTTAACCGGGCACTCTGCGCTAGGGGTTTAAAACTGCCTGAGGCACATCATGGCCAAAGACCTTACTCTCACTGCCTGAGGCACATCATGGCCAAAGACCTTGCTCTCACTGCCTGAGGCACATCATGGCCAAAGACCTCGCTCTCACTGCCTGAGGCACATCATGGCCAAAGACCTCGCTCTCTCAGAGCCAAAATCAAGAACATTTCTCTCTGTCAAAAATGACACATCCATACTCATTGCCTATTTTGCATCTCCTCGCGACTCTGATATTTTCTCGCCAAAACAATTAATTGCACGCATACGCATTCGCTTCGATTTTAGTTTTTATCTTATTAGCAGCGATTCTAAACATAGCAAGAAATTAATAAACTTACAAAAACACCTTTTATTTTAATAAAAACGCAGATACAAAAAATGACATATAACATTCGGCCAACCTAACAGGGTCGTGTCCTCACGACATAATTATTCGGTATCCCTACTTGATTTGGATAAATTAGGCAATGGTACTTCATGTGAGCCACTGTCCTCATCGATGGTATCTGATGTAATAAATGGATTTGATAATAATAAATAGATTTTATTAAAACAAGAGCAGATACTGAGAGTAATACATAATCAATAAAGGCAAAGTCTAGCAGATGCTATTCTACTTAATCTTTAGAGTAAACTCAACTATTTATATTAGTTAGGACAGCAAAAAAATAGAATCAATAATAAACAAAGTAGAGCACAAGTTCAAAAGCGATATTAAACAACCTATTAGTTGAATATTAGTTGAATAGCAGTCAACGAACCTCATTGAGTCCGAATGAGCTAAGGAAGTCATGGTTATCATGCAATCTGACGATCGGAAAAGGACTGTCTTAGTTTAAATTTAAATTTATTAATATTTATTTTTTTTAAACTCCCTCGAAAGGGTGAGCCTTACAGCCTTACAGCGTTGTATGTGAAGCAGCGAATGAACATAACAGAGCGATGGCGAGGCAACAAATATTTAGCTTCATATCGTGTATCACGTGAGTGCGTAGATGAATGAGGGGCAAACTTAGACCTCAAGTTTTCACATGCATGAGAAGAATTTAGTACAGCATGGACGAAACAACTCAAATGAAGATTCCAGTAGTAATTTATGCGTAGCCAATTCAAAGAGTTAATTCTGTGAGATACCTGGTTCCCGCGTTGCAAACCAAAAACCAAGCGACAGCGTGCATTCTGAACCGTCTAAACCCTGCTTCTATCAACAGAATTCAAACAGGGGTAATATAAAAATTGCAACAATTAAAGAGGACGAGAACGAGTGAATCACATAATTGCCTTTTCAAATTAACGGTAAAAAATGTCTACAAGCATAAAATAACTTAAGGTTAAAAATGATTTTTGTATTAACTTAGTTACATGCAGCTTAAACCGGATCTGAGTGTCCATAATGAGATCAAAGTATGATCCTAAACTTATAACTTACAGAGATTTTAAAAACTTTAATAATGATGATTTTGTAGCTGATTTGTATACTGTCGACTGGGACTACATTTACAGACTATCAGATATAGATGAAATAGTAGAATACTTTAGTCAAAATATATGTTTGCTTTACGATAGACATGCCCCTATTCGAACGGTAAGAGTTAATAAAAAACCTGCGCCTTGGTTAACAGACACTGTTAAGCTTATGATAAGACTTAGAGACGATGCGCATTTGAAATATAGACGTACAAAATTAGAGCGTGATTTGATTGCATATCGTAATTTACGAAATTATGTTACCGGCGCGATCCGGAGGGAGAAAAAGGCGTACATGGATTTCAGATTGCGTAATAAAAATAGTAAATCTCTCTGGAACTCGCTCCGTTCTCTTGGAATTGTGGGTATGACTTCTTCTATAATGCTACCACCCAATATTGGTGGCCTTGATGCAATTAATCGTCATTTCGCTCATGTGTCTTCCCCTGCTGCGAGTCTTGAGCAGCTGGAGTTATTGCGAAAGTATGACGCTGTTTCCCCTGAGTCGCATCTGGAGGGCTTTAATTTCAGTACTGTTAGTGCGGAAGAAGTATTTAGAATCATTGCCGCCCTTAAGAGTAATGCTGTTGGCATTGACCACATTTCGTTGAACATGCTTAGACTCGTCAGCCAACACTTGCTGCATCATTTTACTTTTATCATAAATACATGTATTTTATCGTCCGTTTTTCCTTCATCCTGGAAGTATGCCAAGGTGTTGCCAATGCCTAAAGTGGCTAATCCAGATGCTCCCTCTGATTTTAGACCCATAAGTGTGCTGCCTACGATGTCAAAGGTGTTAGAGTCTGTTCTGCGGAACCAGTTGGCTGATTATGTGTTTGGCAAAAACCTCATCCCTGACTGTCAATCTGGCTTCAGGCCAATGCACAGCTCTACTACCGCTATGATTCATATCACAAATAATATATTTAGCGCTATTGATCGTGGACAATGTACGTGTTTGCTGCTACTTGATTACAGTAGAGCATTTGACACTCTGAATTACGACATTTTGTGTACAAAGCTGAAATATTACGGTGCCACCACTGGTGCGGCTGCTATGATTCGTAGCTTTCTCAATAATCGAAGCCAGAGTGTTTTTTGGGATGGACAGTCCTCTCAACCAGTGGAGCTCAGGCTGGGCGTACCCCAGGGATCACTTCTGGGTCCTCTTCTGTTTTCGATATATGTCTCGGATTTTTGGGAGTATTTGAATAATTGTCACATTCATCAGTATGCCGATGACACTCAGATCTGGTATGAATTTGACACGGACAAGGTGCAGGATGCTGAAAGTATAATCAATGCAGATTTACAGAGTCTTTTGGATGTTTCTTTGGCACACGGATTAAACCTGAATCCTAGTAAATCATATGCGATGCTCTTCGGAACTAAGGCTAAGAGGCAGGAATTAAAGGGGAGACTGAATTTAAGGATGGGCGGAACGCATGTACGTTTTAGTGAATCGTGCAAAAATCTCGGCCTCCATTTGGACGAGAATTTGAGATTTAGCAATCATGTAAGTAAATTGTGTCAGGGGTCGTACCTTACATTGAAGCAACTGTTCCCTAGTCGAAATATTATGTCACCTATAATTAAATTGAATATATGCAACTCCTTGATTATTTCTCGTTTGTCATATTGCGATGCGGTCTATGGACCAGCACTCCTAGCGAGTGATGCTGTGAGGCTGCAGAGAGTCCAGAACTCGTGTGTAAGATTTGCTTTCGGCATCAGAAAATTTGAGCGGGGAATTTCATTAAAACTCTTTGAGACAAAACAATTAAGGTTAGAAACTTTACGTCTGTACCACTTGTTGTGCCTTGCTCATAAGATTATTTTAACAGGAGTGCCTCGCTATATCAGTGATGAGTTTCGGTGGTTGCACCGTCCATGTTTGAGCCGTGAGTCAAGGCACTGTCGGATGCTCCGCATTCCTCACCACTCTTCTGCCTGCTTTCGACGCAGCTTTATTTATTGTGCTTGTCACCAGTACAACGGATTGGATAATGAGTATAGAGATATGTCCTTACTTAATTTCAAAAAACGTTTAAAGCTTAAATATCTTGCTTGATGTTTGTGCGGAGTTCGGACGCAACAGTTATCAAATATTCTACTGCTCACTGTATTATGTTAATGGAATATGTAGATACAACAATTTGTGTGACGTTTTCTTAGTCAGTTCTGAAATTGAGTTTCACTTTTTTTTTATATATATATTTTTTTTTTTACTTCAATTCTATTGTTTCACATAGGTTAGGTTGAAAAGCAGCTGCGGCTGAACCTCGCCTATGTATGATTTAGCTACAAGTATGTGTTGTATTACAAGGGAATAAAGTCGTTTATTATTATTATTATTATTATTATCAACAACATTTAATCTTATGCCATGTATAAAAATATTGAAATATTATTTAAGAAATTTCGGACTACTTTTATTACCAAAGACCATCAGCTACGACTTAGACAAATTCAATTGAAGGCCATGTGCAGCAGACAATTTTCTTAATTTTTCAAGTTCTTTGTTCAGAATTTTGTCAGCCCTTGCGAAATCATGCTTATCGAATTTAAAATACAACTGTGTATAGTCAGCGAAAGTTATTATTCTACAATGACGAACTGTGTTCACTATATACGATGTATATATTATGAAAAGCAGAGATCCTAATATGGAGCTTTGCGGAACACCAGATCTAACTGATAATTCAGAGGAGACACTATATTTATTTTACCACTTGGGTTCTATCCATCAAATAAGATCTAATAAACTGTACCTACAAACTGCTGAAACCGTAAGACTTTAGTTTGGTGCATAACAGACCATGATTAATAGTATCGAACGCTTTTGAAAAATCGAGCAAAACCAAAGCACTGACTAAACCCTTATCGTAAGCTGAAATGAGATCATCCACGACTGAAGCTGGTGCAGTAGGAGTGCTTCGACCGCGCTTGAATCCGCACTGCGCATCGGAATCATTTTCCAAGAAAAGACAGTCAAATATCTGTTCGTAGACTAGAGATTGAAACAGTTTTGAAGCTGCAGGTAAGATGCTAATCAAAGGTAAATCCGACTAGTTTTCAGGGTTAGACTTTTTAAGTAGAGGTATTGCGATGACTTTCTTCCTCATTGTAGGGAAATAAGCTTTTTCCATACAACAATAATTGAAGACGTGTAATAGGTATAAATCAATAATGGAACTACATAAGTGCAACCTTTTCAATGAGATGTTGTTTGTGCCACAATTATCTTTTTTACGTTAAAGAGTGCGGAGTGTACCTCTTCTAAAGTAACCATTCTTAAGGAAAATTCTTGTAGGGATGGGAGTCTAGCATTCTCACAATATTGCATTCTATGATTAGAGACATCATTTTTTTTTCTGAAAAATATTCGCATTAATAGAATTGCTATTAGACAGATTAGAAGGCAGTTTAGAACTGATTTTGATAGTACCAATTTTTAAATTGCGCAGAGCCGACCAAATAGTGTGTATATCTCCACTAGAAGCAACTGAACCTATGTATCGACGTTATTCCATCCTAACAGAGTTCATAGTCAAGTTCCTCAACCTCTTGTATACAGCAAAATTTTCAGGAAGTTTACTTCGTTTGTATTTACGTAAGGATGCACCACGTTTACTCATGAGACATTTGAGTTCAGGGCAACACCACATTGCATTGGACTTTGGTACCCTAGACGTTACCATCGGGGCATGCCAATAAGAAAGAGAAATAATTGGGGTGTTGAAATTTTCAAGTTTCTTATCAATATTGGTTTCACGTATCACATCAGTCCATTCGATAGATTCCAAACTTTTTCGAAACTCACTGACATCAAAGCGTCTGAAAGATCTACACATAAGTAACATATTTGGGCTCACTTTTAATCTTAGGTGAACTAAATTCACAATAAATCAATCTGTGGTCAGAAATATCGTCACAGTTCTTCGTACCGTATCTTCTAACATTCAGAGAATGGAATACGAATAAAGGATCAATCAGTAAGCTTGAGTTGCCAGTCACTCTATTCGATTTATCCAAGACTTACACCAAGTTGTATGCCTCCAAACATGCACACACAGGGTTAGAAATATTTAGGAAATTAATGTTGAAATGACTCAGACAGGCAAATTAATCATACATACCGCAAACAAAACCAAATATATTATCAAGGGTTTCAACAAAATTGCCCAAGTTGTAGTTAGGCGGACGATAGCATACGCCGAATGCATAATTTACAGTCCCTACGCGGATGCTAAAAAAACAGTCAATAAAGGAATTAATCTCAAAATCGAACTCTATTAACGAGTTACAAAAAGTCGACTTGATATATGCCGCCACTTCGACCCTCAGCACGATGCGTATAACGAAGATTGTAACCAGGTATTGCTAAAATAGATAGATCTACAATATTAGACAACCATGTCTCGCTAACCATAACAACAACATAGTTTGCACTTTGAACTAAATTGATAAAATCTTGAAAATGTGCTAAGATCGATCATACATTAAGATGCGCAACCTTCATAAAAATTATAAGCTAAACTGAAACACAATACAGGATATCTATTACCTCTAAATGAGAACAAATACAACCTGACTTAATTAAACTAAATTGTATTGAAGTCTGTTTAATTGTTAAATTAAAGAAAAGCAAAATTAATACTTAACAACCCGCGGTAGCTCCCGGAAAAGCATTACATTTTGCGCTAGCAACAAATCCGCGCCACACATAATAAAAAGATAACTTTGCCAATTAACTGCTACCAATACTGTTCTGTATATTGACTATATCGTCAACGGAATTTACAGAGTATTTACGACCATTTACTATTACTTTGACTTAACCCTGTTAAGTCCATACGTTACAAGTGTTAAAGTAATGTTTGAATCATGTTGAATTAATCAAAGTTACCAYATGAACTGACAAGTGTAAAAAAATAAGTCACGACAACAGATAAACTGTAGATAATTTACTTGTATGATTAATAAAATAGTTAATTAAACATCAAAGAAATGAAGGAAAATGATGATGATAATGATGATGATGTTGATGATGTTGATGATGGGTACCCATATTTGCATGAACATGAAGAATATGCAAAACATGTATGATAGAGGTATTAAATCTACCAATAATCACGCCGAAACAAAGAGATCCTGTTAAGGGCAAGAACTTTGCTGAATAAACGTCTTTTGCACAAAAACTGTCAGCCGCTGCCTAAACGCCACTTATAATTACGACAAACGATAATTTGTCAAACCACTGTGCTGCGATTTTGAATTCATCTCACCGAATCAGTGAACCGATTGTTTGACCCCACACCTGAATGAAAAACATAGAAAAACTAATGCGGGAATAATCAAGAAAAACTTACATTATCACCGCCTTCATCCGTGGGTCATAACAATGCGGTCACTCCGGTGGACAGACAAGGCGGTTTCACATATGCGCGGGAGATGCAAAAACAAAACATAAGTTACTCATCCGTTAAACTCAAACAGATACAGTTAAGACTCACAGAGGGGTTTTCACCCCAGGGCCTCATCCTTGTCCTGTCTATGGCTTCATCCTTGAGATTACATCTTTATCAATGGTGGTTATGAATACCTTGTTAGTTTTCTCTCTTCAACAACTAGCTAGTGTCAACCTGAAATAGTAGAGGCTTCCCCGAACGCTCACCCTAAGGCCTATAGGGTCGCATTCCAATAGCCCGGATCGGGGGCACCTAATAAGGCTACCCTCTCCACCAGAACTATGTCATTCGAGTAGCCCGCATTACCCCCCGGAATGCAAGTCACCCACTCGAAGGAACCACGGCTGTTAACCGGGCACTCTGCGCTAGGGGTTTAAAACTGCCTGAGGCACATCATGGCCAAAGACCTTACTCTCACTGCCTGAGGCACATCATGGCCAAAGACCTTACTCTCACTGCCTGAGGCACATCATGGCCAAAGACCTCGCTCTCACTGCCTGAGGCACATCATGGCCAAAGACCTCGCTCTCTCAGAGCCAAAATCAAGAACATTTCTCTCTGTCAAAAATGACACATCCATACTCATTGCCTATTTTGCATCTCCTCGCGACTCTGATATTTTCTCGCCAAAACAATTAATCGCGCGCATACGCATTCGCTTCGATTTTAGTTTTTATCTTATTAGCAGCGATTCTAAACATAGCAAGAAATTAATAAACTTACAAAAACACCTTTTATTTTAATAAAAACGCAGATACAAAAAATGACATTTAACACTCCTATGTTTACATCATAGAAAAATTTTCAGAACGCCAACTAAATAGGGAAATTGGTTCGGTTTTGAGCGAAATTTTATCCTTGTTTAACATTAGCATTATTCTATTACGTTTATCTCTGTCTTCAGTTGGGAAGGAGCTGAGAGGGCAGCACCAGCGCGGTGACTCTGCATTCCGATTGGTCAATCTCGTAGCAGCCCCAAACTGTGTAGTTGCCAGACTGCACAATTTTTTCCTTATTCTGTTATGAGAAATTCACTTTATTCCAATCACTTTTATTACAAATTTTTATTAATAGTGCTTAAGTATATTTTTGATTGTGACTTAATACTCTGAAATATTGGACGATATATAAATAAGCTTTCGCTGGATTTCAGAGATTGATATTAACATTATTATTTTGAAATAAATGTGACATCCTTGCACATGATTACGCATTTGTCCGCCATATTGCTTTTTCGAATTATAGGGTTAAGTACGATTTTGTGTTCGGTGTTTGGACGTTAATCTCCTTTCGTTGCGTTATTATTACATAAAAGTGTTAAGAACTAGTGAAGCCTGGTAAGTTACTATTGTTGAAATGTCGTGATGTAGTACTCTGGACTCTTGTGTTGTATAGTTGCACCGATGGCGTTGGTTGAACTACGGCTGTGCATGGTGATTGCACTGCTACAAGAGTAAACTTGGTAAGTTTGTAGTTATTGGGGGATAAGATATTGTTATTGATTAATCTTTGGTTTATAGTGGTCTTGCTGCTTTGTGGAGGCACACGAGGTTAGTGACTCCAGCATCTTTTTTGGCTGTCTCAGTCTGAGAACAAAAGCTAAAGTACAAAAGCAGCAGGAGTATGCGTTAAGTAACTATTTGGAGTAAGGAAATGTACTTCGTTAATGTAGAATTCATTAACGTAGCAGCAGTACTGGTTGGTTAAAGGTGTGTAACCCAATATCACCACCATCTGATTGTAAAATGTAAGTAGTACAATAGCAATTGTGATACTATTTTTGTTAAGAAAACTTATCATAGGTACCTCTAGATTCCCTTAGCAATTAACACCCGACATGTCAAGAGCAAACGGTCCATCTAAAAAAGGCGTCTTATGCATACGGTGGAAAACAAAGAGGCCTACATTCTCAAATTGAAAAGAAAGTACAAAAATAAATCTGGAGATGTGGGGGCATTCACAGAACTTGTAGATTTCCCTTCTTTAAGAAACTTATTTAAAGGTAGGTGAAATATCTAAATCTAATTTAAAAAATAATAAATAATTCTTTGGTTTTTTTTCAGAGGAATCCCCATGGAAGACGTAAGAGGTCGAGAAGGTACTAGCAATTGCGGTTCTGAAGAGGAATCCTAAATGTTATAGGTTCTTATGAAAAGTTGTTGCTGCTTTGTTGACGATGTTGCAAAAAGTATCCTTCCATTCTGGAATAAACGAACACCAGAATTTCGTCATCGGGGACATTGTACGTTCTGTCTGTCATATAGGAATTCCTTTGTGGTGCAAGCGATGGCGTTAAGAAAACCAGCAGACTCGAAAAGAAGCAAGACAAGTAAGGCGGAAGATGCGCAAGTTCCAGCATTAGGGATAAATAAGTTATTCTATATCGTTACAAGTGCATTTTGTAGACATACAGTATTATTTTATATTATTCACATCCACAAATGCATATTCTTAACGATTTATTACTTACAATAACTTTGTTTATCAAGCACAGACTGCATGCACTCAGTATAGTAATACAAAAATACAAGTAAATACAAAAACTATCAGTGTTTCAAGCTATCTGTTTATAAAACTTTGTTTTCTAAATGTTTTAAGAGTTTTTTCTACAGTCTATATTTTGAAGCAATAAATTTACGAACTACCCTAGAACCCAAGAAATTATTGAATAATAGTAACAAAAAAAACATTTTCTATTTATTAGTTCAGCTCAACATCATATACAATTGTTATAAGTTTAATATAAAAAGCTAAATGAATAAAATAAGAATAGAAAACTTCCACTTCATTACTTCAATTGGAACAGCTTAATGAGTTTCTTCATTAATTTGTTAAAACTTGCATTGTGTTGTTTCCACATGCCTTTAAGAAGTAACAAATAAATGGTTCAATTACTGAACTTCCATAATTGTAAATATCAGTAACAAAATTTATGTATTGAGAAATATTCCTTCAAGTAGGAAATCAAATAAGATTAACACGGTGCCCTAAAACCATAGATGTTTACAGAACATATTAATTTTAATGAAATTTTTGGCTAAAGCTGCACAAGAAGCCCGTTAAGCTTTTTTATATACACATGATGTGATATTTCTATACCCCTTAATTTGAAAATGGGAACATTGTAAATTATCTATTGTATAAACAGCGTTATTGTACATACAATATTTATACACTATACCATGAAATTAGTTTTATTGGCTATTGAACATATTATTTATGTATGCATATCAATTATTTCTCCTTGTGTTCAGCTATTTGAATTATTGTAATTAGTAAATAATTTTGTCTCATCCTACGATTTACTATTGTAATTTTTTTATTGTTTTGTAAATAAACGTTTTCCAAGGAGTCATTGTTTCATTTTGAAATTAAATAAAAAATACCAGCAGATTATCAGTACAGCATTGCTTGTAGCACATTTTCAAACCAGCCGCCACACGCCGCGCGCGACCTCTACCGACACCTTCCTATACAGCGGCGCAGACCGAACCTGAAATATATAGGGAGTCGTACTTCTCGACGTTTTCTCTGTTTACATTATAATATTGACGTTGACGGTTATACTTTTACATTCGGCCCTCTCTCTCACTCCCATTGCATTATTTGTATTTCTCTGGCTATTTATAAAACTGACAACAGTGAGCACCTAGTTATCTAGGGAGTTGTAACAGTGCGCATGACGGAAATTAGGAACCTTTTGCGTAGTTGCTGGCGGATTTAAGAAAATGTCTGAAACAGGGTAATTTTTCTACCGCCGTTACGAGTTGAATTAATCTGAAAGCAAAAGAATGCGTGACACTAGTATTCATGATGTAAGCAATAAAAGGCATAGGTAGGTTAAAAGTATCAAATTTTAATGTGCAGGACGACCCTATTAACTTTAAGATTGGAAAAAGTGAAACGGTTTCGTATAGCTTTTAGGTTATGTATTGTAGTTTTGTGAGGTTGCGACTACAGTAAGCCTGTTAAATTGTACTGCGATTAACTAAAAGATGTTTTTAGCATCCCGCAGTGGTAAAATTTGCAATTAGATTAAGTGGCAGTGACGTTGGCTGCACTACCGGGTACCGGGGAAGTTTTCTAACCCAGAAATTGTAAACAGCTAAATTGTGGTGTTTTAGTACTAATTACGAAAGAAGTGCAAAAATTAAAATAGGGAAAAAGGACTGACATTGAATTGAGTTTGCAGAAAATAATTTAATTTATAAACCATGCATAAAAATCGTTGACCGCAACAAAAGGGSATTATMACGGACTTAGGTGTGTATATTAAAGTGTGTAGTTTTGTACAGGCAAATTATTTTGTTACTTACCTTTAAAAAGAAAATACAACCGTAAGTTGTTGGAAAATCTTTATAGGAGTATCAATTTCGTGGTATAACTTTATCTGCAACCTTCAGTGCTGTATATGACAGTTGACAGTATATTGTGCTTATTATAGTTTGGTAGCAGTTACAAAAAGGTGACACAAAAAATTAAGAAATCAACATTTAGAGAAACCCTGTACAATGAATACAGACGTCAAATCTTCTTAATCATCAAACACGTTTTGTTTTTGCCGCTGGTACCTACGCAACAATTCTTGTCAATACTCTTTTTACTGATGAATAATGAGGCAGGGTTCACACGAAATGGAGTTGTAGATTTTCGCAATAAGCATGATTGGGCCCATGTAAAATCACATGCTCTAATGGAATTTGTACATCAAACACGTTTTTTTTCAAATCCTGTGATTTTGTCAAACATATTATTAGACGCTGCTTACCTAAACTTGCTACACAACACAATGAGTGACACTTTGAACGACTTTCCTTTGGACCAGAGGCACCAAACGTGATTCCAGCGGATGGCGGTGCTCCAGCTCATTTTGTAATTGCCAGTATTGAGAGGTTTTCCACGTGGATAGATACGTAGGGGTGGACCTCCATTATGGCCTGCAACACATTAGTCTATGGTTCTACTTGGAGCCAACAAATCCGAGCCAATTTGAATATATTTGAAGACGTTGCGCTTGCTTGGAAGTGGAAGGACATTTTTATGTAACTTTATTTTGTTTTTACTAGGAGCTTTTCTGTTTGTTTTTGGCCTTCCAGGTCTCCAAAACCATTACCTTGCAGACTCATGTTTATTAAGACTTTTGTGCTTATTTTCGCCCATGCTATAACATCTTTAAATACATTACAGTATCTTTCTAACACCCTTTATATGCACTGCTGAAAGGAAAGTAAGACACGCACGTAGTTGCATTGTATTCACTCCGTGCGTTTGCTTTGTACCGACCTCTGGTTGCTTAAAAAGTTCTTATTTTTTTAATGTTAACGAAATTGTCATGAAGACCAACAGGTCTTCAAGAAGATAGAAAAAGATAGAAATAAAAATATAGAAGATAGAAAATAACCAACTGAAATTGCGGGGACAGCATAAACCATATATAGTCTGCGTCACAGACAGCCCCGTTTGATGACATGCCCGCGGATAGTACAGAGTATTATAAAAAATACAAAGAGAATTTATTTTAATAATATAGCTACTTAAAAAGTTAGACAGAACTCCATGGACACGATTATTATTTAGTAGTTTAGCAATTATTGAACATAAACTAAGCCCATTAACCACAGCTATTTTTCTGAGGTTTCATTAAAAAAATACATATACGCTTATAATTTTCGAATTCCAAAGAAAGCTGTATGTATTTATTTATGTTCATTGTACAGTTTCTTACATCTTTTATCTTGCTACTCAATCGAAAGCAATAACAAGTTGTTCAACTTTCTGTCATTGCCCCCTATATTCCCTGTAGCCCCCTTCTGATTTATTATTAAGGCACTGTTCTATTTAGTTTTAATTTCCTCGTTCTCCCAGTTTGTTTGCCTTGCGTATTTGATAGACTATTCTATTTGATACAATACGTGTATGTTATACATGCTTCCTGTAAGCTTTTGATGTTTAATATGCTTTTAACTTTAGTTTATTCTATACTTAATTTCTGGTAATGTGGTACGGATTCTGTAACAGTCGATTTGCATATTTATGTAGCTTGATAGTGTCTTCCTCTTTTACTTCACTTATAAGGTTTAGTCTTTGTTGTTATCGGAATAGTGATCAGTACCATCATCAGCTGTCTTTTTCTTTAATCCTTGTTTTTCTTTAAATGAAGGTCTGCTATCATTTCTAACTACTACATAAACTAGCAAATATTAATAAAAGAGTTTTGCTTTAACGTCTTTTCTATGTTTTTAGTTGAGCGACGTAGGGCTGATAATTAATACCCATCTTCAATGCTATCGCAGAATAGCTTGAAGTGAATTAATTAGTATTTTAAAATAGTGAAGTGCAGCCAACATAAGTATTAGCCTAGCTAAATCTTTCATAGAAGCCCTTTGAATTCAAATCTAGCATCTTGTGTAGTTTCTAATTTTTGATAGTTTGAAAAATTATGCTGCTTCTATGCCAGCCATAGCTTGTTATATTATTCTTATGGATAAATTGTTATCATTAATGAGATAGTATTTAGTTAACAATTCCTTGGTTTATGGAAATTCTTGTCAATATTGGCGCCCTGATTATGTGGGATCCTTCTTCGTTGTGTATCATTGTCGTTTTTGCATTGTTTACTAATGTTTAATTTGTCAACAAATAATAATTTTGTTTCCGAAGTTTCTGAGATACATTTTCATTTTCTTTATTGTGCCAAACAATCTTATATTTCTTAGGTTAGGTGTTGCGGTTAATCGCATTCAACGGGCCCAGTCCTATCCAGTCCGTTTTCACTTGTCAGAATTTTTTTTTAGCCCACCCGTTTTACAGACACGCACAGTCTGAAGTCTTATCAAATTTCAATTCACTACTTCATACCTATGTTTCACAACATCGCTAGTATAGCCGCGTTTGCTATAATATGCACTCGATTGTTTAATAGTTTTAAATTATAAACATATGTGTTTGTAACAATTTTTTCTGTCAGCTCGTTAACCCATGTTGTGCAGGTCCGCTAGATGAGTACCCTGGCCCGTGCGAACAGGAGAATGGATAGTTAAGGTTGAAATGATAAGAACTATGTATTACTCACACGAAAAGTTTATTTATTGACTTTTAAGCCCTTCCTTAACCTATATAAGAAGTTTCCTTGTTTATTACATGCGTTGTTAAAATAAAAATATAATTTTCCAATTTCATAATACTTTAGTGTTTACTGTTTACTAGTACAAGCTGATTTATACTGTCATGTTTTGATAATACTTTAGTACAGTAGGTTTATCGATAGTATAATATACGAAAATTACTACAAATAATTGCACCATTATAGAGAGAAAACGTACCTAATCAAGAAATGTGTGTATACTGTGTATACCGCCACCAATGTTTACGAAAAGTGGTGGTTTCAGCTTTGTGTGGCCAACAAATTAGGTCTCTCTTCATGCAGCCGTAAGCCAACTAGGGTCCACTTTACGATCAGGCCCGAGTTGAAGCAGGTTTACTTTGCACATCCGCGGATGCATGCATAAAGTGCGCAGCTAAATTTCCGGTCGAACCAAAATGCTGGTGTTAATTGCGCTACAAGTAACTTTAACGGCGAACTAATTGTATGCGCTGCAAGTTGGGTCATTTAAATCAAATCCGTGGACGCCCTGGGCCGCTGCTGAGAGGCTTGATAACACACCACGCACCATTAAACAGCTACCCAGCATTACGGCTATAAATGCTGGTTGAAGCATTATATTTTAAGGTTTTTTACAGAAATTATGGTGATGAGGCATGACTTCCCAAGGCTCTATATAAGCAAAAGTAATGACATCGTTCTATTTCAAATGGAACAGGCATGTTTAAGATTCGACCAATACCCAGCTAAAACGATTTGCAACAGTGAAACGCATTCAAGCCTACAGTCTGAAACTTTGAAATCAAGACCTGGATATAGATATGGGAATTTGGAAGTTACAGTTTTAAGCATACATATTTGTAATTTTTAATGTTGGTACCATATCTGATGAAAGTTGTCGCAGTTTTGACATATGTAAAGTTTTTTGACTGAAAGATTAATAAAGTAGGTATCTGTAATTTGGTTGAATTTCTTTAATCACCCAACTAACAAACTTTGTTGTGGGGAAAACAACACTACTAATATTGTTGGAAAATACCGTCATATATATTAACACTATATACAATTAATCTCAAATTTCTGTAAGTAGAATTTAAAAATTTTATTTTTAAAAATGTTACAATTATGCTTATTGTAGGCGACCTAGAAATAAAGTCGAAAGGCCGACATACCCTTAATTGCTTCAAGTCGATAAAAAAGTCTACTCATTTTTTTCCGCCTGCTAATTTGCCAGTAATTCCTGATATAGGTAGCTGAATTTAGGGTGTCCAAATCGTAACTTAAAGTCTGCTTAGTGATGACTAACCGGTCGGTAATTTACAGCAGCAGCTGTTGATTTGTTACAGTTTATTTGATTCACTGCTTCGTGTACTTATAGCGAACATTATTGAAACAAACAATAAAGATTATAAGACTTACTTAATTGGAAGTTTCATATAAACGTATCTCTGCAAAAGTATTGCCAACTTTGACCAGGAATCGAACGCGGGACCTTTTGACTAGCAATCTATAGGTCCCAAGTTCGATTCCTGCTCAAAGCTTGCAATACCTTTTCAGAAATAAATGTGCCTGAAAAACGCAATAAAATACGTTTTATAATCATTGTTAATACAGCACATAATAAATAACTTTGACCAGTAACAATAAAGTTTGTGACGCTAGATATCGGTAAGAGGTGTTTGATACACAATAAAAAAATCCCAAACTTTAATTAAACTTCGAATTTTAACTTGAACAATTGCAGTTATGTGCATTTCAAGCTTTTGAAATATAATAACACTGTACATTCAGTGGTTTCTAAATCTAGACCGTGGATGCATAATAATAATATTAACTCTGCATTCGTGATCGGGACCCAACATGAACAGAAAAATTATTCTATTTATTTCATTCTACCTTTAAATTATTATTGGGTTCGGAACTGAATTAAAATAATAGTGTTTTTGCTTCTTTTGGCTTTATTATTCGCCGAGGTTTCGTCGGTTATGTCCACTTTTTCAAAGTTAAAAATAACAAGGAAACTAATACAAATGTACAGACAAATATAGTTTCATGGTTTACTTTATAATTAAATTAAACGGGTAGACGTACTCTAAAACTCGTCAGATGTGCATGGATAATGTAACAGCAACACAGTTTGTAATCTATTAACTTTGAAAGATGCTGAAACGAACAAAAATACTGAAGTGACCGTTGGTTGCAAAATGAAAGTTTAGAAGCGTTCACAACTCGGATTTACTTGTAATTTACTGCCTAATTATAAAGTTATTGCAAACTCGTTCACATGTTTAAATTTATGGCAACAACACATTCTATCTTTTAAAAGTAATATTTAGCGTGACGAACATAATATTGTCATGGCAAAAATATTAAAAATGAACTTATAACAGTAATGCTCAATATAGCATTACAAACAAAAATGGCATGTGTTTTGTTCTTGATGGACTGTATGTTTTGTTAACTCGTAATTGTTAATTGAATGAAAAGCCCTTTGCTTTTGAAACGAATGGTTTTAATGAACCAACTCTCAAAAATACAAAATGAATATCTCACTGACTTTTCTAAATTCTCTTCTGACATTTTCTTGCTTGATGTTTTTAAACACCATGCCTCTAAAAAAAACTATATTCTTATGAATCCAAATACAGCTGTCAAGGTTGCAAAACAACAACAATGCAACAAACTATAAAAAACAAGGTTAAAAATAAAGGAAGCACCTTGTAGCTATCTAAAACTAAAGATACGAGTTTAATATTTTTTTACCTTTTCACTTGTGTATTGATTAGATTATCGTAAATTAATAAGCTAAAGGTTTGCATTAGTATTCTTTGTCGAACCTTTTTCAATTTTTTTGTTAAACATTTCGGTAATAAGTCTCTTACGATAGGTACTCTTACTATTTAATATTTTTCAGTTGTCAGAATGTAAGAGGTGTCCTAAGAAATGATGCTCTGTTCTTTCTTTTCTGTTTACGTTAGTTATTGTGGAAGATTGTTAGTGTTGTTCAATTCTTTTTCAAGTATTGCTTCTTTTTTCTTGCATACCTCTTCTCACAGTTGTAGCAGATACATATCTACAATCGACAACTCAAACAATATCTGTCAGAGTTCATTAAGTCCAGAGTTCATAATTACAGCTTTTAGGACGACCAAAGAGGTAAGCTTCTATGAAAACAAGGGATAAACTGGAAAACCGTTTATTTAATTAACTGAGCATATCATAATACAAACGCACATTCCATTGGAATTAAGAAATTTTTGTTGTCTTTATAGATACAAAAATATTTGTACCTGACAGAACGTTTAACCTTGAATACTGAAGCTACCAAATTCGCCCTATATCTATCTCTCCTATACAGTATGCTTATTGTGGTTTTCATGTAAAAACGCCAATAAATGATYKATATCTTCTTGGCTTCCGGGTTTTGTTAGGAAACGAGCATCTACAGAATTTTCTCGGATTTGCGCAAATATATACTAAATATCCGTCGACATCACACCAGTAATTATGCAAATGAAGTAATCCTCATGTTAATACTCTGGACTTGCTAAGTGACCACGACATATTGCTGCGGTTGTTCCAAATTGATTGTTAGTTTTTCACCACCACACTTCCATGCAATAAGTGGATTACATCACGGAAATATAGCATTATTGTTAATTACATGAACCATTCGTGCACATGTTTGTTGATTTACTAGATTACCATCAAAATATTGAATAAACAAATAGGTAAGGCGGAAACATTCAGGGCATATTTTGTCCTATAATGGAAATCGTGATCTATGATCATTTGGTACAAGTCATCAGTGCATCAGTCTATATTTGACCAATGTTTACTCTGGAAGTTTTATCACAAGCCCAGTTAAATATGACGTCAACACGTTATGAAAAATGACGTCTAATATATATTACTACAGTGGTTTGAACGAGTTTGGAGGTAAAATGCCTTAATTTGCAACCGAAAATTTATAAAATGAATACATGGAAATATGCAATTACACAGGAATATCAATCCCAAACTTGAGGATATATTATGTTTGTCAGCTGTTTACAGTTTTACAATTTGGGTTTGTCTATAAGGTCTTCGCATAGCTTTATTTCGGCTGGACTGTTCATGAATAAAAGGTGGGGCATATACGTTGCATTATTTAAAAAAGACCTTAGTATAAAATAGCTAACCCTGTATTCTACTAAAGGGTGTTCATGTTAACATGAAAACCTGGCATACAAACGCACTTTTCATCCAACTGAAATGAAACTATATTAGATTATGTAATCGGTGGCAATTAGGTGTGGAACAAAATATCAGCAAAATGTTCGGTACGGCTTTGACGGCAGACCTAGTTCCGTTTCTTGATGACGCTGTGTCATAATAATTGCTCCTTCATGGCCGCTGTTAGCTCTTGAATGGTGTTACGCTTTCCTGCATAGACCGTAGACTTCAAGTAACCCCAAAGGAAGAAATAACGCACCCGAAGAACTTTTGATGCGAAAGAGTAATTGTTGCGTCGGCCATGTGTCAAGTGGCACCGCCTTGCAGAAACTTCATGTCGTCCAGGTCCATAGTTTCGAATTCCGGCCACAAAGGTCTTTTATGATTGCACGCTAGCGTTCACCATAACTGCTTGTTCCGCGTCGTTTTCGAAAAAGTACGGATCAATGATAACGTCAGACCAAAGAATATCGCCAGACTAAAAACCGTACAATACGGTGACTCTGTGGATGCGTGGGTTTGTCAACGATAACTAGGATTTTCATTCGCCCAGATGCGACCGACTGTTCTGGAAATGATAGTCGTTATTGAAGATGCTGTCGTGAGAAGAGTACCTATTCACTGCGATCATCCCATACACTCATTCAGAGTGCTGCTGACGCTGAAAATGAGCGGTAGGCTTCAGTTCTTGTGTGCAAATTCAGAAAGCAACGTCGCTCGCGTTGCATGATTCATTTATAGAAACCCTGTACATTCGGGAACGTAATCGCAGCATCATTGATGCTGCTAACATTGAAATGAAGACGACGGCCTGCTTTGGTCAGTTTACTCCGTACCCCTATCTGAGGAGCCCCAATAGGGCGAAATTAGTCGTGGAGTCAGAGTGGATTAGCCAAAGCAGATGATTTATTTCATCCTGCTCATGGAGTAGACCGCCTATCTCGCAGAGTTCACTTAGACGGCACTAAGGCTATCAGCTTTTTTACACGCTACTAGCAATGTCTTTGCATGTACTGGTGATCACAAAGTTCTTCGTCGAGATCATTTGGAATTTGCTGCAATTACCTATAACGTTTTTTTCTGCTTCCTACCCGTAAAGTTAGAATATTACAAGCACTTTACACATTAAAGTGAATATAATATCTGCTGATTGGTGTTTCCGTATATTGCCGCTAGCACCTTGAAAGCAAGAACACCCACTTGCTTTCATATCCACAATAACTTGAGGTTAGTTTGAGGACAACTCGACACGTGGATCTTCATGTCACACGAATATTGTAAATGATTAGCAGTTGCGACTTTTTCATTAGGACATAAACGATTTAGTGTTGAGCTGTTTCTTTTTGACCAATATTCACTCAAATTGTTACGTTTTACCAAATCATGATTAAAGCATAAATTATAATAGATTTTTCAGTCCCAGCTGAAAATAGTTCCTGTTTTTGTCATGTGCAAAATAATGCACCCACTGGCGAATGAGTAGCGAAGAAGTACAGTGCATGGGACTGCAGGTCACAGTTATTACTCTTGTCACCCACGGGCAAAATTTCAGGTTACTGGTTCATATCATTCCTCATTAGAGGTATACCGAAGAAAAGAACATAATGATTATTTACCAAATTTTTCTAACTTGTATAAAACCTTACTTGGCGAATTATTAAGGTTTTAATTAGTTTTGAAAATATTCCCACGCCAAAGGTTTCAGCACAGTTAAATGTTTTTCCATATGTTGATCAAATCATTTTTTGATTGCAAAATAGTGTCGATGCATTGCCAAAGATTCATATTTTTGACAAAAAGCGTTATAGCTAATACAGTCCACATATATAGAATTAACAATTATTAAACTTTGTAAGTATTCTATATATTCATTATTGTCTTTTAAATAATGCAGTAGCGCTGTGTATGATGTGATTATGGCTATTATTTAAAGAAATTATCTGTATTCATTCCAAAGCATTGTGCACTTTGGCTCCACACATTTGTTTGGGTAAATATTTAATAGTGATTTCCATTTCTACTGGGCACTTTATATTTCTTAACAGTTGTTTTCGTTTGAAAGTTGCTTTACTTTTGTATTGAAGTGGCAGGGATAACTACTTTTGAGGATGTGTTTTCTTTTTTTTGTGGGATGCGTGTGTAATGTACGTATTACACTTCATGTAACTTTTGAAAGCCACTACTACTAACCCATTCCTAAAAGCGTTAACTTTTCAAAGTCTTGTCATTTTCGGTATATCTGTTGCAGTACATGTTTTCAATACAACGAAACAGATGTCCATTAACCTCAAAGAAAAAATATATTATTAAATTAACATAAGTGAGGTGGGCACTGTTAAGAAGCATCAATAAATTGAAGATAGAGGCACATCAGGCGCGACCCGAAAGTTTCCGAATGGAGTATCAGTAGCCGTTTACAATTATTCACATGACACGGATGTTACGTTATCTCTTATCGCAAACTATTTACGGGGTAGTCTTAGGTTATCCTCTTATTGCAATACTCCACGTTAGATACAAGTATGCTACCTAGAGTGATGAATTTCGTCGTTTTAAGTACTTAGTCCACTCCTGTAGTATTTTTTTTATAAATATTGTGTCATCTGCGTGCTAATAATTCCACTGTGTGTGTGTGTGTGTGCGTGCGTGCGTGCGTGCGTGCGTGCGTGCGTGCGTGTGTGCGTGCGTGTGTGTGTGTGTTATAAATTTTCGGTGCAGCAAACTGTTTAGAAGAAATTAGCAAAAAAMCGTRACTTAAAGAAAACTGTTATTCCTAAATATCTCGGAATATATTTAATATATTCAAAAAATGAAGATATCATCAGATAGGAAATAAAATTTCTCACAAAAAGTGTCTTAGGAAATTTATTCAAAATTTTGACATTTTCGAAATATTTCCAAAAAACCTTTTTTGGACCCTGCTCGTACAATTTTTTTTAAATTTTGTAATTTTTTGTTGAGTTAATAATTTTTGAGTTATTTGGAAAAACCGATTTTAAAATTTATATATTTTGCTATCACGAGGCCTGTTTGTCTTAGAAAAAATGTGTAGGAGAAAAAATGCTCAAACATGATTACTAATCCTATAGTATAAGAAATAGAAACGTAAATCTCATTTTGACAATTGGATGTGGAAGGTTTGATTCAATTTGCAGCGGTTTTTTAATTGGATTGAAGACTTTCTATTGTGTTTTATTTATTCACTAATACTACTTTGCTTTTAGACGCCTGCCATCGATCAACAATTTACAGGCTACTTGAACCTATCGTGTCTCTAAAACGGTATTATAAAAGTCCGCCCATTAGGGCGTGCTAAATTATGGGAAAAAGCGTTGCCTGAAATACACCGCTTTACTGTTACAGATATAGACACTTTTAAATACCCGACTCGCTTTTTATTTATGAAAATGGGGATTATTTTTTAATGAGATTTACGTGCCAAAGTTGTGTGAGAAACAGAGGCAGTAAATTATAACGGAAAATGAAAAGTGTATTTGACGACAAGAAATAATTCTACAGCTCAATCGTTTGTATGCATAATTAGAACAACAGAACAGAACAAACGAAATTAAAATAAAACGTTTCTCTCTCTTAGAACTATTCCGCGTAATATTATGTCTCAGATCAATTATATCTAGTGCAGGTTCCTTGAGACTTCTGTTTACAGTCAAATTACTAATAAAGAGAACTACATACTTGGCATTTCAGCTCAGTTTGTACGTTTTAGGCTGCATCAATTTATTAGTATGTATTAGTATTATTAGTGATTTCACAGTACATAATTTATAAATTATACACATATAGGTGGGAAATGGTGCATTCATAATTTAATATATTATTTCATACATACAAATAAAAGCGAATACCCGTATTATTCTGTGTGTCTGTATACGCTCACTTTTCTCTGCAACCCCTAAGTTCACAGACTCGTGGTTGTAGAGGTGGATACTATACATTGCCCCATTCACAATGAAGCAGTTTGGTTGGGGTACGTTTGAGCATTAGGGAGTTGTGGTGGTGCGAACTTGTAATACAAATACAAGCAAAGCCGTATTATTAGGCTTGCTTGTATACGCCCACTTTTCTCCACAACCAGTGGTTGTAGGGATGGATTTTCCCATTGAGAAAAAAATTTTTATTAGGCTGGGTGTGAACATTAAGGAGTTATGGGGGTGCCAACTTGCAGTTATAAATAGAAGCAAAGCTGTATTATTTGGTTTTTCTGTATACGCTCACTTTTCTCTACAACCCCAAAGTCTACAGACTCCTGGTTGTATAGTTGGATAGCCTATACTAGTCTATTGAGAATGAAGCAGCTTTATTGGGTTACGTGTGAGCATTAGCGAGTTATTGGGGTGCAAACTTGCAAAACTTGAAAGGGAAGCTGCCCATATAACTCTGTTTGTATACGCTAACTTTTTTCTGCAACCGCTGAGTCCATACACTGATGGTCGTAGGAATGGATAGCCTACATTCTACCATTTAAAATGAAGCAGTTTGGTTGGGGTGAATGAGAGCATCGGAGCTTATGAGGGTTCGAACTTGCACAGAGCTCCCAAGTGTGTCGAAAATGCCTCGCGATAGAAAAATTGAAAAACGACATTTATCGCGGGGGGGGGGGGGTGGAATGTTTGGACGAATTTGTAAAATCGATGTCTTTAGAAGGTCATAGATCATTCTGTAAAATTAATCAGCAGACGGAAAAAACCTCGCGGTAGAGATGTCGAAAATTGATGTTTCTACAACATTTGCCCTTCCTTTGATGGTATTATTAAATCTATGCCTAAGGACGCGTATAATTCCCAACATTTGGAAACAGTCTAAGGTATGTCCGCTCCACAAAAAGGATGATTTAGGGGACATTACTAATTACAGACCAATTTCTAATATATGCAACTTTAGCAAAGTATTTGAGATACTCTTGCATAACTATTTATATCATAATTTATCTAAGTATATTAGGTGTACACCAGCACGGCTTCATCAAGGCACGCTCTACTACCATCAATTTGGTTTGTTTTTCACAGTTTGTCGCTGAAGCTTTGGATGGTCATTTGCAGGCCGATGTGATTTATACGGACTTCTCCAAAGCGTTCGATAAGCTGGATCACAATATTTTGTCAAACAAACTTCATCGCTTCGGCATGTCTGATGCTTTGATTGATTTGTTCAAATCTTACCTCCACAATAGAGTTCAAAACGTGGCATATAATGGATTCAAGTCCAGCGCATACAATGCTACATCTTGAGTGCCGTAAGGTTCTGTTTTAGGTCCTTTGTTTTTTATACTGTTTATTAATGACATAACCGACGCTATAGACGTCAACATTTTACTTTATGCGGATGACCTTAAACTTTACACTACCATACATTCAACCATCGATTGTATTCGTTTACAAAACAATCTTGACGTACTGAATAACTGGTGTAGATCTAACGGACTACCTTTGAACATAGCTAAGTGCAACGTTCTACCGTTCACATTAAAATTTGTACCTATAATATATGACAACGGTCTTGAGGGTGTTTCTCTGTCTAGACCCGATATATTTAACCATCTTGGCGTAACTTTCGATAGCAAGTTATCTTGTATTCCACACATTCATAAAATGTGTCTTAATGCCAGTAGAACAAACGGCTTTATTTGACGTAACAATCGTGATTTCTGTTATAACACATTGAAATTGCTTTTTTACTCATTTAGATTGGAGTACGCAGCGGTTGTTTGGACCCCGTATTATAGGCGACATACAAATTATATTGAAAATGTTCAACGAAAATTTCTAAAACTACTAAGTTTTAAACTCGACGGCGTCTTTCCCAACCGAAGGTGTTTGTCACAGCGATCTGCTTAAGAAACATGATATTTTGAATCTTCAGATTAGAAGAGACCTTCACGCTTTGGTGTTTCTATTCAAAATTGTTAACAATTTACTTGATAGTGCCGAAATTTTGGGTTCTTTAAATTTTGTTGTACCTAGAATGTCTGCCAGAACATCTCACACATGTTATCTGCCAAGTGCCGGAACGAACATAAAAAAGCGTTCACCACTATATAACATGTGTGTTCTATATAATTCCCGGTGTTTAAATTTTGATCTTTTTGGTGGCAGCATCACTGCTTTAAAAGATATTTTTGTATGATTAGTTTTGTCTGTACGTTTTGATTAACTCTGACCCTCCTGTTGTGTAGTTGGGTGCAAACCTGTTCAACAGTGTAATTAAATAAATAAATAAATCATAAAACATTTAATAAAAGACGACATAACTCCCAAATGCCGTAACCGTCTCGCGGTGGAGTTGTCGAAAATTGACATTTCGAGAAGTCATGGAAGATTCTCGAAAATTTATCAGCACACGAAAGAACTCTCAAGTGTGGCAAATTACCGAAACTGTTTTGCGGTGGAGATGTCGAAAATCTATGTGTCAAGAAAGTCATTCGACATTCTGGAAAATTAATCAGCAAACCAAAGAACTCGCAAGTGTGGCACATTGCCGAAACCATCTTACTACATATCTATAAAAAAAACTATGACTAACAAACGAGTCTACACTAGTCAGTTGATAATAAACGAGTTAACGACGCGACTGAGCATTAATCTATTGCCACATGTTTTTGGGGGTTCCCATCTCCTCTCTAGTGATAACAGGATACAGATGCATAGGTTGATAATATTTACTCATGCTTAATGTTTAACAAGTCTAACTTCATTCAGTTAATTTCTGTTAAAATAATGTCTTAACTTAGCTCCGCCATGAATTATGTGCCTCAAGAGTTAACAAAATCATGTTTTTTTTTAACCTTATCATCTGTAAATATGATATGCATCTCTTTCGTAGTTGTTATTGTAATATAATAATATATGTAGATTTGGGTAGATCTTGTATGGATGCATTTAATTGTTTTGTTATTTATAGGTTGCTTTTTAGACAATACGTTTGTGTGTATGTTATATGTACTATTAAGTACCTAAGTATATTTTGTTCGTAGCTAAAACTTTACTATTCGCACTGACAGCATATCATAACTATACTTACTAATTGGAATCATTCAGATCCATTTCTATCAGCATCACCATTCGCAGCTTTATCTTGATTACTTCTAAATCAGTGTTCATGACTACACCACTCACTCCTCACACGTAAAGAGCTGAAACAACAATTCCTTAACGAACAAGCATTMTCATAAAGTAGTTCACACAGTTCGTACCCGAGCGAACTTCTTTTTTAACAGTTCATTAACGACCTACCCAACTCTATTTAGTGTAATTATTATAATATTGTTTGATACTAGTTGATAACAAACATGCTAACTCGACTAATTGATCAATAATCTTTTGCTACATATAAGGACAAACATACTCGGGGATCAAACCCGAGACTCCGAACTCCAGGCTGATAATATATGCATAATAATACTTCATTTAGAGCTATAAAAGTTTTCACAGCTATAAAGGATTAACAGCGTTGTAATTACTTAGTTCCCCTACAGTTTTCTCATCTCTTCCTTTCCATTACGGGAAATCGATTATACTTCCGAGTAAGAGTTTTAAGTTACTAATCTGTTGTCTTTAGTCCGTTATGCATATAGAAAAATACAGGGACAGACATGTTCCTGCTGAAAATCCAGCCTTTAAAAGAACAACGTATAACCTTTTCCCTAGCGTTTACTGATATTAGTAATATAAACCTTGATCTTCAAGACCATCGACAAATACAACTTAAACTTAGCTCAATTGTAGGTAATTGATGTGTGAACGTTTGAAAACAATGGTAGTTATATTATATCATATTATCGAGGAGGCGTTAATATAGAAATATAGAGAAAAAACAAACAACATCGTTGTGGTATGTTTGGTCTCTATAAGAATCTAGAATACCTGGTTGAAAATATAAAATGATAATATAAATGTTGCTACGCGTTTACTTGTCGCGAGACCTGGGCTCGGCCACGCTCAGTGGAGAAGGGTCGGGGTCGTTAAATCTTTATATAAAAAAAGAATTAAATTTACCCTTGAGAGTCTTAACTATTTCTATTATTTTTAAAATTGGGCGCCAGGTAGGTTTAAAGAATTTTTCTTTCTCAAGCCTTGACACTATCTCGCTTCAACCCCTACCAGGTTAGATGAAATGCAATTTTACAAGATTTACAACACAGATAAAAAAAGTATATAATGATACCACTAAGTCAATATACAAGATGGTGTGTATTTGCAATTTACAAGAAATGGGATCCAATTGCACACGTTGCTTAGTTTACTTGTCAAAATATTATTTATCTGATTAATATGGACTTGTCTAGCTCATGGGAGGCAAAAAAAGAACGATGGCTTAATAAAGAAAAATATTAATAGATATTTCAGAATTATCCGCGACGTGCCGCTGCGATGCTCGTACTGGCCAGACGTAACAGCGCGAACGTTCTGTAGCCTAATTTAGGACAACGCGTATAGTAATCGTATAAACATAAATGGGCTCCCGTCGGCGTAAACAAGAATCTATCACAAAATATTGAGGTTTAACAAAAGAGACAAGAAAAGAAACGTAAGTATTCAAGGTATAGCAAGTGATCAAAGCTAGGTACAATTTCAATTGATTAAATGATTGATCTCTTTAAATGATCACAAAATAAAGAAGCAAAAGAAAATCACAACAATTCTAACGGAAAACTTTAGCAACTAAATAACGATTTTGTTAATGTATCCTCCAGCTAATCAGGCCTCCTTCCAAGAGAATGTTCGAAAATCACAAGGAACCACCTTCGTTGCGTGACACAGGTAAGTACTTTTCTCTTATTAAATTTTCAGGTAACAATTTTCAGTATTATCAGTATGACGTCGATAGGAGGAACAAAAAAAATATCGGGAACAAGCACGTAGGCTTATCTAACCCGTCCCACAAAACCCTACAACATTCAAGGTATGAAAGAAAGATGAAATGAAAATGTTTGTAACGTTACCTTAATCGCTAAGGGTTTCCAAATAAAATCCAATATCAAAATTCAACGACAATCGCACGCCTATGATGGTGCTCAAACGATCCCGTTTCCGGTGGGAGAAATTAACAACAACAATCCAACAGTTACTTCTCCATTTCACTAACAATGAATTCAATCCACTGAAGAATTCCACAATATCCCCTGGATATCTTGGTTGCAATTCAGTTAGCGTTGATGTTTACACCATCCGGGCAAGAACTCAAGTCGCTTTTTCTAGTGTCAATTTTGACATTTTTTTTGTTTAGCGGAAAAATGTTACCAAGGGCCAGTTGCAATGCATACTAGTTTTTTTTCTGGTGTCAATTTGACACATAACAATGTATACGATAGTAGTCAGTTATATCTAGTAACGGAATATTTCTAGTGCGATAGCTCAAATTTGTTTTTGCTCATTGTTAAAGCTTTCGACAATTTTTTTGTGACTACTACACATTTTTTTGACAATCGAAAGCAGGTATTTCTAAAATAAAGCTAACACCATTTTAGTGCTTTCATAGCAACAATAATAAGAACTTCCGATAACAACAAATTTAGACTGCTTCAATGACGATGGGCCGCAGCTATTCGCGGATTATGATCCCAGTATTTGTATGGACCGTTGCACCGAGTTTAAATATTATAGMCCATGGGGTTGATTACAGGTGAGCACATAAMTTGCAATGTTTACTAAGTACTATTATGCGCATATACCMGTAACCAGAAATCAACTTCAGTTACTCAAAACACAGTTTCTATTCGATAATAGAGTCGGATACCAGAAACCGCCTTCAGCTAACTCCCTAAAGTGCATCCAATTTAAAGCAAACATCTTCCCAAGCTGCAATCGATACACCACCGCGTCTTAACACGCGTAACTGCGTATATACAGCCCCCGTACTAATTTATACCGAGGATGTCACATCAGCCCTAAAAGGCGACGTCGCCGAATGAAGTCGTAACCTGAACATTCGTACTGTCTAACAAAATGAGCTCGAAGATTACCGTTCTTGAGCAAGCCTAATCTCGCCATGCCCTCGAGTTGACGATTTCCTTAATTCAGTTAAAGGGGAGTTCGTAGTTAGTTGATTCTGGATGCCGATGGTGTAATCGAGAACCGTTTGCAGTGCAGATATTTAGGCATGGCAGACATCCCGGCGGAATGCAACTGTGGAACGCGGCCCAGATTTTAGGCTATGTGCGCCCCGATGTGTTTAATTAATTCGCGGGGCCGGAAAGGAGTGCGAAGATGCATTTTGCAGGCGCGTCGAATCGCGGGGGCGGCGGCAATGAATTGGATTTGAATAATGGAGGAGGTAATTGGACTCTGCAGCTTCGAAACGGAACGGACCGGCGGCGGTTTTTGCCAGACCCGTGCTGTTGGACGTCCGCCTACGGACTTCTGTTGTTCTTAGGCGTTATCTGCGTCATCATATTTGCACGTCTTGTTTTGGTTCCAAAATATTGATTTAAACACCAAAATTATATTATCTGCTATACTATTTCACTTCTGTCTGTTTGAAATACAACTAAACCTTACAGCAATATTTTTTTCATATTGATATCCATTGGTTGCATTAGTTATTTCAAGTCTGATTAAGTCAGTTAAAACCCTTAAGTGCGGGCGTGGGGCTTTCTAACGTAAACGCTGACGTGCCGTCTGGGAGACGGCAAAATATGTTAGGGTAAAAAACCTAAAATTTTCTAAATTAATTTTGTAACCATATTTTTTGTTAATCTTTGGGTTATTGTACTATTGCTAAATTATATGATAACAAAAAAATATATAAAATGGTTGATGACAGGACTAGTTGTTTTGAAGTGTGCTTTAAATTGCAGTATGTTCAATACTTGTTAATAAACAAAGCACTTGTATAGTTTTAATACTTTTATTATATGGTACAAGTTTAAAGAGGTTGTATAGTTACAAAAAAACCGTTCACCATCGGATTTACTATAGTTGACCTTTCACTTTCATCATCACTGCATGCTGATTGTTCAAAGTTACTGTCGTGATCAGATTCGCAAAATTTTCATCTAGGACATCGTCAATATCACCGGCATCACTTTCTACTTCATTAAACCAATTTAAAACTGTTTCGTCAAAATCTGGATCCCCGAAAGCGTGTGCCTTTTTTGAAGGTCCGGCCATTTGTCGCAGCAATTTCCCGGCTGATTTTATAACGTAATCGCGGACGTGCTGTCTGTGAGACTACTCGTTAACTAAATCTCTAGAATACCTCCGCATTTTAAGACGCTGGTTTACTACATTAGGTGTAAAAACTAAAAACAAATCGGGCTTGGAATACATGAAATGACAATATTGTGGGCATTACCAATTTTGAAATTGCAGCATTTGTAGTTCCGCTGCCGTCTGTCAGGCGGCACGTTCGCACTTAAGGGTTAAAACCAACTGTAGCTTCTAAACCAAATGAAAAGAAAGTATCATATTCTCCGTGAATTACAAAGTATATTATCTGGAGAAACGTTCAGTTTCCAAGAAGTTTAACCTTTAAGGAATTGATTGAAACAATTTATCACACTGGATATTTCACAACTATTGAGAATCACAATACACAGTAGAAGTGAAATTCAGAAAATTTGCAGATTAAACTTTAGCTTTAACTATGTTATAGTTAGAGAGGAAACACGGGGATGCCCCACAAGTTAATTTACTTATTTGATGAAAATCAGTTCGATACGGGTTCGAACATAGGTTGGTGCTCAGGCTTTATCACTTTGGAGTCTTTAATCCATTTTTTTGGAAACCATCGCAAAAAATTTTCCAGTAAAGCACTGAGGAGATGCAGAATTTATTGGTTGGTTCCTCAATGGTGGCCTGTTTGTGCCTACTCTACAGAGCGTCTAGTTTTTTTTATTTTGTGGACAACGACAATGAGTTAAGAGGATTTTTTATTACAATAATAGTTTTCTTGATATTCTTATCTTGTGACTGGATTAGGCAATGCGTGTACTATTTAACACATTTGTTTCACTCCTTGTTKAGTACCGAACATCGGGTAAAGATATACCGGCAGTTTTAGCGCTTKTTATAAAATTATTAAGTTTATTCAGGCTTTTTTKACATGGCTCAGTCAAAATATAGGTACGTACTTTGCACGAACGTTATCGTTGTGTTGTCATCGTGAAACGTCAGTAGTTCGACGTCACCAATCATAATCTGCAGGTCCCACTGACGAACTGGACGACATGTGGTGCAGGTTCAGCGTCCGAAGCGCCTGGCGGTAGCGTTACTACTGTTTTGTGCTGTGTTTTGACACGAGTATTATTGTTTAATATTACTTTACAAAAACGAGAGACGCTGCAGAAATTTCCACTGAATATAGTTGTTTATAAGAGTATAATCACTAGTAAGCACTCGTTCGGGTTAGTATAATCACGCGCATCTTGTAACTGATCGATGTTTTATACGAACGTGAAACAACCTAAATTATTTGTTGTTTTATTTTTGTTATGTGAATTAGTAACTGTTTTATCTACGCTTGAGCTTCGACAAAAAAAGCACAAAAAAGGCTTGTGTGACGGTTCACTTATTCAAACCTCAGTCAGTCTCAATCATCTCGTGAAATATGTAAATATTGTATTGTCATATTTAGCTACATTATTAAATGACCGATTGCTTATCGCACCCTAGTTTCCATTGTTTGTATTAAGCCCAATTATTTCTATTCCATGGATAAATCATCCTTCCGGTTCGCACTTGACACTCCACTTCGTCTTTCCGGTGAATTAATTCTCCTTATTCTCTACTGTCACCCGTGCAGCAAACATGTCCGTACCATGCATTGCAATCGCCTCCAGCCAACTTTTACAACCGATATGTTGTCAAATATACGTCTTTTGAAAATTATTTTACATTGAGTTATTTTGTGGTTTCTAATTACAGCCAATAAATGTATTGTCAACACTGCTCACTTCCTTTGGGCATCACGGCATCGGAACATACAAGCTCAGCAATATTTTTAACACTTTGTTAAAGTAAATCAATTAAGTAATTTCTTAATTAACAATTGATGTTCCGTTAAAGTCCATTTGTTTAAAATTTGCCTTTATAATAATATAAGAGACTCTTGTCACTAATAGTTACTGTTAACACATAATTTAGAAAGCAGGTTAACAAGTCCTAAGTCGTAAAGTACCTGTCTTTCCAGTCCCAAGATTATCTCAGTTACGGTTCTAGGACTTGGACGTGGCAGTAGTGGACCGCTCGCAGCCGGTATAAGCAGGTTATAACAATATCTAAATCCATTCCTAAAAGAACACACATAGAAATTCGTTGTATGAGACACACACGAACTCGTAACACGATCAGCGAGACAATACCAAGAACATCCAATAACTTAACCAACACGTTAAAAGTATTAGACTCGATATCAAACAGAAGAATTTTCAATTCAACAAAAACGTTTACAGACAAAATAAGAATTTAACAATAAACAGACCAGTATGCGGCATATTCTCAGAAATACACATACAGAACCTCGAAGAAAGGGAAATACCAACACTAAGATGTAAGGCTAGAATGTAACAGCATGGATACGAAACATAGATGAACTTCCTTGAATAGTAAACGGTTACTAAATACTAAAAAGTAAATACTCCAAATACTATATTAGCAAAACCAAAAATTCCAATTCACAATAAAACAACAACCAAATACACTTTATTTCAGCCTTAAGACAAAACGAACATTCTGCAATCAGAAGCATGCTTCATCAGCTATAAAAGACACCATTGACTAAAACCGACTGCAATGCTGAATTTAAAGTAATAACAGAAATAGAACAAAAATGGATAGCCTAAAATATAGTAGGAAAAATACACAAAAGCATAAAATACAAAACAAAGCACGAATAAACGGAAATACGAAAAGAAACAATGCAACAAAGATTGATAACATTCACAGGATCCGAGATATCGGCGTGATGTCAGCATGATCCTAAAAGGCGACCGTCTTGTAGAAGCAACCTTTTGTTTAAATCGTTTGACGGCGATATGGCATTTCACAAAGTAGCTGACAGCTGTTGACGTGTTGACCAAAAAGTATTCTTCGTACTGCAATCTTGTGAAAATAGTGAATTGTGGCGATGTTGATTGTTCGGCAACATACCGAAAGGATTTCCGTAAATTTATATGGTTTGCCGTCTATGATCCGAGATTAGTACGACAAACCCAGAGATCTTTTCACGAGAAGACGGACAACTTGGCCATCGCGAATAAGTCGGCCTAAATTGCGTAAAACAACAAACGCATGAGATATGAAAGTCTTCATCAAACACTTAATTTATGGTAAATTGTAACAGCTAATATATGAAGGCTAACTTTGGGACTGATAAAAGTAGTCAACAAAACTCTGAATCTCACTTCAGCTCAATTCCACCACATAATGCTACTTTACTCTTATACTTATCCGCATCAACACCACATAATAATCGTAAATAATTAGCTAAAAACATAGCCATTATTATGGGTTCACATAACAAACTTTGATTAACGTGCCGTGTGGCTTCTACAATATGGCCGCATTTCACAGCAGTTCGCGTACCATCCGCTAGATGGCATATTCACCGATACCACCTATAGGCAAACATTCAGTACAAAAACAATGGATCAAAAAACTAAAAATAGCGTTTAAAACCAAAAACATTATCGTCCATAAAATCAATCAGTCAAATCATTCTTTTGATATCCTTATCTAATCCATATAATCTTTGTATTTACGAAATGCAGCAGCCAACAAAGACGATGTTTTAAACAGTTCAGTTTATTATTATTTATATATAATTCTAAACAATTTGCTCAGCTTACCTTTGTATAACAGAATACATTTTCTAGGTTAATCCCAAAGTTTGAAAGCCTTTTGTTTAACACAGACATACGGGTTCATGATTAGCCGATTATTAGTCCATCTCTGAATTTTGCTGATCTCCTTTGTCAGTATCTTTGTGCGAAAATGGATACAAAAATCTTGTACAAAAATGGGCCGATTACCGAACCCTATGGTACCCCATGTACACAGGCCTTACTTACGATGGCATGCCCTTAAAATAGATGTATCGTTGTCCATTCGTTAAACAGCTTTTTAATAGTTTATTTTATACACCACGAGTCATAATTTTCTTCAAGCCATTAATCACTGTGTTTTTATTTACTTCTGTAAACTCAGCATAGATTGAGGCTATTACATTTACTTTATCAAGTAGGCCCTCACGACCGAATAAGCGTTACTGCGTCTTGTTAGTTGTTACGGATCGTTACAGTAAGGATACCTAACAAACGATTCACTAACGTCCCTGTTTTTGCCGGCTAATTTAAGCTTTTTCGAATTGCCGATAGATGGTGCCTCATGTTGAGTGTATGTTTTTTTAATATATTAGGCACAATGTGACACAATTTCTTTTTTATTGGGTAAAGTTAGGTTTTGTTTTCATTTTAAGTTATAGAAGTATACAAGTACCAACCAATCAATTTATTTAAGTATAAAATTACCGTATAATAACAATGCTTATCGTCATATAACAATTAAGAAGCTATATACTACCACACACTTATTTTTTTTCTGCTCTAAGCGACCTTAAATTTCGCCATATCGAATGTTAAACAAGAAATTTACCAAAAGTCAAAAACCATGGTGAGTTCAAAAACACTTAGAAGGTAAATGAAACTTGTGAAACAGCACTTAATTTCTGTGTTGTAAACTGTTCAGATCATATTGAAATTTTATATTACATATACCTATGTCATCTCCTTGCTTGATCATTGTGTTTCACTCTGAACAAGATATTGAAAAAGCAAAAAGATGTAAAAATCATATCTCGTCATCTGCGGGTGACATTTGAAACCTCTATCCATCCTCTTCCTAAAGAGGGTTATTTTTTGTACCATGGAAAATAGCAAAGATCATTATCCTTTTAAGTGGAGTTATTCGCAGTTCTTGCTAATGACATAGACCTATAATTTTCAGATTTGTCTCTCAACGTCTATTATAAAGTCTGATTGGTACGTGCATATTAGGCTTGCGCATTGTTCATGTTCCATGTAACTGGTAGATCCGTGGATGCCACAAATTTAGCTTTACAATATTTTTGCTTTGATATTTTTACTATATTTGTGACTGAGTATTTGACTTTCCTAAACGGTATTACACAATACCAACATTAATTGGATACCTTTCATCGTTCTATAGTAGTGGTATTTCGGATCGTTGATTAAATTGTTTCATAATATACAATGTATGTAAATGTTTTTCAAACATCTTGGTATACGAGGGTAAACCAGATAAAAATCTCAATACCTTTTTTTCTATCCCTTCATCACTTTCAAAGTGCTTGTCTCCCATCGCTTTTTTCAAATAATTAAATACATTTACAATCAAATTAGCGACAAATATGGACTGCTGTAGGGCGGCTTTTCCATCAGCACGTTTGGTTGAGTCAATGTGGGTAAGTGGGCGGCATAACATTGGAATCCATCTTGTCAAATCTTTCAGCAGCCATGAATTCATCAGGAATAATTTTTGTGTATGTACTTCTAACGGCATTCCACTTCCCAGAGATATCGGAAAAATTAATGAGCATTTGTATGTATCAACAGCCGTTACTTCTTGACACATAAACTTTTATATTAGCAGTTAAATTATAGTTTAGATAGAAAATTGAGGTATACCTAACTAAAAAAACTACTCCAGCGCAAATAAATCGGATATCGGAAATTTTCTTCCTAATGAGCTTAACATGTTTACCTTTCGTGTAAAAAACAATAATTTCAGCAACATTTTATAATTGTAATTAACGAAAATGAGTAGTTTTATAAGGCAAAATCCACGTGAAAAGGAAATGCAATACTTCAGTTGTTTTGCCTTGTTTATGAAAGTGTTAATGTGTGTACTGACAACAAAACGTAGGTGTTCCGATTTTATCGCTAATTGCAAAAACTCACAAACAGTTGGAGTGCAGTTAACCGCGAATTCCACTATACCACTACGGTAAACCGGCAGTAATTTCCAATTGGAAAGCTGCAACTACCGTTGCAATGAGCATTGTTATGATGATGGGGTGCTCTCCAATTAATACGTCAATACGAGGGCCCTCAACTGCGCAGTTCGACTAAGTTATGCACGGGCCAAAAGAACAACCTTGTCTAAACCAGAACAACGGAAATGACGAGGGAAGATAAGAAGTCAAAGTCGGAAAGTGCTCTAATTAAGGGCCTCGGGCGGATATCTAACAGGCAAATTGGCGCGAGATTTCACGATTTACAACCCCTTCGCATAGTACCGCGGTTCCCAAAAAAAATTCGATTGGGGGAATCGCATCGTATCATGGCAGGGTTAGGGGTATTGTACCCCTGGGAGATTTTGCCCGTGGGCGTATTATAAGCCATAGCTTTTTATGCGAGCTTACCGCCATTGACGCAATTTTCACATTGTTACGCAATCGGGGTGTTGGATTTATCGATCTAACCCTCCCTTGTGTAAATTAACTCATTGAGGGAATGACAGTGAAGTTGAACTAATTCATATATGGCATTTACGCCCACAAGCTGGAGAAAGATATCTAAAGCTACTGGTCCTCATCACACAGCCCGTAGTGTTCAACGATATTCACGGTAAATTTTTTTTCAGCGTCACTGACTATACAGCAGATGCGTGTGGCTTAGAAGTTAATACTTCTATCTTAATGTAATTTTCTTGTGATGAATGTGTAAAATATAGTGCAATAAAACTTAATTTTAAAAGCTCTTTTCGTGGAAACACAAAATGTTTATTGGCAATGAATATATATTTCTTTAATTTGGATAGAAAACTATTTTAACTACTTGTTATTTTGCTTATCTATTAATATCTAATTTATAAAGCTGTAAGTTATTTTAATCCAGTATTTGTCATTTGTGAAAGAAGTGTTTGGGAATAAAGTTTTTGTTCATAATAACTTCCAAAATATGCCAGAAGATGAAATTTGTTTCATCGAACCTAGACTTACTAAAAAATAAATAAATAATTTTGTGGATGTAAAGCTTTCGGCTAATTATTGTGGTCGATTAGGGTTGAGAGAATCCCATCATCAAAATTCAATGAGAAAAATAGTTATAGGACATAAGGAGTACGCAAAGAAGGAATACGGCATATTAATTTGTAACAGGGTGTTCACTTCTAGTGTTCCGCACCAAACCATTTTTGATATAATCACTAACTTTTTATGTGGGCTATTGATTATAAGTATATTAAATTCTAAGCAAAATGAGGGGCTTCAGAGATAAGCTAGCTGGTCCAGTTAGCGTGCCTTGATGAAGTTTTTTTAAATCTTCGAGAAAGATGTTCAGAATAAACGTTAAAGAAACCAAGGAAAAGCTATGTAGTATATTATTACAGGGAGTACAATCTGCGAGTACCGAACCGAACTTGCATATTTTTGGACTACTAACTTTTTTAGTTGTTTTCATTATAAATCGAGTTCTGAGCGATACATTTTGATACATATGCTATAAACTTAACGGTTTTGGAAATACGTGATTGTACAGAGCTAGAATTTTCTTATACGTATTAACTACTTTTATTTTTGCGAAAAGCTTTTTGTTTTTCTTGTTATTTCCTATCCTTTAGTGTTTTTTTATGTTACTTTGAAACAATTTTATTTCATTAATTTTTTGTCAGTGCTTACCTATAGGTACATTGTCTCAATAATTTACATTTCCCAATAGACATTTCTCATTTATGTACTCGTATTACATCTATTTATTACAGATACCTGTATGAACAGGGTAAACATATTACAACACATCGCCATATTTCGATAAATTGGTTACTTGACCCGTGTCATTTTGAGCGCTACACCCTGTCTAAGCAAATGCAGATACATATACGGCGTCCAGGACTATTTTATAGCAAATTTCACTCTGCATTTTCGTTCTCCACGACGCGCTAGTACCTAAACCAATTTTTATAATTCGAAGAGCAAGGAAACTCTAATTTTAATTAAAGTAAAACAAACATCAACTGAAGTGCTCTCTATTTTATTCATTTACGTATTTTCAGTTAATATTTTAAACGTCATGTTAACAGATACTAGTGAAGAAGTTTGATAGAATTGGATGGGAAAGTTCTTGCGAATGTGTAGGTACGTGTTCGTATAAAGGCATGATTACATTAGATGCTGATTCTCAAGAAAAGTTATTACGAACACGAACAAGCTCGCAAGAATTTGTCTGATGCGACTAATCATATGACTCTATATACTTGTAGTTCATACGAATTCGTGCAAATGCGACCGGTCGTTTTGAAGCGACCAAAATATTTTGTTCTTAACAGAAATCGTACTAACTTTGCTAGGGTTTTATTGCGCCTAAGAGAAATGTGCGACATTGATTATCAAGTATTAATAACTTTAGTTGAGGAAAGGCAGTCTCTGTGGGATCAAAAAATAATCAGCAATAATACGCATTTATACAAAACAATATTGATTGAGGTGGCGGGAAAAATAAATGCATTGTTATTTTTTTTCCAATAAAAAGAACTACGGTGGGACTATCTAACAAATAACATTTTTTCACGGAGCGTGTAACGGTAAGTTTGGTTTAAATTCGCATAGAAACTGAAACTTTAAATAGTCATATATGTTATACCAATAATTTGTATCTAATATAACCACTTTATCATACATATTTGCATAAACAAATTTTGTATAAATTCGCACGAATCTGCATCCAATGCAAGCGCTGTCTTATTTTTTGTTATGGAGTAGCAACTAATGMAACCGCCGCCGACTCCGCCGAGGTATTTTGAATAGGCTTAAGGTATGGACAAGCAGGAATGCAATTTGGAAAAGGTTTAATAAAGACTGTTAGATCATTCTTCTAGTGGGTATGTACCMTAACCAGATAACCGGCAATAATCGGTTTTATCAAATTGATTGATAGTGAGATCCCTACTTAACAAGAAGGCTCGACGCTGGACGCCACTGCAATTATTATTATTGTATTATTATGGATACCGGCAAAGTAAATCGATTGAACTATAAAATACTACCTGTACTCCGCCCTAGAGCACCCGAAACGTCTAAGCCAATGACTAATACTATATCTAATATATCTACAATTATGGTCCACCTACATGTGATTTCTGTTGGTTTCTTGTTCAAAAACTTGTATTATAAGTAGTAATTTGTTGCTGGTTTATACAGGGTTTCTAAAAATGATTCGTGCATCCAGGCGCTTATGGAAATTATCGATTAAATCAATTTGCCACCTCTCAGGAAAGTGAACACAACTATTGATTTGACAGATACTTATCATCTGTCGATTGCAAAATTATTTGATGTGGATATGAATATGAAAAAGCTTGCGGGGGGTGTATTTTCAACATATGCTGTAGTGCTTTGTAAGATAATTAACTTTATAAGCTTGGAGAAATTTCAGATTTTGGAGCTGCGGTGTGACACGGTTTCGTTTAACTTTTAGGTTATGCATCGTAATTGTGAGGTTATGACTACAGTGAACCTATTAAATTGAAGTGTGTGGAACTAAAAGATTAAAAATTGCCTGCCGCKATGGTAAAATTCGCAGTTTGGAATTAGGTTCTATACTAGGTAAGTGGCAATGGTTTAGCTCCACCACCGGGTATTTCACGGAGGAGTTTCCTAGGTTAAAAAAKAGAAGTACAAACATTAAAATGACTGCGTACGCTTTCAAACTTACTGAGAATAATCACATTTATAAAGCCATATCTGTGACAGTTACGAAATTGGGTTATGACGGAGGTAGTAGGTTGTTGTTATTACTTACCTTTGAAATAGAAATAGAGCCGTAAATTGTTAGAAAATCTTTATAAAACCATAAATTTCTTAGCTATAACTTTATCCGCAACCTTCAGTACAGTATATGACAGTTGACACTATATTGTGCTTATCGTAGCTCGGCAGCATTTACAAAAAGGCGGCACAAAGGATTCAGAAACCAACGCCGCCTGCGTTTTATGAATCATTTACAGAAACTCTGTATAACATATTATTCAGTAACTCTCTATTCATACCTATTACGCTTTGTGAAAACCGCAACCATGAGGTGGTTATCGCTATCCATTTTTGTATTATTTACGGCAGGTTTGATATAAACCTGTTAGGTAAAAATTGTACTGGAACCCTTACTATTTCTGGACAATAACAAACTTAAAAATCATTTGAGGGTTGGAATGCACGAATCATCAAGTACATCGCAAAATTGTTTCTAGCATCCAAATTGGAACTTGCAACCTATTATTCCAGCCAAGATGGCCAGTCTGAATTCAATTAGGTCAGTACAACGGATGGGCAGCAATATATCTCCGTATCCTCCTTGTAACGGGTCCCAACATCGGCTTGGATGTAGGGTGCCGAGTTGCCCGACCAATCAGATGGGCCTTTGTCCGTATAAAGGTGCAGTCCGGATGGAATTTGAAATTCGCAATTTGCGTTTAACAGGTGTTATACTTGGCAATTACGGACGAAGTTAAATCATGCAGGGGGAAGCCGCCAACTATGCAGCCACTGCATCGCGCAGCAAGGGTCAGGGTTGTGAGATACTCTGGTTTACAGCTGAGAAACAGAATGCGTATGGTTGTACTTCTTTCATGACTTAACTGCGTTTCATTTTAATGACGCAACTGGCACTACAGTTGTCTGCCGCATTCTAACTAATGCAATCAACGCAACTAAAATATTGTCAAATTGTTACAGCTTTCGGTTTTACTGACACTCGCCGCCGTGAAACACCGGTATTTTTTTTGAATCTGCGGTTATTCTTAGGGTGAGTTTGTTCAAAGTTAAATTTAACTAGAATCAACTATTCCAGATATATCATGATTTTTGTGAAAAAACATCAATTTCACCAAATACTTAAAAATATAACTTGGCTTTCACACATTAGCTATTATTCTCCTTGTACCAATTAAAGGCTGTTTAAAAGTTGTAAGCAGTTTTCTCAATATTCATATCAATGGATTGATTGTGCACCGTGAAAACCACGACAATTCTTACCGCTGTCAAAACGGTTCTGTTACAATTTTTCTGTAATTATGTTTTTACCGACGACTTACTATATTTAGTTACTGTTATTTGCTATAGCAAATATGGCAAAATCTGTCAAACGTTATTTTGCAGTATAGTAGTTAAATTTTTGATTTCTTTAATATACCAAGACGTCCACGCCAGAGTATCAGAACCGTTAGCGATCTAATTTATTACACAGTTAAAATTCAAAACAGTAAAATTTTTTGTTTGCGTTTCTAAGATATAAAATTGCTAGTGCGCCATCAATTTTTATAATCGAATTAACAAAAGTAGTTCTACATTACAGCTACCATTTAAATTTTAGTTGATTAATAGTTATTACTGGCAAACTTAAAATTTGTTAATATTACGCGACCGGCAAAAGAATATTGTATTTAATTAGAACGGGAAGAAAATTTGCAATTTAAGAGCAAAAGTACGTTTCCATGATGAGCATGCCTCTATCCTATTTCTAATTGCAGTGTGTATAGTCTACCAGGCGTTAACGTCATTATTTATCGGGATATATGATTCGAAATTTTTCTAACCTATCACATTTGTCACGAATTAAGCGTAAATTAAAAAAAATTGTCACTTGAAGATACTGAATAAGACATTTTCATTTCAGTAGTGAGAGACCATTTTGACGCCAGCAGCAATTTCATTAAAACACTTGTCATTGTATCTATGGCATGCCATCAGTCCAAATTTAGCCGTCCTTAATATGAAATTGGTACAAACTTATAACTTTTAAACGGCTATCGATTGGTATAGAGAAACTTAACTAATGTATGGATAATGGAGTCGTCCACATTTGTACAAATAACGTGTATTGACGCAATATACCGAATCTTTACAACTGTTTATGTATCTCACAACAATTGGTTTCATACAACTTTTTTTTGCTTCGTCAAAATAAATGATTAAAGTTTAAAATTTATTTATTTATTTATTGACATTTTGAAGTAGCCCTGAAAGTCCTGTTTTCATCTTCACACCGGCACCGTAACAATTATTATTACTTTGTGCAAATAGCCAGACTGTGCGCTATATCGAAGTATTTTCAGAGCTCTGGAAACAAAATTTGCGTKCCTTGTACCAAACGAGGTGCTTTTTTAATATAAAGTGTTATCTATATTATATATTTGAACCGTTAGGACTGTGACGGTGTACCGCTTGTTCGAAGAGCCGTCCACACTGTCCTTGTTTATTGCGTGCGTACTTGCCAAAGAACCATTAGTGGTTATCGTTAACCTTTTAACCTGGCAACTCTTGTTAGCATTATTTCGTACGCGTGTGGGGTGTGCAATTTTTTTTGTAAATTTCTATATATAGAAATAAAGAACGTAATAGCTAACAACACTGTCCAACACCTCCAAGGTATGAACAGTAACAATTGATATCAGCTGTTAGCCACGATTCTGTTCAGTATAAGTTGCTGTAAAACATCGAATTTTTTACAAAGAGATTGAACATTTAAGTGGGCTATTTACACTTAGGAAAATAACAATTAACTAGAAGGAGAAGAGGAATACGAAACTAGAAAACGAAGACAAGAGAAAAGAAACAAGGATAAGATTAATAATAATTATCTTTGGAGTTACTGCTATAGGATCTGCATGCAAGCTGTCGCTCCCAAATGTTATCAAAAATGAGCAGAAAAATACAATAACCTATATATAATTGCACAATACGGACTATTAATTCAGTGAGCACAACTCCAAGTTGGTCGGCCTTTTCTTGACAGCATCCTTGAATTTGATGAATATCGTCCCGTCGTGCGTCCTCACGTTGCTTTATCCAAACATTTTTGTTACGTTGTTCACAAGCGTCAGTCTGCACCTTGTAAGATCTTCCCGTATTGCGAAACCAGATCCATTGAATGAACTTTTTTTCCATAGTTGAGCTCGCATCCAATAGGAAGAAAAACGCACAATGATGGGAAGTGGCTGTTTTTCATTCTTCATGTTCCTTCCAACTGTATGTGATCGCTTGATGTCGTTCAAGTCGAGGACGATGCCAAGTTTTTCGACTGCTGCTGTTATTATTATGTTGTCGATGTTTTCACCATTGCTTTTCGACCATTCCAAAAAACCTTAGGTTATTTCTCTTAGTATATTGCTCAAGTGGATCCATATGAAAGTTCATCTTCAGCATATCAAGCGTGCTCTGCGTACATCCAGAACGTACGGACATGTTACTGTTATTGAATTTCTTACACTAGTTAGGTTGTCATCAGTGGTCGATAACTCCCACAATAACAGATGAAAGTTATCTTCGCTTTCAGGTTACGGATCAGTACCGGTGTTCTTATCTGGATTTAGTAACGACTCTTTACTACAGTTTGTCTGGCATATGCATTATTAGACATTCTCACGTAATTTTACCCCGGTGAAAATCTAATAACCTTGTGAGTATTACAACTTTGTTTACAAAATTATCCTTGCCTTTTAAATTTTCCAGGAGTATTATGCAGTTGTAAACTAGTAATCATTACAAGAAAAGCAAGTAAAKATAAAAATAAGTTGTGCTACTCATTAAGTTTGAAAATACAACCTATACTTGTAAACGCTTGATAAAAGACAATCCATTACATAGAGAGTCTAAAGAGGTCATGCGTACTGTGCACTTTCCAAATTCTACGCACTGTGCCGATTTCGTTTTCGTTTTCCCCATTCTAACTCGAGTTTAAGTATTTGTATAACTGGGTTGCGAAGTTTTGCGAGGTCACAGGTGGATGTAGAGCAAATAGGAGCGCCGTAATAGGCTTAATGTGTGTTTGAAACTAACAGTTTATCACCATAGGCGTTTACACGTTGCCGGTGAGCCCCTGAAAAGTTTACGTAAAAGTAGGGAAACTCCACTGCAACATATTAACGACGGTGCCCTGGGCAGTATAGACTCGAGGGATGAGATATGATCTGTAGCAAGTTAAGTGTTAGGTCCTTAAAGGAATTAAGAAGTGGGGTATGTGACATAACTTTGAAGGGGTAGCGAAAAGTGAGAAATCAGAAGACTGATAAATCACATAAGAGCAGTGTGATGTAAAACTTGTAAGTAAAGCTTACTGGTAGTGGCGTGCTTTATAACACGGTGCAATTCAGTCAAGATTAAAAAGAGTAATTTCTAAATCGCTGACTAATCTAAGCTGCGTTAGCAGCTACAAAAATAAGACGAGTATGATCTAGAACTTATTACGGTAAAAAAAACGCGCGGAGGCAGTTTGATTTGAAAAGCGGTGAAAATAGCGAACAAAGCGACCCAAGGTATTTAAGTGTTTTGGAGTGACCATAGAAAAGTGTAGTGAAAATTTAGTTTGACATCGCCTTAATCAAACTCGTACATGCAATAGTATTTTCATTTTTATCATCTGGCAGACGTTTAGGTACGATCAACATAAATTAGTTATCACATGTTTTTCAAAAATTGTAGTAAAACATCCCATCTCATTGAATTTACTGTGGTTACTTCCAATCGCAAGTAGTTCAAGAAATAATCTTCAATCGGACTAGTTTCAATAGTTCTTCTGGGAAAACTATGGTTGAGAATATTATAAACGCAGTCAACGTGTCACGTTTGTCTTTAAAATCGGCAAATTTTAAAAGTGCACGGCTATAGAAAGGAGTATAAGTAAGAATTGTATGTGATAGGTATTACTTTGCGACCTAGGTCTGCTGTAGAGTTGGGCGGCCCGGATCCGCAGGTGGATCCGCATCTACCGGAGCCCAACAACTGGCGGACCCGGTCCGTCGGACCCGTTCCAAATGGATCCGAAACGATGTGTAAAAAATCACGTTTGGCGCCGATTCTTTAGTGAAACCAGTGCAGTGGATCCGAAAGGCGTAGACTTAGTTGGGGTTTAGTAATCAGCGTTCAATACTTCTTGATAATTACATTCTACTGCAATTTCATTTGTTTTTACTTCGGTCACATTACATGTCTACAATTTATACCTAGTATAAAAATTAATCAATGAATAACAATAACGTTCGTACCTACAAACGTGCTAAAGATTGCTACGTTTTACTTACTAATTTGAAGAATTATTTCATGTAACGTTTTCCTGTACAGCAGGTATTAGGAGATAATAATGATGTACTGTAATTTAAAAAAAATCAGTAATGGGGTACTCATGTCTAAACTATTTTATTTCTGAGCCTTCGATTAGTAAATAAAAACTATAAAAATGAGATGAACACAAATATATTTTTGTAAATTAGCATTTATATCTGAATAAATTTACTTGATATAAAAAAAAACATCCAACTATAAAAACGATCCCAGTTCAGATAAACCTCAGTTAAAACGAAATGCCCAATGTATTTACAAAAACTGAATTTTTTTAAATTTCATGGCTGTTCTGTMCATTATAATTTTTCGGTTTAGATTTTTTATATGTAATCTTATTATTATTGTTATTGTTATTATTATTATTATTATTATTATTATTATTATTATTATTATTATTATTATTATTATTATTATTATTATTATTATTATTTATTATTATTATTATTATTATTATTATTATTATTGTCTCAATTATTGTATCAAGATGGGAAGTATGTCTGCGTAGTATTGGAAATTATGTAGTGTAAGCTGAGGAACGGATAGCACACTCTGAAACACTTCCTATTGTCACGATTCATTTTATATCTATTTAATTTCGTTGAAACACAATCCATCGATCTCAAATGTTTTCTTTAAACAAACCTAACCGGACTTAAAAACGGGAAAGTTTGGATTAAGAGTGAATTATTTGATTATTTCAATACATTGTTCTTTCTTTAAATACTTAGTAAACGTGATAACCAGAAATTATTGTAATTCCAAAGAATAAAACATTTCTATTCCCCTTATGGGGATTATGTGACTACGTACTTTACCTAATTCAGCTCTTATCTCTGTCAAGCTAAAACTGCAAATTCAGTTAACTGCAGTTCATTATTGTGTCATATACATACACGTAACGTGAACGAAATTTGTCCACAACTTGGTGGGCCGATTAATTACAATCTGCCCTAATACGATTATAATATAGCAAATCTGATTTCGCGGCATGCAGAGTAATTAACCTGTTAATCTTAATTGATAAATACGTCATATCCTCCCAGGAGAGCGCAATTTGCTTCGTGGCTTACAAGTAATTGATGCACTGTCCGACTGCAGTCAGTTTAACCAGATGGGAATCCATTTCGTGCTTTTGTGGAGGGAGGAAATTTAATCAATTTATCGTGTGGCAGCCTTTTTGATATGGTTTATCTATATTTGCTCACTGTTGTCTCACCTTTTAGCAGCAGTATGCAGCAGACGTTATAAGAGGTTAATTATAGTAAGATTGATGGGTGTATTACTATGGAAATGGTCAAAAGTTGTGATGGAACATCTGTATTTTATTACAACTTTACATTATGTCATAACTCTAAAATGAGGTATTGATATAAAACTTTATTTATTCTAAAAAAAAACCAAAACAAGATATATATTGTTATCAGGTAATATTTGTCAGTATGTATTGCTTTAGATATACAAAACGTTCTTCTTCTACTTGGCCTTTAGCTCGTTTATGCAAATAATTGTTTTTATTACACTGCTTATAGTTTTTATCACGACATAGCTTACTTTTTTTTTATTCGACCCTTCCACAATTAATATGACTCTCACATTGGATAAAATCATTAATACAACTTTCTTTATTTACACACTACTATCGAAATACACTAAGCTATAGCACTAATAATGCAATTAACCCCTATTCAAAGCACTTCACTTCGCTACAGTCATTGTAAAATACTTTAGAACACCGGAGTCGTAGTGTTTGCTTGCTTCACCGCTTTTTAAAGCAGCTCGCATTGATTGCGCTTATATACCGACCGACAAATATTCTAGAATTATCCAGAGCCTGCTCTCTATCTAGCATGGAAGCTTCGAGAACATACGGGAAGAAGAAACCTTATTCAACTGCACGAGCCTCAGTCTGGTTGTCTAATCCGCTGGCGCTGGTTTTCCCACATTATAACATTACTGTACTTTACACGCCGCCCCTTCCCACAAAAGCTTTAGAGAAAACAAGGAAACAACTGCATTTTGTAGAACAAATTAGTCGAACTGTACGCGGTTGAAATATTATTTCATAAACTGTTTGCGATCTCAGTATCTAGTTTAGGTTAGTTGTGGAATTTGGGCTATGTATTATTCTCAATGTTCTTCGCTTAATTTAATTTTCAGCATTTGTTATCATGCTACCGATACACCAACTTCATGAGCAGGCGACACTGTAAACATATTTATACGGTAGGGTAAATCCTTCAGTATTTTATTTCAAAGGTGWTAGATGACGCTTATATTAAGGGGGAAATAAAGCCACTATATCTAACAAAGTACCGCAATGCACTTAGTTGGAAAGAAACGGATATGTTTTGGAATCAAAGTGACTGCCGGTTGTATGATTTTACGCATCTGATCATGATCGCGTGACATCAAGGATACTATCAATATTACTTTCGCTAACATCATTTTCTGATGAATGCGTTTGTAATTTTATCGTCTAACGTGGAGATCTACATCGGTGGCAGTGAGAGCCCGGGATAGTTAAGGTTATTATTATATTGTTATGTTAGTGTAAGGAGGTAGGAATTTTGAAGATAGCAAAAATACCTTACTGAAGGTGTGCATTATTCTATTTTCAAATAATTTTGGGTCACCACAATTGGTCAGAAGGAAAATCTTGAAGCAGTAAGTTTAGCTGAAATGAAAATACCGATCTACAAAGATTATCTCCTCAAATGATTCCACAGCATGAGTTAAATTCAACTGCAATCCACGACAAGGACGAAGATTTACAACATAACAAAAATAATTGTAAAGGAAACCGCACACCATTTTCTTAAATGTTAACTTGGTAGTGCACCAAATGACGGTAGACACTGAAGAGCAAAAAAGACAAATATTAACTTTTAAATAGCAAAGATAATTTATAAAAAATAAGGGCTTGTCAGGTATAAATTATTTTTTCGCCTAATATTTCTCAAACTTAATATTGCCTGCATATATATTAAACATACCATGATTTTACCAAAATGCTATTACGTCCATTTCAAAAGTACCAGTAATATTTATTGATTAAAATGGATGTCTATGCTGTGCTGTCTACACCTCAACCAACTGCAGACAGATCTATTTTGATGTCATTACAGCTCATCAGTGCAGTTTAGGTCTAGTGTAGACAGCTCGGCATAGAACTGGTTTTGCTTATATACCAAAGCAATGGTATGATGTAAGTAAGAATTTAGGATGGCAATGGTGACACAGCCACCTAGCTGCTTTAACGGGTACTACTTCCTAAAGGAAGTGACCTGTAGCCTGACAAATTGGCATGTAAGTGCATACTTCAATTTGACAGCAGGCCTCCACGGTACTTTTTTCTAGCGGGCAAGAACCGACATACATTAAAATGCATGTCTATGCTGTGCTGTCTACACCCACACCAACCAAAGCAATGGTATATAAGCAAAACCAGTTCTATGCCGTGCTGTCTACACTAGACCTAAACTGCACTGATGAGCTGTAATGACAGCGAAATAGATCTATCTGCTGTTGGTTGAGGTGTAGACAGCACAGCATAGACATGCATTTTAATGTATGTCGGTTATTGCCCGCTAGCAAAAAGTGCCGTGGGGGCCTGCTGTCAAATTGAAGTATGCAGTTGCATGCCAATTTGTCAGGCTACAGGTCACTTCCTTTAGGAAGTAGTACCCGTTAAGGCAGCTAAGTGGCTTTGTCGTCATGTCAGTGTAATGCTGACAGATGGCATTGCCATCCTAAATTCTTACTTACATCAATATTTATTGATACAATAAATTACATATTTCTGTTTAATTCCAACATTCTGGTTTGTACTAGCACAGAAAGGTCGTTCGTCATTTCCATAGGACATAATAAGTCGCTCGAGGTTGTGTAGTCCGAATGCACATCTGTTTCTGTCAGTACTATACAAGCCTCTTGCATAGTTCAAAACGAACTAGTACATTTCATTCTAACGAACTATGTAGATCGTTCAGTGTACACTTCTACATACATTCGTTCGCGAAAATTCGCAAAGTGGTTGCCATATTGTGTTACTCAATAAGATATAGTGGCTTTAGGGGGATAGGTCACCGATTAAATAAATTTGTCGAAATGCCTGCCGTTGTCTAATGGAGGGCGTCGTTTTAGTAGAAATATAAAAAGTGAACTTCCCGCCGTATTTCTAATGATAATAATAATCATTCTGATTCTCGCATCTAGCGCAAAAAAGCCCTTGCAAAATCTTAACAGATGGCTGCGATTCTGCACCAACCCAGATATCTAAATTTTACGCCTACTTTAAAGCCACGAACGTTTCTCAGTGAACGCTTGGTGGCAGCATCAACCAAGAGATGAAAAACAATGTTTTATATCACATCATTGGTGAATCCAAATTAACAAAATCTTTACTGAAGTAATCGGAAATACGAAGGATGAAGCCGTCAGTACCATCTAAACGGAACTCTGCGAGCTGGGCGATCTATAAACTGTGAATAGACACCGGCCCAGAGCAGATTCCTAGCYATGGCATCGGAGAAGRTACTCRGTGAACAGATTAAAATAAAAATCATCTGCRCTGGTCAGTCTACTCCCACCCTARAACTTTTTTCGCCCTGTTGGGGCTCATCAGGCTAGGGTAGAGAGTAGATCGACCAAGACAGGCCGTCGCCTATAACCGCGGCGGGCAGACTGATGTAAGCGGGAATGCGAAGGCTGAAATGCCCAATGCCATCTAAATGGAACTCTGTGAACTAGGAGATCTATAAACTGTGAATAGACACCGGCCCAGTGCAGGTTCCTAGCGATGGCATCGGAGAAGCTACTCCGTGAACAGATGAAAATAAAAATCATCTGCCCAGGTCAGTCTACTCTCACCCTACGACTAGTTTCGCCCTGTTGGGGCTCATCAGACAGGAATAGAGATTTTTATTTTTGACTGAAGTTTGCGTATTACACATAAGTGCCTGATCTGAAACAGTCTGAAAAACTAAAACGTTCAAAGCTTTTTTTGAAATGGTGAACTGAACAATTACATTATATACAGGAAATCACCTTTTTTGTTACAATTAAAACAATTTTAATCTTTATGAAAAGCTAAACCTTAAAGATTCATTTGGTGGCGGTTTCTAAAAGCAACAAATTTTGGGGTATTACGACAATTTGTAACAAGCACATTACATAATTTATTCATTCATTCATTATTCATTCATATAATCTACATAAAATTGATATGCCGGTTTTTTATTTTTCCAAATCGCCCAGAAATACTTAAAAATAGCACAGCTTGAAATTTAAATGTGAGACGTAGTGGACCCCGACTGTTAGTGGTTGGTTGCAACTGTAGGCTGTTGCCAGTAGCTTGATATTGAGTGTTGCACAACATTCAGATTTGCCTTATAATATTCGCTTGGTCGTTAATTATATGTAAGTTGAATTTCGGTAAATTATCCAATCTCTCTACATATCCTTGCTCCATAACTGCACAATACCAATTATCCGAGGATACAAAAAAAATAAAAATATAAGCTCCTCACAAAACGTAAACACAATACGTTAGCGTGTGCTTAACAATGAACACGCGTCCCCTACCATAACGCCTACTCCTTGCGCATCTCATGACGTAGCGAACATAAATCAAGTTACGATGGAAACTTTTAAGAGTAAATATATGTAATACTCTGATAACATTATAAAAAGGATGTTTGTTATTGCTGGCATCGTTATCCACTGGATGTAGGCAAAGCCTCACGTGTTAGAATAACGATTTTCGGTTGAGAGCAAGGAACCTCATTTGTAAGAAACATTTAAGTTTTTCAGATTTCTTGACTTTGTTCTATATGTTGCAAGTATCTATTATCTTTAGATTCTCTCATTCCTAAAACCCAGTAATGGTGGTCCAATTACCCCGATTGTATCTCGAGTGTGGAATAAGTGATGTAACTGGGACAGTAAATCCAAGTACTTGTTTGAAATAATCAAAAACAGTACATTTATGAAAAATTCCCGATACAATCGCCAACCAATCAAAATTCTTTTTTGTTAGTTTCAGTAAGTACTAAAGAATAAATATATCAATATTCGTAGTCTAGCGCAATAGTTCTTTCTGGTTATTACCTGTATTATGTTAAGACATATAACTTTTTAAATTCACATATTTAGAATGCGATCATAATAAATATTAAATTTATTTTATTATTATCAACTACAGCAACTAGAGCTTCATCTACACAATGTTCCTTCGCATTGTTAATTGTGTTTTATCTCAGGTTCTCTGGGGAAAAAGCAGTGAGCTAAACATTAACTCCAGCTTTATATAAAGGGCCAGGGTATTTTTATATGGAAGTAGTATACCAATACAATTGACCAATACATCCTACTAACTCACCTACTTTCTAAAAATCTATAATGAAGTACACAATAATATCCAAACAGTTAAGTTTGTTTTCTAATAAAACCCATAGTTCTTAGCTTCATTAAAGTTTATGCTTGAATCAGTTATGCTAAAGCTTGGGTGAATGATACTTAATGTCGCTTGCAGTAATGTAGCTCAGGGTTTCTCAATCGATGGCAACCAAACGAGACCCCTGGAAAACATGATCTAAGCGTAGAAAGGGTTTCATCTGTATTTTCCATACACAATTATTACCACCACATGCCGCGTAGCGAAGATTAACGCAAGGTTTAAATTCGTAATGCTCGACGAACATTCGCGACGCCTTAATTATCACAGGTACATCTGCGCCCACCTCTCCTGCAGATGCCACGTTATAAATTACACGTGTTTGCCGAGCTGACTCTAATTCATACACTATTTATTAATGGAGATAGTTCTGGGAAGACTTAGTGGGGTTAGCGGAGGGCAATAATTAAATTTTATGTCGGATTTGGAACGTCATTCATATTTGACGGAGGTGCAACTATCGCGGTTAATCTACGTCCATGATTAAGCAGGCCGCCAATATGCAGTTACATGTAGAAGTTCCTCTTGTCTTGCTATTCAACGCCCGGCACCAGGCTGAAGAATGAAATATTGAGTTCGAGAACGTAGCATAGATCTGGCTCCCTTATAAACGCTAAGATAGGCCATGTGTACGCGAGAATTATATATGTGAGCAACGCCATGCCATCTATTGGCATCTGCATTGTGACTATAGCTATACCGAGGAAGCTTCATTAGCCGAAACATGTGTTCACAGACTATTCTGACGCATACAACATGGCATAGTCGTAATTTCGTTTTCGACACTCTTTGCAGACAATGTTGAGGACTTCTGCTGGTTTTTTAAACACCCACTACATGAAGGGGTACCATTCAGGTTAGAGGTTCCCCACAGAAAAGGAGGGGAGACGCCGTTAACTGCCAATAGATGGCATGGCGTTGGCCACAATTGTTATAATTTTCTTATAAACATCGCCTACCTTAGCGTATATAAGGAAAGCCAGATCTATGCCATATTTTCTACGTTGGGTTTATAGCTGTGCTGACTAGGCTCTATAAGCAGCTGTCTACAGATTGTTCTGACGCAGACGGCATGGCATAGACATAATTTTGTTAATACTTCCTTTGCTTTTACATTTCGATATTCTCCCCCTGACATTCGGCCAGTCACTCTGGAAGAAGTGATATGTGGGTAATACGTACAAAAAGCTAACAATAAAAAATAATTATATATAATGGAAAAACCAGCCTTGTTTATGGTAAATAATTTGCGGAGACGCAAAGCGCCTCGCTGGATAAGCATGAAGTGCATGCCTCGGCACAGATTTATTTCCTATTAGGCTACTGATAAGGGAGAGATACCTAGTAATTAGAATCAAACAATTCTTTCTGTACTTGTCCTTACTAGACTACTACATTAACTGATACCAAAACAGTAGCCACGCTAAAGTACCTATCTATACCACCAATGTATTTGTGAAAAAGAATCGAAGCTAAAAAGACTTCGTATCGAATCAAATGTATCGATACTGTGCTAGTGTCGAAGTTGATTCTCAGTCAACTTCGAGTTCGTGAAGTGCTCGGTAGTAAGCCAAGTTACAGAGTCCTCTACTAGTAACTGAAAGTGGAGTTGTTTTTGTCATGTAAATATGCTTGACAGCAAAGTGCTTCAAATCGTTGAAAGTAATAACCAGCTTTTCATTTTTAGCAACACCAGTTTCAAAATTCATGAACTATTTTACCCCAAAACCGATCGAAGAAGTCAAGATATCGTAGCTCAGAAGCCATACAAGAATCATGGAAATAATTAATATACTGTAACAATTTGAACTCAAAGCAAGACAGATTTTACTTGCTTGATGAACTCTGTCGAAAGCACTTGATGAAATTGATACTTGTTGGTCTGGCTTTCTTGCCGTTATTGTTAATAACAAAAATAAAACATTTCGCCGGGGTATAAAATGTGCATTTTTTTTTCAAGATTTAAACGGAATCTTTTAGATCCTAGACTGTTGAGCACCTGAAGAAGCTAATAATATTGATATAAAACCTGTGATATCAGCAAGACACAAACCCACTGTGTGTATTAACTATTATGATTGTCAGTGGACGACTGATCTCATTCAAGAACATCTAACGGTACGCATCTAAAAACTCGAGTTGGCTGAATATATGTGGAATTGGATTTTTAACAATTAGGAGTGCGTCGTTCATACCTGTTGAAACGCATTAAAAGTTTTCGAGAGTAACTACGATCCCAGCAGCCTATTCTGAAGATTCGACTGAAGGTAGAATTTCCAAGTTGTGAAGCTATTATCGTAGAAAGCTCTTCCGGGTTTGAGGCAGTGGTAGAATTTGCTCTTGACGTTTAACCGATCATACTGCCGGCTTCTTCAGAAGGACTCTGACTGGTGAAATCATTCATTGTCGTGACTTATATAGTAGCTGTTCCGTTTAGCTGGTTACATGTTCATCCATGCTTATCGGTTCCGGTCCGGTACCGTTTTCCAAATTCTGGTCAAGCGATAGCTGTCTTGTCTGTTAAAGTTGTTGAGCTGGTTCATTATCTCCAGAGATTCTCTCACAATTACTCGATGTGTTGTTTGCCTTGTGCTATGTGTTCGGCTATCGCAGATCTGTCTGTTTGTCCATATGCTGCATCTCGCTGGTGTTCCCTTATACGACATTGTATGATGCGTCCAGTTTCCCGGTGCAGACTATTCCGCACTGACATTGGAGCTTGTAGATTCCCTTGCTGTTTAGTTTCGCTATTTTGTCCTTGGCCGATGGTAGAATATGTCCTATATTTTGCACTGCATTGTATCTTACAGCGATCGTTTTCCCCCGTAGTATTTTCTTAAGTCTGTCTGTTACACCGGAAACGTATGGAAGGTGGGCAAATCCTTCGTGTTGTAGTTCCGGTCTTTCCTTTTGTACGTTTCTTCCTATTCTTAGAACCTCCTTGGGCTTATAACCATTTGTCTGTAGCGCACTCTTGATATGTTGACTCTCCTCGGTTCTGCTTTCTGCGTCACTAATCTTCTCGGCTCTATTTAAAAGCGTGGTAATGAGTGACCTCTTCTGCGATGGATGGTGATGTGACGCTGCGTTTAGGTATTGGTCCATGTGAGTCTCCTTGCGGTATACTTTGTAATTCAGCTTCCCGTTAGACTTGCGATTTAGTAGAATATCCAGGAACGAAAGACATATATTTCAATTTCCATAGTAAACTGGATGTAGTTGTGCTGCTGGTTGAGGTGGTTCTTGAATTTCTGCAGGGCGTCCATTCCGTGTGACCACATAACGGTACCAGCATTTCGGCTTCCTGTCGCTGGACTCTATAGCTGCCATTTAGGCTATTATCACCTTGTCGCGGACATCTTGAATAGCAATAGAGGCGGGTCGAAACGTAAGATGGGCTTAAAGTCAAGTTCTAAACGACTTCGAACCTTTTTCTTGACGCACGTGTCATCATTTTGTGAATCAAAATTGCGTGGATACGATGAACGGCGCGAATCCACTGAGCTGTTATTTATTGGCCATGGCAGATTAGATGTTACCTTTAAAGGTGATTTTTGTGTAATTTGTGTAATGTCGCAGAGAATTCAAAATTTTCAAACCTTAATTGAAATCGGTATATCCATTCTAAAGTTTTGAGGCTCTACCTAAGTCTGTAAATCTTCCTGTATCACATTTGCAACTTTTGTAAGTCATCATGAACTTAGCTTTTAAATGAAAAGCAACAACATGACCGCTATTGCGTATTTTGAGAAGAAACGTATGTAAACGTAAAAAACAATTTTCAGCGATCTTACCCGCATTTTATCCGGGAGCATTTAAAAGTTAACCTGGGAGAAAGATCAAACGCACACCGCATAAATAATAATATTCTTACTTTATATCAAAACTTTTTCCAACATTTTCGTCTTTAACAAATCAATTCTACTCCAATATAATCTACATATTCATTTCTCCCACGCACTTTAAAGTAAATCGTTTCACTGAATGTACGCGACCAACAAGTGTTAGGAAAATAAAAGATTTATGTTTGCCGTCGCTATATATTGGACGACCCCTGCAGAGCGAGTGCATCTTTTTTCCCGAAACTAAATGGAGTGCGAGTAGTTCTTTTCCGTGACAAGCTCCCCGCTCGCGGCAACGTAAAAAGCTGCAGCAACCGCTCGCATGCTTATGAAACTAAAATGCTCCGGAAAAAAAGAGTTTAATAGGCGCGGGGCGGGTGTAATTCTCTTTGCGACGTCAATTTGAAGGGGCAAAAAGAAAATTGAGGTTTTGTGAGATCAACAAAAAGAGACCAGGTCGTGTTCGGGACGCGGCGAGGGGATCCCCTACCCAACAGGATCTGCGGGATTATTAATCATCTGGGCGAAAGGCTGCCAGCGGGCGCCAAACAAAAACAGACCTGGATCGCAGGAGCTGGAGGATGCAGCCGGAAGTGGCCTGTTAGGGGTACGCTGGATAGTAAAAAAATAAGGAGGTGGGTAATTCTTCATTCTATTTTTCGTGGATTACGTTTTTCACGAMGTGCCGAAATAATTGAACGTAAAAGTGAAGCAATAAGTGAGTAATGTTGCGTTCAGATGTTATAATAGATGGTTTAGTTGGGAGAAGTAAACTAAAAAAACCTCAATTTTCTGCAACAAAATTGCACACMGATCTGTATGTGGATTAGGTATAACACACKCATTTATTCAAACTCATAACTTATAAAAAGCTKGTGTAATATGTAATCAACTTCAAKTATTAATCATTGCAAAGGCTACACWAATAATTACTAATTTTAAACGATTGACACATCTATTTGGTTAACAAGATACGAGTAACGACCATTTTTACAATTTACGGTCAAAATCTGAATGAACCGTTAAATACAATCCATTCTTAGATAGTCGACTAATTAGAAATAAAGATAAAACAATAACAAGAACTAGTTTCGGAAAATATCAGTAACAAAATGTTTAATTATTCAAGACACCATGTAAAACAAAACAGATATTTATAACATATTGTTACGATATGGGCAAGTCAAATACCTGCAGTTTGGGCAACCACACCTACAGAAACTGATGGATGACATCATAGCATATTCGATGGGTCGATCTTCTTGTAGTTGCTTCGGTAATGTTCTTCAGTGAATGCGCAGGCGAGAACTTTGATCTGAAAAACATTGATGCAAAGTGCTTGCGAGTACAATATAGTGTTGTGAATAATGGTTTACTGAATTAGTAGTGTTATAATAGTAGAATTTTGAACTAGTTCGGTTTGGATTATGGATTTCGTGTTTTGCTACAAGTCAATAAATAAAGGAAGTCTTCTTGGCTGCCGGGTTGGATTCGCGTCTCGCTGCTGCTGTCTTCTGCCGACGTTTCGTCCACGCCTGTCTGGGACATCTTCAGGGCTGTTCGTAGATACGACACATAACTGGCAGAAGCGCGACAAAAGAGGGATGGGTAGGTTTCTAGGCAGGATTCGGGTTAACATTGTTGTCGCAGTTTATGTTGTTGAGATATTTTGTTATTTTCTGATGAAATGATCTGAGATGCAGACAAGAATTTTTCTTTCGAGAAAACAAGATGTGTTCGGTTTCCATCCAGTAGAATCAGCCCGAGCCATCCGTTCCAATAAAGAGACAAATAATATTAATTCAAATTTGACATATTTGGTATTATCTCGTCCGTTTTTAAAATGTGTGTATTTGAAGGTTGTTTAAGAGGGGCGTTTACCTAGAGCAAATCGGGTCATTTTAAGCACCTACCGTTTTACATTTTACCGAGTTATTCGAAACTTTTTCGAAGTGAAATTTCGACACGGCAATGACAAAAGATGTAGCTACAACGTAGAGTTCGAGTTTTTTCTGAATTTGGTACGGTAATGTAAATATTTGTTGTTATATTTTGCTTAAAAATGCGTATTTTTGGCGAGTTATATCTCGAAAACTAAGGCACATAAACGAAAAATTCGAACTCCACGTTGTAGCTACATATTTGTTTGTACACTACCAAAAACATGAGCACGATAAATAAGTAAAAACATTCAAAAAATCTAAAACCGCAAACCCTTTCGCACGAGCCCGTCAAGAGAGCGGAATGCGAATGCCTAGCCCCACCAGATCCGTCGCATGGTATCTAGAGAACAGTGAGGGGAATGATCGTGCAATATACGATTTATTCCGATATGACCGGATTTCTAAGCTTTTATGTCTAAATACACGTGACAAGTTTAATGTTAAAAGCTCTTTCACATTAATTTACTGTCTGCCGAAGCAATGGGGAGGCGGAATGAAAATTATTATAAAAGTTCCTCCAAAAATCATAGTCGACATGCAGTTAGAATGAAATGTTATATAGTTCATATTTACAGAAATAAATGGGTTATTCCATATTTTGAATAACCTGGTATAATATCAGTAAGTAAGTTGCTAATATCATGCTTACTTTTTTATGCACACGCTACAGTCAGCAATTTTCCGAATATTAGTTTAGCCCGTCTGATCTATGCGTAATTTCAACCTATCGGCTACCCTCTTACGTCCCATGTCCCGCTGGTAACATGGGTTGCATAGTTTACATTTTGCCCGATCGCTCCAAGTAAATGCCCCTCTTAAAAGAAAGCTGGACCTTTGTTTTTTATTTTTGTTTCAGGTCCACGTTTCGGGCTTTCATTTTGTCCGTACTTAGGTACTTACTTACTTACGTAGTAGTCATGAGCAAGTACAAAATGGAAGTCCGAAACGTCGAATTGAAATAAAAATTAAAAAAAAGAAAAATCCGACTTTTTTAGAAACGACCTTAAAATCTACATTAATTCTAATGCTGAAGATTAAAGTGAATACGTAATCAAACGTACTATTTTTATAGATATCAATATCCGTCGATTTGAAGGTATATTTTGTAATAGAAATACTCCATCCTTAAAATAAATATGTATTTCTAACACCAACAATAATGGATAATATATTAACTTATCACCATATTCGAAATTTTTTAATGCACTCTATATTTGGTTCCCGAGTTGTAATAATTCAATAAGACATTAGATTGCAATGTAATCTGTCAGCATTACACTCACATGATGACAAAGCCACCTAGCTGCCATAATGGGATCTACTTCCTAAAGGAAGTGACCTGTAGCCTAACAAATTGGCATGCACCTGCATACTTCAATTTGACAGCAGCCCCCCCACGGCATTTTTTGCAAGCGAGCAACAACCGACATACATTAAAATGCATGTCTATGCTGTGCTGTCTGCACCGCAATCAACTGCAGATAGATCTATTTCGCTGTCATTACAGCTCATCGGTGCAGTTTAGGTCTAGCTAGGTGGCTTTGTCATCATGTCAGTGTAATGCCATCTAATTTCTTACTTCTATCATACCAAGCCTTTGGTATACCTATAGGCAAAACCAGTTCTATGCCGAGCTGTCTGCACTAAACCTAAACTGCACTGATGAGCTGTAATGACAGCGAAACAGATCTATCTGCAGTTGGTTGCGGTGCAGACAACACAGCATAGACATGCATTTTAAAATTAAATAGATTTTGTTTTTATATTTGCACTTCGAACCTAGATTATCAGACACCTCATAATTTTTATTCATCAGATTGTTATAATCTAAAAGCAAAATTTAATATCCATCTAGCACTGTCAATACGAAGAAGCGCATGTCGAATGGAGATTTTCCAGTGGCTGGGTCTTGTCATTGAGTATTCCCAATCCGAACGAGCCAAAACATCTCCGTATCCGTTTTAAAACGGGGAGGAACGCACAGAAAATTCGTGCTTAACGCATGAACGCACGCCTGACCAGAAACAATACAACTTCACCATAACTCCTGATGAGTTTAATCGATTGCGGTCTCCATTCGTCGTACTTCGCTCTCACGTTGCTGGCGTCTTTTTACACAGTCGCAAGTGACGAGGGACTACAGTGACGGCTCGTGATGTATTCTATAAAGAATATGACAGTACGAATTGTACTAGGAACTAAAATCTATTTCTTAGCAGCTTTACATATAAACTTAACTTATATTACTTCACTGTTACTAGACTTTACATTGAAGATAAACGGTGCAACTTAAAATCGGTTATATTTTGTTAAAAAATTGCACCTGCATATTCAAATTAATAAGCGATAAATAAATAACACAAAGGAATACCTTTTTTATGACATCTCTACGTAATGCTGCGTTGGCGTAAAGGATAAGGGCATGTCACAAAATAGTATTTTCGTCCGACAGTGCCGATCCCTCCGTACTGTTTAAAGATCTAGAGAAAAGAAAACGGCGCAGGGGCAGGCAGATGATGGCTTCTTGCAGAAACACATATCGTTTGAATAACCGTTGGGTTTTTCCTAGGATGAGGCTGACCTTGACGATTGATGCTTCAATCGCAGCTGGACGTCTGGTTTGACGTTGCTCCCATGATAGAATGACGAGGATGCTTTATCACGTTTACTGTGGTGATGAAGTTAGAAAACCTGGCGAAAGCGCGCGGTATCTGTAGGACAGTTACCGGTGTGAAAACAGCAGCCCAAAGAAAGGAGCCTAAATCTCCGAATATACGCGAACGTACTATAGAAATACCTACTAAATATAGAGCTTTCTTGATTTTAGCTGTAGGTTCTAACCGGACAGCACTCTATATTTGGTACTTTTATAGTACGTTCGGGTATATTCGGAAATTTAGGCTGCTCTCTTTTGGCTGCTGTTTTCACACCGGTAAGACAGTGGCCCATTCTGATTCTGTAGGGTTGCCAGACGCTCGAAAAATATTTTACATATACGAAATGCAGTGTATGAATGTTGTATACTAGGCAAAACAACTAATTGTCGCTTATGCCAAATACTTTACTATTAATAATAAGCTATTGCTTATTCTGTGCTGCAACCACATACCAAAGATATCGAGGCGACTGTTAACACCTGCATGACGAAATGGCCACAGGCGACGCAACGCGCGCAATCAACGTAAAATGATATAGAGGTCTATAGTAAATAGTAAGGATTTACCAAAGAGAGGTCGCTTTGAAAAGGAWACGAACGTTAAACAAAACCAACTTGAACTACCCAATTTAAGGGTACGAACGGTATTATAAATCGTGGATGATAGTAATGGATCGTGTCGTGTTACTTGCTTATTGGTTAAAAGCGGCTGAACTAACAGAGAACCTCTATGGTGTTCGCGTTTTGATATTTGTTCTCCATTGCTGTTTCAAGGTAGTTCAAACTACATCCAAAAGATCAAACACACCGACAGAATCGTTGCCTCATACTAAATTCTTACTCTTTGTCTAAAGTGGTAGCTCTGACCACGGAGGTCTACGCCTTTATGGAACAATAGACAGCTGATCGACCACATTTCGCCTCTAGTGAGTTTCTCACGATTTCTTATCCGAATATTTTGCTGAATTTATATACAAATGCAACTTACTCTAAATGACCAGCATATTATGCGGTCCAAATTTTTCTAGCTAAGTGTTTAGTACTACGCTGGCAAGTACCAACTCCCTTCTGCTATTTTTGTTGCAAAACTTCTATGAAAGTTAATGATCGGTGTTAACAAAAATGCGAACGTTAATGTCAGTTACTTATAAACATTGGTCTTAATTGTTTGTCTTTCACTTGGTTTCGTCAAATAAATTAATTTGATGAATTAATGACGAAATTGTAGCAATCGATACCAATCGCGGTGTTCCTAAAGAACTTGCTTTGAAAAATTATTTACCAAGCAATAGTTTTTTAGTAATTCTATCCGAAAGTACGTTGGATTTGTGAGACAAATTACATATAGCGTAATCTCTTACTATCATTTTCAATTGGCTGGACAATGAGGTTCCCTTGTTCAGTCTCATTCACCTGTTTTTATGCGTATCGCATTACTGTTTCGTTAAAAGTTAAGAACCAGCTTCAAAACAGTTACTAGACCACATCTTGTCATTATCTCATTTGAAAAGGTTCATTCCCCACTTTCGACCAGCCGTATTGTTTAGTGCATAGAATGCAAATGAATATTATAACTGCAATTCGACGGTGTTCAATGAAAATTTTATTAATATACGTAACAATTGTGACATTTGGTAATGTTTCAAGTTTTTACTTGAATTTTTTTACCTTATAGGCTTCTCGCAGTCCTTAAATACAAGTATGTGCGCTACGACCTCGTTTAATTCTTATTTTTTATCTAGGAGCATTATTAATCTTCTTTCGTAAGCATATTTGGCAGCTTCAACCGGGGTTGTATACTTCAAAATAATGCGCAATGCAACTCAGTCAAACAAAGCCGTCACCAATCACTGTACTACTTCAACTAAACTTCTACTAATAGGTGCAGATACAGACGACTGGACTATCACGATTCACGAGACGTACAACCTTCAAATTACTGCAGTGTTGCCATTACTTTGTGTCCACCCCATATAGGTAGTAAACGAGCTAAATGTTGTTGAAGAGTATAAACAAAGGAAACGAATTGAATAAGTCAAAATATTTAATGGAGAACAGCCCGTTTAATTACTGTACTGCTTTCCTAAATATAAATATGAATGTATAATTTTCATCTGTACTACAATTACAAGCAAAAATGCGGTGCAACTTTCATTAAAACCTTTTTCCTTAATTTGATTCGAGTAATTTCAATTGCAACGATGCTGTTTAATTTTGCGTCACACCACATAATAAAACCACCCGAAATTTCGCTTCTCCCTGAGCTAAAGGACGCCATTGCTCGCAGTCGCGCTTCTTTGTCTCTCCAATGCGGACAGCAAACCAGAAGCCTTCCGGATCCCAATCAGTCGTTCCTTTGTGTCATTTCAGCGCTCTTGGAATTTTAGACGGACCGAATTTGCAATTTACACTTTCAATGTCCGGCGCTAGTTCGACTGTCCTTTTATTTTGCGCCATCTAGACCAAGATTACGACTGTGGGTGCTCGATATTAAAGTGTTGTAAGTACGGCATTGTCATGCCAGCTTTTTGGGATGTGACCTTTACATACCGTTTTTAAGCACTTGACATTCTACACGAATGGTGTTTGTGTTAATGTTGCGGTCAGTTTGGTATGGCCAAATTTTGTCTGAGAGCGGATTAKAATAGCTTCGCGCATACCATGTAGTGTTTTATGTACCACACGCGTAGCCATGCACATAAAACTGACTGCAGCCACTGTATGCCCTAGAAATTTTTAAAATATAAAACAGTCGACTAACTTGCTATGTTGTACCTATATTGTGTGCACCAATAAAGAATTAATAATACAAATATAATTAGTAGCATGCTTAACAGGATGTTCGTAAATATGCAAAATGACAATACATGTATTCACATAATACGTATATCCAATTAGAAATCATATGCTAATTAAAGTTAAAGTTGTAAATAATAAACATTCTACGTAGATGAGAAAAATACCGGAAGCCAAAATAAAGGAATCCAAACTTACGTACCTAGTCAAGAAAATGCTAACTTTCATTACCTGTGTGTACTAAGTTCATATAATAATTCCTGCACATATCAAGCTGGCGTTGTATTGGCAATAGTGAAAAAAATAAGTGCTATCAAATTATAAAAGTCTGAGTCTATCATTGGGACGTTACTTAGCTATACCTAAATAGAGTGCGGCTGGTTCATTCAGTTTATGCGCAAAAAAACTGTTGCAGAAATTGACGGTGCGTTACAAGAAGCTTGGGAGGAGTCGTGTGTAGATAGTTCAACAGTAACTTGACGGAATAAGTGTTGGACTAGTGTTAAAGACGACCACAGAAGTTGGAGACCTCATACTGCTACCGACAACACTTTTGCTTCTATTGTCGCTACAATAATGGAAGAAGACCGCATGGGCAAACAAGCTATAGATGAATAAAAATAGATAAACAATCGTATTTGTCTTCTTTGTACAATATTAAATGCACGATTTCAGAAGTGTAGCAGAGATATGAAAGACAGCGGCGTTATCCTCTTGCACGATAACGCTTGATCGCATAAAGGAGTGTCAGTCAAAGAACTGCTGTTAAATTTTCCCACATTCCCCGTGCAGCGATGACATGAGTCCTTCAGATTTCGTTCTGTTCCTTCAGTGAAAAGAAGAATTTCGTGAAGTCCGATTTATTGACTTGGAATGATAAAAGCCCTACAACAGCATATGCGTTCTAACTGCTGAACCATTTTGACAAAAATGGCGTATTTAACGACATTGCATTACTGCCGAAGCGATAGCAACGTGTTTTGGATATGCAAGGGGATTATACTGAACGACTTTATTGCAATTTGTCATGACCCTCGTATTATCAGAACACGTCAAATATCAATTGTATATTGCCTTAAGTGCAATAGAACAGGTTTGCCTTTTAAATAATGGAACGCTTTTATAATAAAAAATCACCACGCTTACCTACAATTAATTAACTAACTAATTAACTACAGATGCAGCGTGCGTCTAAAGTTTACTCCCTATCCCAATTTGTGAACGTGTTAAAATACAAGCTTTGGATAAAATCAAGGTAGGATCGCTAAAGATAATATGTTTTTCTTAATATCCAAAATAGCATCTCAGCCGCTACCAACTTAAAATTTTTTCACTTGACGCCTTGTTTGATGTAAATATGACTCATAACTTTACCATGGATTCACGAAGGATTCACTCGGATTCCTGACTGGATTTAAGTAAGCATGGCTAACAGGCACTACCCATCCACGGAGGATTCGCCGGTTGTCTGACTGCATTTATTTAACATGGCCTGGGCTGCCTATCCAAAGCCACCATCGTCGTCCATCTACTGGCGGTTCGCCCGGTTTCTTGACTTAACCGGACCTGACATGGGCTCTCCTTTCACAACAACTAGGCTCGGTTGCTACAATATTTTTTAATGGTTTGACTACCATACAAAATACATCAGTTTTTAATGTGCGCATGCGCATTTTTCATTTGGGCTATTATCTTATACGTTCTTTTCGTGTGTGTATTCTTACCATCGCCTTAGTTAGGATTGGGTAGTTGGCATAACAGTAAACAAATGATGTTTTGATGCAGACGATCGGTGTGGAGGATGATTTCCTGTTACAGATATTCATTAAGGTGATCTCATGAGAAAATGTCGAAATAGTACAGTATAAGGTTTTTGAATGTACTTTTATCAGTAAAGATGATGAACTAATAAAATAATTTTCGGTTATACAGAAAATGCATATGAATGACCTTTTAATCTGAAGGAACTACCGCCAAGTAGGTCGTGGGCTAAACCTGCCACTACTCTACTCTACTCGCATAATGCGACGCAGTTAATCTACTTGATTTTAGAAAAGAATATTAGAAATGGTTTGAATTTTCTGAAAACATGTTCAAACTATTTGAATTGCCGCATTTAACTAAGGAATCTCATACCTAATATTACGGTTTAAATCGTTCAAAGTTCGAGCTGGCTTAAGTTCATCACTTGAGTTCTTCAGCCTACACAGGCAGCTAAAGAATTCCATCCGGTTTTTACTCTGTGGAGGTGCAATTACTTTTAGGTTACGCTTATATTAAGATAACTTTGGATGCTGTCTTGTAATCACCTCTTCTTACCTAGTGATGTTACCTGGGTTTCAAGTAACGCATCCTTCACTTACGTCTCGGTATAATGATAGGACGATAATACTTATCGCTGTGGGTATCACGTAACAGTTTCGGCGGAGGTAATTTTTTTTAATTACTATTGGCCTTGTCTGTTTTTGGCAATTAGTCAGCTCATTCTTTTCATTCTTTATTTAAAAATTAGGCAGTTTTTATATATTATAACGATACACGCAGACATCCATGCCCTAGGCGGAGCTCAAACTCGTATATTCGGGGCCCAGAGGTGGAGATTATTGTCTATATTAAGCTGTCAATTCTGTGTCAATGTCGATCGCTTCGCCTGGTTTTAATCCGCAGTCATATTATTTATTAGTGCCATTATAAGTTTCAGCTCCTGGTTCTAACATTAATAACCTAAGCAAAATATCGGGTAATTTTTTTGGGAGACTTTCATTCTTATAATGGCGTCGTTAAATTTAAATGATACTTTTCAAAAACCGTTGCGATCTTTAATAGTTGTTGACGAACCAACTGATAGTTGGGACAAGCTTTAGTTCATTTGCTTAAAAACGAGATAGACAACGTCACAAAGCGCGAATAGCAAGAGGCGTCTATTTCTAAAGATAGTAAAAACTTTTTAGTGAAGCGATGTCAGTTACTAAAATCTCTTGATTCTTTTCATTCTCAAACGCACCAAATAAACATGCAGAAGTGAATACTTCTGCGTGTTCTAGCAAGTTATTAATGTCTGACTTCAAAATATTTTGTKGTTAGTCTTAAGCGAWCTATTAAAGTAAGGTAAACGTCTTAYCATTAGTTATTATTATACCCAGTTGTTGTTGATGAACCTGGTTCAAAGAAACCTAAGACTGAAGCATCATTATCTTAAATAGTTTCTAAATTTTTTCGCGATCATTAAAACATTGATACTGTTATGACGTGGAAAACTAGCGCCTGCAAATTAAGCAACCAGACCGACATTCGCGCTGTTGCCTAAGGTTTCATGTTCTGGTATCTTCTCGAAACTTCTATACTAGACATGGAGGTGGCTCTGGAAACATTTGAAAAATTATGTAGCGTCGGTCAGATATGAAAGACGCTGAAGGACAAGCGCACAAGGTGAACTAAGCGTTTAAGTGCTAGAGTAGCGGTTAAACGAATAAGTGGGATTAAAATAATGTATTTTTCGAACTCGTACACGTAACAATGTTTTACCTTCCACAACGATAATCCTTATCAACACATGTCGAGTCATTTTATAAGATAAGTTACATTCTAAAGGAAATGGAAATAATACAATTGAAAGTCATGGTTAAAAATAATATATTGGATTTTATGTTTAATAACCCTCGTGCAATATATAATTGAATTCTCAACTTCATTTGCTTAAGGTTTGTAGCAATGTGACGAACTTTGACATTAATTTCTCTTACTAGTCCAACGAAAAGGCTTATATTAAAGGCATGTGATTTTATGCCAAAGTGCAATTTTTTGTTCGCTGAATTTATTAGATAGATATATCCAAAAATTGGTACTTTTATGTACTGAATGACTCGATTTACTGATTCTGTATTCCGCTTTTTAAGACGTGGCAAGGCCTTTGATACGGTACTGTCAAGCATTGGTTGTTAAAGCGTTATCATATTTTTATTAAGCACAAAAGCATGCTGATATAGTACTTCTGAATTTTACTTAAGAAACACTATTGTTTTGAAAAACAGAAATAAACGATCCCAAATATTTCATAGCCTTCACATCAGATGATTTTCTTATTGGAACGGCATTGCTGTTCCTCAAAACCGACTACCGTATTACAAGGTTCTTTAATAACTTCCAGCATTGTTGGGCTCATTGGCCCGAAGAGTATTTGGCCAATCTCCAAAAGCCCATGGTCCAATCAACAACCTACGAAGTAGAGTACCAAACTAGAGCAAGGTCTGATGGTTATCCTTAAAGAGAATACTGCTCCACTTAATCTGAAGCTGAATGGCATCATTGAAGTACACCGAGGTGGGTCGGAATTCGCAGGGCAGTCACGTCGTGTGCTAGAGAAAAGATGTATGTTGCCGTATGGTAATAATTAAACCTCAATAATGTTATCAAATAACTGTTTTGAAGGGCATTATTTGCAATTTTATTATTCATGTCACTATATCTGTTTTGTAAAACACCACCTTAAAGGGGGGCGGCATGTTACGTACGGATTTAAACTTTTAATTTGCTGCCAATTCTTACTTGACATCATATGGCAGCACCTGTCTGTTTGAATTGTGTATGAGTGTGGGTGTGAAATTGTCAAGTGACATTCGCACGAAGGCTTTATACGAGTGAATAATATTCGCAAACATATTAGGCCGGTTGAACAAGCACGGATCAATTTGATCGCGGTGTTAACCTCGGATTAAACCATGGTAACGCCAATAAGAACACTTAAAATTCGTTGTTACCATGGTTTGATCTGAGGTTAAGCCACCTTCGTCCAAGTAAGGTGTTTTGTGTTATGTAAAATCAACTACAAACAGTTCTTACAAATATTATCGGCCTTGTTATTTGTCCGGAACAAACAATACTTTATAACTGCATTACAGTTTGATGTAATTAAATTTAATACTGAATTGCAACAGTTTTGTTTCAGAAACGATTTGTCTTATTAAACACTTTAAAAGATTAGAAAGTATAGGTTTGTAGCTCTATTTAATTGCCTTAATGCACAAGGATCAAAGAGCCTACGCTATTACCACAAACAAGGTCGTTTGCTTCCACACTTTTCAATTCGCGGTATCGTAATTCAAGCAAAATTCTTTCCCCCTCTGCCAAGATAAGGCACGTAAGCTCTTACTCTCGGGTAAAACGTGATCAAATTGGCCGCTATTTCTCATAATAAGGTTATATCGAAAACTCGCATCACTTTAATTCTCGCCCCTTTTATCCTCGCTAAAAGTTCGGCTTTCGAGGTTAGGGCGGAATTGAATTTGTTGGGTCATGGAACGTGGGTTATGAAATTAATTTGCTCTGTATTTACCGAAGCTACCTCTCATTACGTAAATGTATAAATATATATCCTTGTAGCTACATTTACCGAACAACATATTCATTTCATTGTTGCTGATTACAAGTTTTAAGGCGACATGCTTTAGACGCGTTTTCAAATCACATACACCGTTTAGGTTTGTATATAGGTACTACTAAAGTTGCTAGTAATATAGTTATATAAACAGTTGCGGAGCGAACGTCATCATGAAACTGATACTCAACCACCTACTTGCTCCATAGTTCATGCATCTTACACAATAATGTTTTATCTACCGTATTTTAAGGATAAAGTTTTGAAGACTATGCCAATCTCCACTAGATTATAATTATAAATAAATAATTAATTCTTATTACATGTGTGCACATAGTATATAACTGACATTAATGTGAACAAATACAAAATACACACGTTACTTTCTGGATAACCGCAGCCGCCTTGTAATGGGCCTGTTCACTAAATTTCAATTTACGAAGAATTAAGTAGTATAGATCTCGCTAGTAAACACCTTGAAAACCATACTTCATTTGCATTTCTCGTTTTCAAACTATGGCCATCCGAAATTTTCCCGCGTTCCCTATGTGGAAGCTAGTAATACGTCACATGCACTCTAGGCGGCCACGCCCCCTGTATAAAGTAAATGGCAATCTTGGCAGCGAGTGTGCATGTGACGTATGTTAGCCTCCGCACAGGGATAGAGCGGTGAAACTTTAGATGGCCATGTTTGAAAACTACGAATGTAAATGAAGGTCTGTTTACGGGAAGTTTATCAGCGACTTGAATACTATATATGATGTACAATTTGCATTAAATTAAATTTTAGTGGACAGGCCTATTAAACTTTAATAATAAAACTTTCGTGTTATCTGCAAACGCAAACGTATTCACAATCATTTGGCGTGTAATAAAGTAAATTATAGCGAAACAGTTTTGATGAATGGAAATAAAGCTTATGACTATTATAGTATTTAATGAACGATTTGATTAATAGAGATAAAAAAAAGAAAAAATTCATCCAAATATTCTGTTAAAGATTGCTATAAAACATATTAATTAGGTACAAGTAATATTCGTATTCAACCTGATGTAGTAGTTTTAGATGAAGTTTGTTTACGGCTATGTTTAAACTTAAGTATTGGTAAACTTGGTATTGTTATCAAACTAACAATAAAAATTAATCGAAACCTGATGTATACAACGGTGTTGCCAGCGCAACCCGCCGGTCACAGATCAGTATTTGATATCATACCTTAGGTACCATTTGACACGCACCATCATGCACAACATGACAAATGATGTTCAGCGACATTCATGCAGAAAAATAACATTTTTGTATCTTTAGGTACCACAATGCAAGTCCGTTATAATCTCAATCCAAATTCGATATGCACCAACAAACGGCATCAAAAACTGCTTTGGACAATACTCATTAGGCAAAATCGAATATTTGTATCTTTGGGTACCATGGTGCCATACCTGTCATAGCTTCAATCCAAATTTGAGATGACCCATCACACTCAGCACCCAAAATCGTGTTCAAGGAACTATGAAGATCTTTTGCACCTTCATCTATCAAGCTACATGTCTGTCATAGCCTTAATTCAAATTTGACATGAACCATTATATCCAGCATTTAGCGGCACCCATGAAGCAAAATCGATTTTTCGCACTTTTGGTGCCAAGTTGCATGTCCATCGTAGTCTTAATCCAAATTTGGCGTGTATCATCATTATTAATATAAAAAATCATGTTCATGCTGCAGAAAATCGATTTTTGTGCACCTTTCGGTACCTTTGTCCACATTTGTTAACGTATCAGTCATGACCTTAATCAGAATTTTACATGCACCATCATACTCAGCATCAAAGGTCACGTGTATATCAAATTTTGTATAAAAATGGACATTTTGACGGTGGGAGTCTAGTTACCTACGTCAAAATGCATAAGCTACCATCTAGTGAAAACACGAAGTCAAATAGACGCTAAGGGACCGAGATCTTACTATCAAAGGACTGACGCTATATAGAGCATACAAGCGCTCCCACCTGGAGTGGGACAAAAATTGTGTTTGCATCCTACAAACTACAGTTTCTCACCAAAATTAAAATTCTTATGTAATGCTTATGTTATACTATTATCTTGACTCCTAAGCATGAAATTGACCTCGAACATTTGTTAAATGATGTTTTATGGTTTGGGTCACTAGCGCGCTGCTCCTGGGTTCAATGTGTCCATTTTCATAAACAATTTGATGGGTGTTGTTGAAAATAGTCTTTAAATTTTGATTAAGGCTATGACGGACAGTAGTTTGACAAATTATATGTTTACTTCTATATTTTATTTATTCAAAATTTAAGGAAGAGGTTTATACTCTCCCTTCCTCGATAAACGTGTAGTGATCAATTCCCCTCCCCTCAATCAAAAGCTGGACACGCCATTGTTGACGGATATGCACGATGGCATCTGAAAGTGCCCTCAAAACAGTTTTCTGTGTTGGTAAATGAAATATTGAGTTTTTTAAATTTACCTACAAGATAGTTATTTTTTTTTTAATTCCATAACATTCGAAGTCTGTTCCTTGACTTTGTAACTGATAAGCTTCGCTCCTTGTTTATTTGTTAGGTGTTTGTAAGCATTTATACATAATATTCTAAAATTGATAATGGGCTTATGCATCAGGTTTTATTTCCAATTACCTAACTTCAGTCGATGCGGATGTGGAGAAGGAATGTCACGGAACGTATCTTAGAAGAGAGCAGTGGTACAAGTTTCATAAAGCTTCGCTGATAAAAAAAATTGAAATACATCAGAATGGAATACGGAAGCCCACAATATTTACTGAGTGAACGGACGAATTTGTTTTATTTCGTCCTATTTGTTTGCCTGCTCTTTTCCAATGTTTCTTTCGCGGTAGTCCCATCGATACGAATCTTATATATTGAGGTTGGTCCGATTGAAGCTTACCGCCTATCTAAGCTGCAAGCGAAATTCCACCGTCTAGAGTTGGCCTAAGCCTGGCGGTAACGTCGCCGTCTCCAACTTGCCATAAAGTCGCGCACTCCTCCTTCGTTAAGATAAATGTATTTATGAATCTCTGAATTAATCAGATTATAAACGTTGCCTCCGGAAGTAACGATAATCTAATTTAGGTTGAATTCGGCAAACTGGCAAAACAGTCCAAGTCATTTTAGGTGGAACGGGGCGAAGAAAGTAAGTTTCAGATCAATACTGCTGAACCCTGATCGTCCACAAAAACACACAAATTGAAATAGTTTTGTAAACCATTAAAAATTTTCACTTATAATACCACAAGAGCTTCAAAATTATCGGGTATTTCCCGATAGGTTCGTTGCAAACAAATAAAGTCGTCAAGTTTTTTAACCTGAAAAACTTGACGACTTTATTTGTTTGCAACGAACCTTGAGGGAAATACCCGATAATTTTGAAGCTCGTGTGGTATTCGGGGGATTATTTTTCCGATTTTTCTCCAATTTTCACAATTGAATTCAACCTGTCAGTTTGACGTGTGGTTAATTTGACTGGATCATGTTTTGTTTTTTATATATAGCAACTACCAGAGAAAATAATCAAAAAATTATCAGTATAATACCATGTAGGTTGTACCACGTGACGTCGAATGGTGCAATTCTATTGGTCGATATTTGGGTCGGAAAAATAATCAGTATAATGCATAAGTTTACTTTTTCAAAGTGATCAATGAATGTATGTATAAAGGTCTTTATACAAACACTAACTTTATAAAAATCATTATTTAATAGGAAAATGTTTAATAAATTAATGTCTACAAGTTTGTTACCAGCATTCTTGTACAATTATTAATAAAACGTCATGATTCAGTTTATCCTTAATCCTTCTTGGTTTTCGAAAGTAGGCGTATTTTTGTTGGTGCGCTAAACACAGTCTCAAATTTCAAATATACCCTGGAAACGTTTGGTATGAAACAATCCATAAGTGTAAATAAGTCCCAGATCAGCTACAGCCTATATAATCGGACAGGGAATCCAGCAATATGTTAATTTTGACTTTCGCACTAACAACAAAGATATAATTAGAAATTAATAATGCGTAAACCAATTCACAAATACGTAGATCAGTAAAATATAAAAAACCAACTCAAATTAAGTGATCTAATTGAGTCAACTTCTTGGCAATACGGAGCTATAAAGGATTTTTAGATTGATTCAGCGTACCATAGCCGTTTTTGCCGCTCCCCGAAATACCGCCGGGCCGACTACGTCTACACCGGGTTGGGAAGTGACATATTTGCTGCTAGCCGTGCTCTCAAGCAGCGCGTGTTAAGTAGTCTGTAGTAGTAGTCGTTCAAGCGCGAGAGATAATGATAATCATCAAACTCTCTGGTCATTTAATTTAGTTCCGATTTTCATCGACTCATCTCGCGACTGTCAGACTGTCAGAGTTGCCATCCTTTTCCGATTTGATGGTTGTTGAATGAACACATCCGCATTTTGGTTGAAGATTGTAAATTTGTAAGAAACTGTGTAATATAAATTACAATTGTTGATTGTTTGTTTGGAATACCCATTGAGGGATTTTTACACAAGTTTCGCTATCGAATGTAACTGGATTTTCCAGGATTGTTACTAAAACGGAAATCATCTACACTAGGCCGATTAAAAACTCAAGGTACGTGAATATGGTGTAACGGTCATTTAATTTCGTAATGTTCTATTAACAGTCTTTTAGGTGATTAAGTTTCACTAACGATGCATTTTTCCAAATACATTTTTATTGTCATTTTGCTTATATTGGTACGTAATGCTAAAACGCTAATTCGGCGGTGTAATTCAAAATAAGTTTGTCCGATTGCTGCATCCGGTTCTGCATCGAAAATATCTTCACCTTGGTTTCTTGCGTCTGAATGTGGCCTTCCTTTACCTGTCAGGTATCAGTACACTAGTTGAACTGAGGGCCTGAGTGAACGCTGAAAAGCGGGGACGTAGTAAAATAAATTTCGGTAAAATTCCAACTGCATAAAGCAGGATTTAATATTTTACTACAAATTGTTGTCGTCGACATTTTGGTAGTTCATTTCGTGAGTGAGATTTAGTAATATTTCGAGACCCTTAGCCTTCGTCGATGATAACAATCAGCTGACGCTGGATTCGCCCAATTCACTACAGCAGCCATATTTCCTGACTTAACAATCTTCAGTTTAATAAATCCGAGTGTGAAAAGCCCGCCTCCATATAGGGCTTTTTTTCTACTTACCTGGCAAAGAAAACCAAAGAGAAAAGAGAGCGAAGTCAGCTGGACTTACACAACGCCTTGTGGAAAATTCAGTGTTTTCCGGGATTGGMCTGGTTGAGTATRCAATCTGAGACGAAGCAGCGGCGATAGATTTGAGTCTGGCTCGGCTTACGTAACCATCCAGTGTACATTGAGCTCTGCCCTGAAGGATGTGGTATGTCTTGGACCTAGGCTGAGTACAAAATTTTGCGTTGTGTCGTCTTACTTACCTCACGTCGTTCATTTGAAGTGATCGCTAAGACTTTTGTGTGTATTGCTATTTTGTATTGACTGCCATAGTAGAGATCACGCCGAATCGAGAATTCATTTCGTGTTTTGTAGCATTGCGTGCTTACATTTTAAGATAATACGTACCTTTCAGTTACCGGTCAAATTATTTGTAAAAGAATATCGATTGATTCATTACTTACCTGATTATTCTGTATTTTTTCATTATACCTTATAACGTAGTTTTCTTGTATAGTTTATACTGCATTTGATATATATTTTTGTGGCGTTTGTACTAATTGATAAAACTTTAACTTTATTTTGAAGCCTTGTGCTATTGGTTTTCCAACGATTATTAATATGAATGCGCACTGATATGTTTGGAAATTGCAGTAAACACTGGGATTAACTTGATTTCGTACATCCGGCTTTATATCTAATAAATTTAAATTCTAAAAATCCATTCAAATTTAATTTCAACCAAAGTGTGCCACTAATTTTTACTCCTGTAATAAACGCTTCGTAATAGTCTTTTTTTGTATTTCCGCAAACCTACTGTCACTGTTATTTTGATAATTTTTTGTCAGTGATTTATCGGACAACTTTGTTGGGCTTAAAATTATCTGGCCCCTTGGCTCCCTTTTTAATTTTGAAATTAGCTGTGAAGTTTGAACGTAGCCCACTCCTACAGCTAGTCGTGGTATTTGCCCATTGCGTGAGCGGTATACACCTGTATAATTATTTTGCAGTTCAATAATAATTTTTGTTTCCTTTTTTTGTTTTTATGATTCTTACGTTTTTTGTAATACGTGATAATGGCAAACACTTTTCGCAACGCATTTGAAACGGGAACTTATTCGTTGTATGTTTTTTCCCTTTTTCTTTTCTCTTATTGCTGCGGTGCAATTCTTTGATTACCCTGTGGGGTGATTGAACTCCTGAAGCATACTGGGAAGCAGACTTCCTTCAGGACAATCAAACGGTCCAAGGACATCTTGTTTTGCGGCATTCCATCCAGTGGGACTTAACCTGTTTTACCGGTGAACCTTCTGGAGTTCCTGTGAGCTGCTAAGCCAAGAACGTAGACTGCGCTGGAACGTTGAATCCCACAGAAAAGACTAGCTTTTGTACACCTTTTATATACGGGTATTTCACAAGGGTTAATATGGGTGTATATATCTTGGTTTAACTATTTTAAATGTCATATCAACAATTGGCCCCTGTAGTAGCATTGAATTATAATATGATACGCGGTTGTTATTACTGTCACATATGTACATGCAAACCTTTTTATTTGAAGATAAGTATCTCGGGAGTATGCCAGTGCATTAAAAATGCGTACTTCATTATCAAGTATCGAGGTAGGAAAAGTGAGGGATTCGCGCTCTCTCCTATCAACTGTCTTCGTAGGTGGTTTACACGTTCGCTCCAGCAAAAGATCAAGTACCTTAAAAATTGAAAACTGATCCATATTCTCAAAGTCGAATTATAATTAATGAATTCTTCTTTAAGGAAATTATTCTTCAAGTGTAATTCACTATATTCTTTTATTGTAGAGCGCTTTCGACTACAAGGTAGTCACCGTCAGTACAACAAAGGTAAAAATAAAGAAAAAAGAAACTTTTATAATTCGTTTGACAAAGTGAAAAAATTTAGAAACCCGCAAACTTGACTACAAACCAAAAGTAACCTACATGCCAGCAACACGAACGTAATATTAATTTAGATCAAATCAATAGTTTAGAACAATACAACTGAAATTATAAGAATCATTTAGAATAGTACAATTTTGTTCGCAAATAATTTTATAGATTTCAATAATAAAAGTTTTATACAAAAGTCTGGTTTAACTATGGGTTCTTCTTTTAGTCCATTTCTAGCTGACCTTTTTTAGGATAAATTAGAAACAGATATTTTCAAGAACACTTGTTTCTCTTCTCATATTAAATTCTGGTGCCTTCATGTTTTCTTACTTTTATTAAATCATTACATGCTTCTATAAATTTCAGTTATGAAACAGAAATTAATAATCGAATTTCCTTGTTTTCGCATAGAACATACTTGGATGTACGCGTTAAGAAATTGTTAAGTGACACAATGGTGTTGTCTCACTTCAATTATTGCAGTGAGGTATTTTTTCATGTCTTGATGTAGCCACTAAGGCAAAGATACAGAGAATACAGAATGCGTGCCTCAGGTTAGTTTATGGGATCGGGAGACGTCAACATATATCGCATAAGCTGGTGGATGCTGGCTGGTTGAACATGGATAAGAGATTTTTGCGGCGAGTGTCTTGCTTGTATCATAAGGTAGTTTACCTTCGGACTCCACTCTACCTTTATAATAAAATAATTTTTCGTAGTGACGTTCATAACATTAACGTCAGGTTCAGGGGTAAGCTGAGTCCCCCATTTCATAACTCATCGTTGTTTGAGAGATCGTTTTCAGTGCAAATTTGTAAAGTTTACAATTCTCTTCCTAATAACTTAAAAACTCTTGAACCTGAGAAATTTAAAAGACATCTGCGGGAGTTTTTCAATGATTAATTTTGGTGCCGTGGGGGGGTGTCTATGGCATCTATTCATCTGATAAATAATTGTTTTATATATAGTTTTAGGTAATCCACTTGTTATTCCTTATTTTTCTTTACACCCTTATTCACACAAAATGACCGTTTTTCATTCACTTTTTAATCGACTTTTTAAAATACCACTGTCATTAAATGCTTTCGAAAAAGAATTGGGTGTAATTCCCCAAATTGCTTTCAATAACTATTTTCCAAATTATTTTATAGAAAAACTCTATTATAAGTACTTGACAAAATTTATATATTCTTTCTGTACAACTTATTTTGATGAAAAAGTTAAGGTTTGGTTTCCTCTTAAGTTTGCTAGTAAAGTCTCAGTTACCCTATCTAAATTATTTTCTTCTCATGGAATAAATATTGCTTTTTCTGCTGTAGGCAGTGTTTTCCCGTCTTGGCTGTGATATAGACTAAATTCCAGTTTTAAATAATTTAGGCATTTATAGTTTTTCATGCAATGATTGCAATTCAGTTTATGTTGGCCAAACGGGAAGATCTTTTTTAATTAGAGGTAAAGAACATTTATAACAATTCCATAAATATGAAAATACAGATATTGTAACAACAAATTCTTCGTTAGCTAACCATTTATGGTTGAATAAACACACTGCCACGCTAGACAATTTAAATTCATTACATTTGTGCAGTAAAGCCTCAAAATTAAATTTTACTGTTTTAAATGATTCTTGTAATTTCAGTTGCCCCCTGTTCTAAACTATTTATTTGATCTAAACTAATATTACGTTTGTGTTGCTGGCATGTAGGTTACTTTTGGTTTGTAGTCAAGTATGCTTGTTTCTAAATTTTTTTGACTGTCAAACGAATTATGAAAGGTTCTTTTTTCTTTCTTTTTACCTTTGCTATACTGACGATGACTACCTGGTAGTCGAAAGCGCATCCATTAGCTTAGTGACAAAATTTTATGAATTATATGAAAGACTGTAATCACAACTTCACGTTTAGTTTTATCAAAATAACACAAAAATATTTTTTGCGTAAATATCTTTTTTATGGAACTTCGCTTATCAAACGAGAGGTTTTCAATCACAACTGGTCATATGATTTTAAACAAACCCGTATCTAGATTTCTTTGACTTGTCTTAACCGAAAAAAGTATCCACACATGTGCGACCTTTAGATTGATATAAATTATGAATGAACTTTGCCACAATTTTCACACCAGACACTCCTTGGAACACGACGCATTAAGTTATCCACTCCTCTTATCGTTAGCCACCTAGAGAGACAACACGCCGTCAGATGCCTAGCCCTGACGTCTTCATTCCTCCAGGGCATACAGGAGTGAGGGGATAGCGACGTTACATCTATGAACTTCAATGCCTCTGAGAAATCATGACGAACTCGTGGAACATGCAGCGAATTATGACTGACGCCATAGCAAAATTACAGGGAGCTTGGAGTGCCAGTCACGACATATTTTTGTTGTTTTTTTTTTATTTGGGATTATGAAAGAAAAATAATATTGTCTGAAGTACGCATCACTCGGAGGTAATTTATACAAAGGAACCCCGAGGAATGCTCCCAACCCATAATGGATTACTTACGGTAACAGAAAATAAAAGAGAATCGCATAGGCGTACAATCTTCCAAATAACTTAAGTTTGCTTTTTGAGGACACTAATCAATAATAGTGTCAACCAAAAAGCTAAAAATCTTCAATGTTGCCTAATACGTAAGCTACATGCTATATGTTAACAATCCTTTCTACCTGTATTTTAGTACTTTAACTTTCGGAGCGGCTTCTTGTGGTTAGGTATGTGCATAATGTCAATTAATCGATTGGAAGAAATATCGAATCGAAGTATCATATAGAATCTAAAATATCGATATTTTGAATTCCAGTCTAAGAATATATAAAATATCGATTCGACTTAAGTCCAAAACTTTTTTGAGCATTTTGCCCCGAATTCATATTGCATCATTAATTGGAATGTGCGTAGCCTCTATAACTAGAGGTCTATAACGTTTTTCACATAAGTTTGCAGTTACGCAATGATTTACTTGTTTTTATTGCCACCACAACATACCTGGGAACAGACAATTCATTGGTGCAGAACGACTGTGACATTTCATTTATGTTGGTACTGGCGTCCACGGTTGTCGGATCTTTTGACACTGACGCTGTCGATTGACATTTCACTTTGAATGTCAAAGCGTGTTTACGACAGTTTGTGTGATTTTTGTTTTATTAGGGTTGCGTTAGGGTTGGTGTTCTGTAAAATCAGTTTTTTTTTTAACTAGCCGTGGTCCGTTCGTGAAAACAACTTAAAACAAGCAGGTTTTCTACTACGTGTGGAATAACATGCCAAAACCGTTAAGCAGCAGAGCCAACGAAATGGTTCTTTCTTTGATTTTTTACTTTGAGAAAGAGCTAGAGAATGGGGGACCATTACTGCCACTGTAGTCTGTTAGAGAAGTMAGTATATAATGATTGTTTTTTGCACAGTACAAAATACCTAACCTACAAATCTACATTGAAATTTGTAGCGTGTGGCAAACACGTTAGACTTAAACTTGTCTACTGTAAACTGTAAACCATTTGTCAGCGAGTGCGAGGAGTGGAAAGCCAGTGTGCAGTCCAAAAAAGAAACGACTAACTTGTCTTCGTCTCAGCAGTTGCAATTCGTGATGTCATATACGATCTGTACAAAGAAAGCAAGTTATCAAGGTCAGCATTTAGAACATTATTATTAATGTGTTTTATATTTCAGAAGTAAACATAACCTTATCTACTCTTTCCATAAAACTGAAAGAAAAGCATCTATTTGTTGGGAGCAAATCATCACTGTGGAGGTTAATAATTTCCATGGGCTTTAAATACAAAAAAGATGAKCCCCGCCGTGTTTTAATGGAAATTACTGACWTTGCTTCAAAGCGCATACAATTTTTGCACTCGTACAAACAACTTCAAAGTCAAAATCTGTACCAGTTTGTTTTCTTTGTTGAAACATGGATATTCCAAGAGATAATTGCTCTTTCTTGGCAAGATACTGATGTAAGATCAGTGAAGTCAACTAAAGTGAATGGTAGAAGGTAAGTTAATTTTATACAAATGTCAACTGTGTATTTCTGAATGTTTTGAATTACATTGCAGGTACATTATATTGCATGCTGGGAATAAAAAAAGCTTCATCAATGGTGCAGAATTGGTATTTTCATCTGCCACAAAAGACACAGACTACCATGGTGAAATGAACAGCGAAAACTTTTTCCGATGGTTACTTAAAAATTTAGAGCAACCATCGGTTATTGTTATGGACAATGTACCCTACCAGTGTCGTCGAGAATAAGCCTTGCATGTTTTGCATTAATACGTCAATAAATAAAATTTGTTGTTCAAAATATTCCACTTTTAAGATAACCAAATGCTTTTATGTTTAAATTTTATTGTTTCTGATTTACTTCCCTTTTCTGATTAATAAATGTTTTAAATGCTGGACAGTGTTCACACCATACATTTAAGACTGTGGTGTTCACAGTTTGTTAATACTGCTAAAACGATTTAACTCCCGCTATAAACAGCTCCTGTTTGTCACTCTCTTTATGCCAGTAGTTATAACCATAACCTCAATTTGAATATATACGACGTGTTTCTATTCTGTAATTTATAATTTTAAAGTAGAACAGCTTGTATATAGAATTTCTGAAATCTAAGAAACGTTTTAACATTAACACGCGTGCAGCAGGATATCACAGCTTCACGGCAATTTTACCCATTTATTTACGCTTTGCGTATAATAAATCACGGTTAAGAGTTAAAATTTGCGAGGCAAATTGAGCAAATTAGGAACAGTGCTACCACGATACACTGTGCTCCCATGAAATTGCACCATGACGTCTAAATATAATATTTTACGCACTAAGCGATGCGGAATTGACAGATCAAATGTCAATGTTAATCTGTGAGGTTAGTTTGCTTGTCAACCAGCGGCAAACCTGGCAACAATGATAACAAGTGACATTATGACGTAACTGCAAACTTATATGAAAAAACGCATAGTTGGAAACATAGTAAACCCGAAAGCAGATTTGCAATTCCCTTAACTACTCTATATTATGTAACGTCGTTATACTTTTTATTCGACACAAAGTTCAGCGTATGATTTAAATACATTTTATTTTTATATTTCACTACATAATGTGAAGACGACTATTTTTTTAAGTAAAATGGTATTATTTATTCAAAGCTTAAATATTAATACTAATTTCGTTTTGTGAAATATGTAACAACTTTTACATTATTTAAAAAAGGTTTATCTATTTGTTGAATTTTTGTGCCACACCAAAAAATTCCTAATATTTCGTGTCTTAGAATATGTTGCACGAAATAATTTATCCTCCAATTTTAACGCTACCTAAATCCTAAATTTATATTTCACTTGAAAATGTGTTCATTGTTTATTTCGTCTTTTAAAATATGTTGTCCGAATTTATCGGTTTCCCAATTTTAACGTTACATGAATTTATCTGGCACTTGAAAGATATGTGCATAATCTTAATTCGTTCCCTCTTTCTGTACAAATGGGGAAACGTCGCAGTTAGAAAGAGGGAGACAATTTTCATTATCTAACTATAAAAATAACTAGTTTGATTATAGCAKATTATCATAATGAGAATAGTCTGTCTCTTTCTGARTGCGCTGTTTTCCCTTTGGATAGAAAMGGAGAGCGAATMAAAATTATTTACTTACACGTATTTCAAGTGCCAGTTAAATCCGTGTAACGTTAAAACTGGGTAATGGAAAATTTCGGAAAAAATATTTCAGGAGACTATGAAATCGTACAAAATTCAATAAAGAATTAAGGCCGCGAAACGTGTAAATAAAATAATTTCCAGTCCAATATGAATTAGAATAACTATCAATAATGGTAAAATTATAGAACCCTTGGGTGTCAAATATTTTAAAACACGAAGTTTTAAGTKACATTTAAATGCTTTTACAATTTATTTGTTTCAATGAAATAAATGCCTTACTTATTTGAAGTGACACTTTAAATTGGGAAACTTATTTTGAGAATACATCAAATCAGTGTTTACAAGTTTAAACTAACACTAAAATAAATACTCTCATAACCATAATAGAAATTTTGTGAGCCGAATTAATTTTTTCTCCATAAGAAATGTAGTGAGTTGGGCACAAATTAAATTGGTACTCGATTTTACTTAACAAAAATAGTTCTATTTTGTGCAATGAAACATAAAAATAAAATATGATTATATGATAAACAGGACTTCGTGTTGAATAGTATTTGGTAGTATTTGCACTTGTTCTTTCTATACAGAAATTGCAAATAGCAGAGAAAGCAGCTGAGGCTGTCTTTTGTGAAAATACTTTATAAAAAGTAGACGAGATAAACTTGCTAAATTTATCAAATGCGAAAAACAAATACGTTGTAGTTTCAATACCAGCAATTTAACAGACTATAGAACGTAGAAAAAATATAGCATAACATTTGCTCCTACATACCTTGTTGGTACTGACTTGATGTTATTCTATACCATTACAGCATGTGATCCGTATTAATGAAGGTTGCATTGCAACTCATGCAGCGTGTCTCAAACTTTGCGAAGTACTAAATGTTTATGGAAACCACACCACCAATAATAATAGTATGTTCCTTTTTTGTTTTCGATTTTCTATTTCTCTGCTATGATTTTTCTATTTTAAACACATGTATTTTTGTATACTTGAAATGTTACTTTCAATAGAACGTCCTGTACACTACACTATATTTTTTACTTCCTGTTTGAATTAATAGAGGAATATTAGCATAATATTGCATAATAACATTTAAAAGAAAATGAAGAATATGAAGCATTAACGTGCACCACTGCGTAAGAAAAGAATAATAACCCAAGGATGGATTTTTCTCTCTAATAATTAGAAAGGTATGGTGCTTATTTTTTAATTAGGTTTAAACATGGACATCTATTTTATATAAGGCTGTTTATTTATTTTGCGCCTCTATACATTTTAACAGTTCCTGAAAAGTTCTTAAAAACTGTTGGTTATCATTTCTTGTGTTGATTTTTTCGTCCAGGTCAGTTCACCACTATATCCAATATTGGCAGATGGGGAGGAGCAGTTCTATCCAAAAGTGACCAATGATATGAAGAATTGATGTCAATGACTCTTTTGTGAGCCCTCTGTATTTGTAGAAGTCTTCTGCGAGTTCGTGTCTTGTTTTGATTTAAATCATCATAACGCCTTGTTTTTTTTTGTATCCGGCTCGAAGGACCTTGTCGATCTAAATTATGTTTGTGGAATAGAATGCTTATTAATATAGTTTTTTTGTATATAAAAGTCAATGAGTTGTCGATTAAATATAACACATATAAAACATGGCAATGTGATTTAAAATTTCAACATGTCTGCCCTAACTATTCTGTCTATTATAATAATAGTCATATTCGCCACATTCACTGTTCACAGTATATTTAATATATTTTGAATAGACTATTCCGTAGACATATCAAAAGCCTTTACTAAATTAACAGAGACCGCTGGTTGTACCTTGTTCTCGTCCTAGTTTTCTGGTGTTATTAGAGCTATAATAACCTCGTCTAACTCTAAACTGTAAAATTTCAGCACGTTTTTTTGAACTGTTTGGTTTAACATTCCTAAGTTCTTTAATGTTATTTAATACGCTGGATATTAAGAAAACCGATTATTACTCAAATCATTGTAATTTAGGATGATAAGTTATAATGCGTTTGTGAACATACCAGATTCCCCGTTTTTGTAAACACCATTCGGACAAAAGTACTTTGCAAATTTCTACATTTAATACAGTCACACTCTTCCGAGGCATTTTTCTTAAAACAAATCTTTGTGGTTATTATTTCGTTATGATAAACGACTTCATAAATATTTCTCCATAAATTAAGCCCTGGCTTTTAAAACACACTTCCAAACTTTTTAGTGCTACGCAATACATCATTATATTTTTTCCACGGATAGTTTGAATAACTTATTAAATATTGTGGCGCTCGTTTGCAAGTACCTATTGATTTATTCAGTTGGCGTCGAACAAGCAGCCTTGACAATGTCCATCGTGATTGCTTTCAACAGCAGTACCCCTAAAGTTTACCACCAACGCATAGTAATCATCCGCGGTAGTTTGTTGAAGAGTCTCGAGACTTGTAAGTAAATTTTTTCATACAAAGCTACGACGGAACTTTTAAACGAAGTTGTATGGGTATATGGAGCAACTTGCGCAAAACTCCGAGACCCTGTTAAGCGTGCTACTCCTAATTTATTTTTCGCCTAATTTGCCTGCATGAAAATGCGTGGTATGAAATGAGTCTTGGGAAGAATATTATCAACAGGTTCTGCATTTTGTTTTATTTAAAGACAAATTAATAAGACTTTCTTGTTATTTACTAGGAGTCAATGTAAACAAATATTTATAATATATTCTGTTTTTCCGTGTGCTTGCATAAATGTAAATCATATACAAATGGCAGCTTATTACTAAAAATATAAAATGATTGAAGGTATGGTTAATTGAAATTTATTTGGACATAAAGCTTTTAGGTTCAACTCCAGTTCAAATTACATAAATCTTAAGGCTAGAAGCAAGTAGGATATACCATATTCATGTTTTAAAAACCTTAAAAAATTTAATTTCGTCACCTTAAAAGTTTTTATACAATGTGCGTATTCTGCGTATCTAGAAAATAAACACGTACACTTAACATTCCGATAGTTGCTTATATAAATAGGCCCGCCTTAATTAATTTATATCTTATATAAATTCTTATTAAATTTTTATTAAATGTTTCTAAATTTTAAACAAAGTAAGTAAAAAAGAAGCTCTTTTCGGAATTTATTAATCCAACTGATATTTGAATATCTTTAGGTAATAAAAAATAAATAAACAACTATCATCCGTTATTTAAAGATGTGTCGAACCAGCGTTATTTTTACTAATGGTTCTAGTAAAACTTTGAAAGGACTGATCACTGCATCCAGTGTATCTTGTTAAATAAATTAAAGGCTGTAGGAGGCCTTTCCGGTTGTAATCATGCCTTTCTCAAAGCGCCAGCTCCTTAATGTCTTTACGGCTAGATATAAATATATTCGGATTGTCCCATTTTGCCTGATGTTGCGGAGTTGTTGGTTTCTTAATCAGAATTAACACATATCAAAGACRAATGCATTAACCGAAGCGCTTTTAGTACAGTTTCAACTTCTCACACTAGAAGCATTAGAAATTTAAGCTAGGAGTTCATATGTATAGGTGTTAAAGATACAATTGTAGTAATTCTTACACCCCAGGCAAACAGACTCGATGGAGAACTAACATTATTAAAACTCAGAATGGCAAATGCCTCAGTATTATGCGTGAAGCCAATCTTCTTAGATCGCCAGTGCATTGCCCTCAAAAATTAACCGACTACTTAATATTTTAACCAAATTAAGCTTCATTTAAATAAACTGAAATATTTTTAATTGCATTTTTAACGACACACCGGGTTTTAATTCGTGCTGATAATGCTTTTACTGGATTCCTAAAACTTATATTAAATAAATTGACTTTCATAAACGTGAGTTCGGATGGATTTTCAGTTTTTTTTGTATTAATTGTTAGAAAATAATGTGACTTTAGAAATTTGATACAAAAGTTAGAGTTATCACCGAATATATTACAGATTCTGATGTGATTCCATATAACAGTAGTTAGTTGAACAATCTTTATAGGAAAAGGTAGAAGACTGAACTAAGCAGAAATCGTGTTATAACTCATCCTGACCAAGATAATCTTTTAAAGCTATATCCGCCCTAAGACAAGGATTCGTAAGAACAAAAATGTTGAAGTTACAGCTTCAAAACGCACATGGCATCGATTAAGCTTCGAAACCATTTGACAACGATTTGTTAGAGAAGGTCATTTGCAAGGGTCAAATATGAGTTCGGGATCAAATTTGTGAAATACACTTGCGTATAAATTTGACTGTATTTACAATTTTGTAAATAAGACAATTTTTAGGTGTACACACGTAATTAATCAGCTAAATGTATTGGAAATTGGAAGGGCCCAGAGTTGGCAACCCAGGTCCGGGGGAAGGGGCAGCTGCCCCCTTGCCCTCCCTCCGGTACTCCCATGCCTTTGCTATTACACATGTTCTTAAAAACTGAAACCACACAGTAATGTCTCTACTAATGGTTATTTAAACTGTGATTACAGCACAAAAAACTACTTCGTATACTTTTACATGTTACTACGTAAAAATAATCATATACCAATTATTTAAAACATAAAAACGCCATTCGCTTAACTATCCTGTATAACGCCACAAATCAAATTGAAATGGAATTTCAGTTACAGTGTATAGTCGTTCTTTAGCAAATAATAGTGTGTATCAGTTACCTTAAAGCAGACAGGTTAACATGGATAAATAACTAAGCCAACAATATAAATCAAACGGTATAGCTACGATTGCTTCACGCTGATAAAATGCTTCTCGTTTTTGTGCCGGAACCTAAATTCCGGGGTTCTAGCACTAAATTACATCGCAAATGGTCTAGATGGGTAGTTCCAGGCCTGAACTCGCTAGAGTAGTTAGTATTTTTAAACAATTACGACCGATTTAACAGAAAGCCGATAAGCGGTTCTGCCTCGTAAACGCCACATTCAGTTCTATTTATCTTTACCGTAGGAAATAAATTTAATCCGCATCCATTGAAGAGGCGTATATTAAAAAAAAATTGTGCCAATCTTGTTCATTAATGAAGTCACCGGTTAGTTCAATAACATTCTTTACACTAACGTTCAAAACTTTCAATTGTAACGAATATAATAATAATAATAATACCATTTATTGGAACCCAACAGACCGTAATCTAAGTGGGTACAGAAAAGGAAATGCGTGTAAGTATAGCGTAAATTACAAAAGAACAGACAGTAACACAATAATAGACGCGCATACAAAGACATTATCAACACAATGAGAACAGCATATCATGTATGCAATGCGACATATACAAGTTTACGTTTTAAACTACAAGTGCTCACAAATAGCTATAGCACATTTTTAATATATAACTTAACATTACCAACATATCGGAAAATATCAACCAAAGAGGAAGTGGAGTTGTATGTTCGGATTGGACTGTTTAAAGGCGAATTATAGAAAAGAGTAGTTCTAGCATACTTAGTACTAAAAGTGATTGAGTTCCTGGAGTTACCGCCGTGAAAGCAGCAGCCAAAACCTAGCAGCCGGTTTTCCGATAATACCCGAGCCAACCAATGGAGTAACTAAAATAGAGTGCGGTTTGGCTGCTGGCTGCCTACGAAATGGCTGCTGGCTGCCTAATAATAGCTACTATAGTTTGTGATTTGAAAGTTGAGCCTCACGACGCGATTTCGCGAATCAAGCACCGACAACTAATTTTGTTGTTGTGCCGTTCGTGCTTGCATTGCTTATATGGAGTGGCATTTAGGACGTACGTCTCCTGCGGATTAGACATGCGTGTCCGTTTCTCTCTCTTTTTAATAGTAGCTGTCATGATGTAGATGCTGCGCGAACGTATGTCGTCAACTAATGTCATCATTGACATTTCATCAGTGGCGTTGCATTATTATTTGTAGTGAGCGCCTCGTGGTCACTGATCTCTAAATAACTGGATGTCGCTTACATACCAAAATGCATGTAAATTATTTGTGATGCCACTTTAGCGCCTAGCCGCTGGTCCTTGTACTAAAATTTTGACAAAGGTTCGCTTCTGCGGTAAATATAACGTTAACAATTGACGGTTAAAATCGTGAACTCATCATCTGTCTGCAGATTTCCAAAAGATGATCGTTGTAGTATTCGAGTAAGAAACGTACCGTACAAACTGGATGTTACGTTTACTCATAACCATATTATATAGTTAAGGATCTAACCTAAAATTTGAACGCGCCGTTAAATTGATAGTACGAGTACCAGCGGCATGGTGGCTACTTATCACAGTTTCGAATGACTTATGCGACATCCAGTTATTTAGAGATCAGTGCTCGTGGTTTATCTTGTGATATTGCAAACATTTAAACATTGTATTGAAACTTTAGTGAGTGTAGTTTATACCAAAAGAACTTGTGTAAGTTGGCGTACTAAAATATTAGTGTCTACTGTGTCAAGAATTTATTTTATTTTGGTGGTGCAACGCGATATTTGCACTTACGCTTTCCCATATTTAATTCGTAAGTAAATATTTCGTTTGCCTTTTATACATAATTTTTTACATAGCATGAAGTGTTTCGAGTCTTATTTCATGTTTGTCGATGTATGTAGTCTTTATGGAAGCGCACTTTTTTGGTTGCAGTAGGATGCCGGGCCGACGATTGACCAGTAATGAGAGGGACCTTGTGGTCAATCTTATAAATTATTTTACACACTCTCACCTTTTGWTAATGATACAGCTGTAAGGTTGCGGGAGTGACATCCGGCACAGATATAATAAATTTATTTTATGAATTACAATAAAAATCAAAATTGTGGGGTATAATATCCAGAGCTTGCCCCTTACACATGTACCACCAGCAATACACATTATGTATAATTTGTACCCCGKTAAACAGCACGCCACTGAAAAAATCMCAGAGCAGCTTTCAATCGATTTCAACCATACACTTTAGATTTATGACGTGAGGCTCAACTTTCAAATCACAAACTATAGCTATTAAGTGGCCGCCAGCTGCAGACCTAGCGGCAGCCAAGAGCAATACTCTAAAAAGATGTTATAATAAGCAAACGCTTACTATCTCATCGTCAACCGGGAAGCGGGAGATGAATTKAATTAAAAAWAAAWCTCGAGAACGACGCATAGTAGCATTTTCATATTCGAACGGTGTCTTTTAAGTTAGGTCAGTAGTCATCTCTCAAAAGGGCATGATATCTATTTGGAATCTTGGGGGTTAAATTCGCCTCTAAAAACCGGGAAAATTCATATCTCGGGCACGACTCATAGTAGCATTTTCATATTCACACGGTGTCTTTTAAGTTAGGTCAGTAGTCATCTCCCAAAAGGGCATCGTCTCTATTTGGGATCTTGGGGGTTAAATTCGCCCCTAAAYAKKTAAAAAAAATCATATCTCGGGAACGAGTCATAGTAGCCTTTTCATATTCACACGGTGTCTTTTATGTTAGGTCAGGAGTCATCTCTCAAAAGGGCACCATCTATATTTGGGATCATGGTGGTTAAATTCGCCCCTAAAAACCGAAAAAAATCATATCTCGGAAACGACATATAGTAGCATTTTTATATTCACACGGTGTCTTTTAAGTTAGGTCAGGAATCATCTCCCAAAAGGGCATCGTCTCTATTTGGGATCTTGGGCATTAAATTCGCCCCTAAATTCCGAAAAAAATCATATCTCGGGAAAGACACAGCAGCATTTTCCTATTCGAACAGTTTCTTTTAAGTTAGGTCAGGAGTCATCTCTCAAAAGGGCATCATCTCTATTTAGGATCTTGGGGGTTAAATTCGCCCCTAAAGACCGACAAAAATCATATCTCGCGAACAACACATAGGAGCATTTTTACATTCACACAGTGTCTTGTAAGTTAGGTCAGGAGTCATCTCTCAAAGGGGCATCATCTCTATTTAGGATCTTGGGGGTTAAATTTATTAAGGTTTTCACGTAAGAAAAGCTTTTCTTTGATATTCCATTAACTATTTTATTAATCATGCAAGTAAATAATCTACAGTTTATCTGTTGTCGTGACTATTTTTTACACTTGTCAGTTCATCTGGTAACTTTGATTAATTTAACATGATTCAAACATTACTTTAACAATATTCGAACCTAAAAACCGACAAAAATCATATCCCGCGAACAACACATAGGAGCATTTTTATATTCACACGGTGTCTTTTAAGTTAGGTCAGTAGTCATCTCTCAAAAGAGCATCATCTCTATTTGTGATCTTGGGGGTTAAATTCGCCCCTAAAGACCGAAAAAAATCATATCTCGAAAATGACACTTAGTAGCATTTTCATATTCAAACTGTATCTTTTAAGTTAGGTTAGCAGTCATATCTCAAAAGGGCATCATCTCTATTTGGGATCTTAGGGGTTAAATTCGCCCCTAAATATCYAAAAAAATCATATCTCGGAAACGACACATAGTAGCATTTTKATATTCACACGATGTCTTTTAAGTTAGGTCAGGAGTCATCTTTCAAATGAGCATAATCTCTATTTGGGATCTTAGGGGTTAAATTCGCCCCTAAAAACCAACAAAAATCATATCTCGAGAACGACACATAGTAGCATTTTCATATTCACACGGCGTCTTTTAAGTTAGGTCAGGAGTCATCTTTCAAATGAGCATCATCTCTATTTGGGATCTTAGGGGTTAAATTCGCCCCTAAAGACCAACAAAAATCATATCTCGAGAACGACACATAGTAGCATTTTCATATTCACACGGCGTCTTTTAAGTTAGGTCGGTAGTCATCTCTCGAAAGGACATCATCTCTATTGTGGATCTTGGGGGTTAAATTCGCCACCAAAGGCCGAGAAAAATCATATCTCGGCAACGTCTCACAGTAGCATTTTCATATTCACACGGTGTCTTTTAAGCTAGGTCAGTAGTCATCTCCCAAAAAGGCATTGTCTCTATTTGGGATCTTGGGGGTTAAATTCGCCCCTAAAGACGTAAAAACACATTCTCTCGGGAGCGAGTCATAGTAGCATTTTCATATTCACACGGTGTCTTTTAAGTTAGGTAAGTAGTCATCTATCAAAAGGACATTCTCTATTTGGGATCTTGGGGATAAATGCGCCCCCAAAAACCGAAAAAAATCATATCTCGGAAACGACACATATTAGCATTTTCATATTCACACGGTMTCTTGTAAGTTAGYTCAGGAGTCATCTCTCAAAAGGGCATCATCMCTATTTGGGATCTTGGGTGTTAAATTCGCAAAAAATCATATCTCGGGAACGACTCCTGGCAGCATTTTCATATTCAAACGGTGTCTTTTAAGTTATGTCAGTAGTCATCTCTCAAAAGGGCATTATCTGTATTAAGGATCTTGGGGATTAAATTCGCCCCTAAAGAGAGAAAAAAATCATTTCGGGAACGGCATATAGTAGCATTTTCATATTCGAACTGTGTCTTTTTTTAACTTTCATCTGGTTCTTCTTTTGCAATCGTCATGAAATTGCTTTTATCTTCATTTATTTTAAGTCCATAATCTCCCGCTGCAGTTATTATATTCTTCGCAACCTCCTCCAGTGATTTTTTATCTCTTGCTACAATAGCAACGTCGTCGGCATATGAATTTAACTGATGACTCTTGTACATAATATTTCCTGTTCTATTCGCTCGGCTCTGTCTCACAATCAATTCCAATGTTAAGTTAAATAGCAGGGTCGATAATTGGTCTTAGTACGGTTTTAACTTCGAATTTTTCGGATAGATTCCCTCCTACGTTTACTCCGCACGTTGTTTTAGTCATGGTCATTTTTGTTAGATTTATTAGCTTTCAAGGTATATTAAACTCTCTCATAACTTTGGAAACCTTGTTTCTATGTAATGATTTGTACGCTTTCTTGAAATCGACGAACAATACAACTTTATGTTTAACATTAAAAAAGAGCGATATACACAAGTGCAGACGGCTGAGCAGTGCATGCAGTGTGGCGCAGTGCATGTGCATGTGCAGGCGTTTGCAGTGATGCTATTTTTTAGTATTAAAATCATGTTAGTAAAAATAGTTCTTATTAGAGAGATAGTTGAATGTTATTGTTGACAGCGATGCCAATATGAAATAAAAAGGAATTAATCGAAGACCAGGTGTTCCTTTACCATACAATTTCAGAGCTTTAATAGAGGGTGCAGTGCTGGAGCTAGAGTTTGAAGGAACCTATATAGTACACAGTATATACAGGTTTGTACACTACATTGTGTTGGTCCTTGAGCCTTTTGAAGTAACGAAGTATGGAGAAGCAGAATCGAGCTATCGTGACAAGAAGTAAGACTAAATTACTAGTGGAAAAAGAGCTACGGGATGGGCAAAACAAAGGTACGACCAAGAAGTCAGAGGAATCCTTGGTATCAAGTTCTGCAGCCAGTTGCAAGACGCAATCCAGGGTTTGGAGTCGGAGAGAGGATGCCTCTGGAGGAACTGGAAGGAATGCTCCTGAAAAGGACAAGGCAAACCATCAAACCAACCAAAGAGAGACAGGCGGCGTCAGAGATGTCACAGGTAAGTCCCATTTATCTAAGCAATCTATAAGCACTAGCTAGCTACGTTCAGACGTTAATGCCAATAAAATCAACCAGTGATAGCAGAGGCAAATGCAACACCACACTAGTAACTACCAGAGGAAGAATTTCAAGCGATACAGAAAAATCTGCAGAATGTTTATTTTGTAAGAAACGGCATACAATACAAGATTGTTACAAATTCAAGGAACTAATATCAGAAGACAGATGGAAGTTTATAAAAGAAAAGAACATGTGCTTTTGTTGTTTAAGCACCTCGCACAGGATAGCGTTTTGCATGAGGAGGAAAAGGTGTGGTGTCAAAGGTTGCAAGAAATATAATTTTTTACTGCATAAAAGTAATGTACAAGAAGTTGATTTGGATAATAATGCCACAGATACTGAAAAGGAAAATAGTTCAGATGATGTGATAGGTCAAACTGTAGCCCATACATGTGGATGGTATGAAAGAAGAGTTCTTCTACGCGTAGCTCCGGTAACAATTAAAAACGGAATGTATGAAATGCGGACGTATGCTCTATTTGATGAAGCTTTCACTGACACTTATTGATGAAGAAGTAGCGTCTAAGGTGAATCACAAAGGTAAAAAAGTAAACCTTGGACTCACTTGGACAAATAAGGATTCAAAGCAGGAGTTTAAATCTCTAAGATTGTTAATAATAACAGTTTGAATGATTTTCTGTTGAAAGGACCCGATCTATTCAACTCCTTAATAGGGATTCTATTAAAATTCAGACAGAAAAGTATTGCTTTTTCAGCAAACATCAAAGAAATGTTCCACCAAATAAGAATCAGAAGAGAAGATCAAGCTGGTCAAAGATTTTTATGGAGAGAAAATAAAGAAAAGGAATCTTTAGTGTATGCTATGGAGGTGATGATCTTTGGTGCAATATCTTCAACGTATAGTGCACAATACGTTAAGAACAAGAATGCTTTAGAATTTAAAGAAGAATATCCAGATGCAGTAGATGCCATAGTAAACAAACATTACATGGATGATTATCTATATAGTACAGATTCAACAGAAAAAGCTACTAAACTTGTTAAGGAAGTAATACATGTGCATGAAAATGGTGGATTTGAAATTCGAGGTTGGGCGAGCAACAGTAAAGAGTTACTCAATAGTATTCCCGCTCACTTAAGGACTACTGAAGAAATTCTAACAAGGGAACATATCTTACCTACGGAAAGAATTCTAGGTTTGAAATGGGACCCAAATGGTGATAATTTGTATTTTTCTTTAAATTTTGACAAAATAGATGCAAGAACAACCAGTAACATTCCAACAAAACATGAAGTTTTAAAAATAATTATGTCAATATATGACCCCCTAGGCCTCTTAGAATATTATGTTATTAAAGGAAAAATGATACTGCAAGATTTATGGAGAAGTGGAGTAAATTGGGATGAAAAAATATATCCAAGGCTAGGAAAGAAGTGGTCATACTGAATATCTCAGTTAAAATCGTTAAAAGATGTGAAGATACCTAGGTGTTACATGAAATTCGATTACTCTGGTTTGCAGTCTTTTGCGATGCTAGCGAGAAAGCCTTCGGATGTGTAGCATATTTTCGTTTTCAAAGTTCCAATAGTGATGATGTACAGATTTCACTTATAATGTCAAAAACTCAAGTAAGTCCATTAAAAGCTATGTCTATTCCACGTTTGGAGCTACAAGCAGCAGTACTTGGTTGTCGACTAGCGAAAAATATTATACATGAACATTCTTTGATGATTGGCGATGTATTTTTATGGACAGATTCGAAAACAGTCTTGTGTTGGATACGGTCGAATGCTAGGAATTTCAAGACCTTTGTGGCACACCGGGTGGGACATATTCATGAAAAAAGTGATCCAAAGCAATGGAATTGGGTGCCCACAAAGGAAAATCCTGCAGATGATCTAACAAGAGACGAAAAGGAACTAAACTCAGCACTAACATCTAGATGGTTTACAGGACCGAGTTTCTTATACCTTGCCAGAGAGCTTTGGTCAAAGGAAAACACGAATGATGAAGGAAAACTAAAGCAGGATCTCGAAATAAAAGAAGTTTTATTAATCAAAGGTGAAGAAATTATCCTACCAAACGTACGTAAGTTTTCATCATGGTTATCCTTCGTACGAAGCATGACAATGGTTTTTAAGTTTATTAGAGTAGGTAGAAAGGTAAAAACAAACAAAGCTATAACCAGATGTGACATATAAGAGGCAGAGAAGCTTTGTTTTAAGAACGTACAAAAAGAATGCTTCGGAAAAGAACTGGAACTGTTGCAAAAGGGAAAGTCTTTAGAGAAGAGTAGCAAATTATTTCAACTTACGCCAGTCTTAGTGGAAAGTCTAATACGTTTAGGAGGAAGGACAGACAATTCATCTGGGCTTCAAGAAGAAACAAGCAGACCTATAATATTGGATGGTATACACTTTGTGACAAAGCTTTTAATACAACATTATAAGAAATGCAATTATGGTGGAGTACAGTTGATTTTGAACGAAGTAAGGCAGAAATTTTAGATTTTGCAAGCAATGAAGACTATAAAGAATGCGGAAAGACACTCCTGAATGTTGCATTCGGAAATCGTCTCCTAGAATACCGCTAATGGGCCAGCTTCCTTATTTTAGGGTAACGAAGCCATTAGCTCGAAGAGCATTTGTTTATATTGGTATGGATTATTTTGGAGGCTACAATGTCAAAATAGGACGAAGAAAAGAGGTTAGGTATGGAGTTTTGTTTACATGCTTACCAGTAAGAGCTGTACACATTGAGGTAGCAGAATCTTTAAGTACTGACTCTGCTATTCTAGCCATTAGAAGATTTTTTTCACGTAGAGGACAGCAACTCTTAATTATTAGCGATAATGGTACAAATCTACATGGCGCAGAAAAGGAGCTAAAGCAGTGCATCAGGAATTTGGATGCCGAAAAGATTAAAAGTGAAATGTATGCCCAAGATATTGAATGGAAATTTATACCACCAGCGAGCCCGCATATGGGAGGAGCTTGGGAACGAATGGTGAGGTATATCAAAACGGCTTTAAGAGTGACTTTAAAAGAAACTTTACCGCGACCGGTAGTGCTATATACTGTTTTAACAGAAGCCGAGCATACAGTTAATAGCCGACCACTCACATATGTTTCTAGCGATAGTAAAGATCCAGCCCAATCATTTTTTAATAGGGTCATCCAGTATAGCAAAACCTCCTGGTCTTTTTATAGAGAAGAAATGGAATCTCAAGAAACAATGGGAGTTCGCTCAAACATTATCAGAAAATTTTTGGAACAGATGGTTAAAAGAATACCTTCCTACTTTAACAAAAAGAACAAAGTGGTACAAAAATAATAAATCTTTAGGACCAAATGATTTAGTAGTATTGGCTGATAATAGGTTGCCTAGAAATAATTGGCCTGTAGGTAGAGTTATAAAGGTGTATAAAGGCTCTGACGGGCATGTCAGAGTGGCAGACGTCAAAACTAAAATTGGCATTTATAGACGACCAGTGCCAAAAGTCTGTAGTGTTGATTGCTTAGAAATGGGTGAAGAAGCCTGTTCTTCACGGGGAGGAGAAATGTTGAGCAGTGCATGCAGTGTGGCGCAGTGCAGTACGTGTGCATGTGCATGTGCAGGTGCAGGCGTTTGCAGTGATGCAATTTTATATTAAAATCATGTTAGTAAAAAAGTTGTTATCAGAGAGATAGTAGAATGTTATTGTTGATAGCGATGTCAATATGAAATAAAAAGGAATTCCTTTACTGTACAATTTCAGAGCTTTAATAGAGTGTGCAGTGCTGGAGCTTGAGTTTAAAGGTGCCTATATAGTATACACAGGTTTGTACAGTACACGGACAATGTTAACTATCTAACGAATTCCCGAATATTCGGATTTCTGATAAATTTTTTAATCGGATAACATGTACTTAACTTCATAGACGAGTAATTAGTAGGTTTATCACAGAAGTTTGAAGCCCATAGCTTAGCTTCTCGTTATAGCAAACTTCTACATAGTGCTACGCTTTTCCTGCCACTGCTGAGTTGGCGCTTCTACGGTTAGTATTTATCAGCCGAAACTTGTATTTTAACAGCAACATACCAAATTGATCCTCTAATAAGCATGCAGCTGCTTAATCGGGTTCTGCATGACTGTACCTCATTCGATCAGTACGGTTTAATCTGTTCACACAACGCACACAAATTCGCTTAAATTTTCCTCTATCTGCCGCAGCAGCACGGCCATAAATCCGGGCACGTTCAGCAGATTGAGTGCATCTATTTTATGTGACATTGCATTTCAGGAATCCTTTAATAATGACAGCAATTACAGTATAATTGCAAATTAAACTTAGCACGCCCATTAAATCGGCCCCATTCAAATGGAATGTCATTATCAGGGCCGCTTATTGAAGGATTTAACGACCGTTTTCACACTTTGCAACTTTAACTTATTTAATTAAAGCCAAATTCCACGAGAGTCTTTTTCGATACACTAACTGCCAGAGCCGATAAAATTCAATCAACATTATCTCATGAACTAAAACGAATTTCATCTTGGTCAGTTGATCCCCTTTGCGTTCTTGTAAACAGTGCACGGGAATATTTTTAAGTATTACATACTCTACACTACAACCATTAGGCGTCAACCAGTTGCGTATGCTTATGCTCAATGGCTCTGCCAACTGCAAACAATTGGCCAGTTGGTTAATAAAATTTATAACCTACATCTCAGAGAAGATACCAAACAGTCTTGTTACTGGCAGATTACAACACAAATTTAAACGAACTTGTGGCATGTATAGTGAACACACAAGGAGGCGGCTCGAGGATATTTCCACAATCAAGAGAGGTGCCACAAGATTGGAGAATCGAAATCAATTTCTAATTTGAATATTCCCGGGTAATTATTATTAGATAGTATTAAACTTGTTCGAAATTGTTCCTATTTTTGCTTTGATAGTAGCTTTGATTAACAGATTTTGTGTTGCCCGAAGGGACCATATGTCATGTTCATGTTGATATTGTGATGAGTGAATTGAATAACAGAATTTTAAACAAAATATCTATTACCACACCACTTTATTTTAGATTCGTTGACGATATACTTTTAATCATGCCTAAGGATGAACTGATTACTTCTGTTATGAGTTCGATAAGTATTACTCAGGACTTACAGTATTTACGTGGTGTAGGTAAGGTGACCAACCGTCCGGATTTAGCCCGGACAGGTTTGTATTTTTGTCTATGAGTCCGTACATAATATGGCATCCGGATTTGTCCGGATTTTCAAAATTTTGTTTGGGTTTGTCCGGTTGTTTTAGGGTTTGGCTAAAAAGTGTGCAAAATATGTGCACAACATAATATTTTACTTTTTCATTGTTGTCAGTCTTCTCATGCTTCAAGCTTCATGCAGTCAGGCGTTGCTAACTTCATAGTTTCATCTGTCACATTACTGTCAGCCACAGACATCTATGTATATGGCTAATTGTTAGGGCATGAGCGAGAAAATATTGTAACGACCCGTAAGTCGCCATATTGCTCGTTCATAGGGCAGCGAGTCTGCGCAGTAACTCCCTGGTTTGACAAAGTGAATGGTGAGAGAATCGGTGAGATGTGCGGCAGGTCCTGTTGTTTGTTGTGACATCATGACGTTTCCGTGTTGTAATCTTTACTGCGCATGCGTCTGACCCTATATGTCCGAGGATCATTTATCACAAAATCTTATTAGTATTATATTAAACTTCTAGGTATTTAGTTCTGTGGTGTTAGCGCACAATTGCGTAGCCGGCATAACCTAATGCCTGACCATTCCTCTTTACTTTATCCTATATTACAAATAGCACCATGGAGGCGTCCGGATTTTCTGGTTTGGAAAGTTGGTCACCTTAGGTGTAGGATATATCTATCTTATAAGTAAACTAGAAAATGTGCACAAACCGATATTTGAATTACAAACATGACAGCTACTAATGCCTAAGTGCTATATAGTTCGATATCCCCCTGCAAAATTCTATAAATACAGAATATAGTGTCTAAGGTATAATGTCGTTTTAAATACTGTTGCGGAATCAGCGCCATCTGTAGACCGGAGTTGCAGGCGTGTAAATGCTATGTAGTAGGACACTACAAGTAGTAATCCTAGCGACAAACAGATGGCAAAGAATGTCGAGCGTCTCCAGAAAATTGTATCAATGGAACTTTCACGAAGTTTCGATAACGTCTGCAAGGTGTCGCTTCTGGAATGTTCGGTGGTGGTATAAATAGCCCGACGCAGAGAGCGCGGGGAGTTATGAATTTGAATAGTGGTTATCAAGCGAGCGGAAAGCTCAGGGAAGCAGTTGTTTTTAGCGCTAGTGTATGCAGTATCGTGGTTTAGTGAATTAGCAGTGTTAAAACAGTAGTGTTATGAACTACTTGTGTTTAGAACCTAGTGTATTTTGTGCAAGTGTTTAAATAAAAGGAATTTAGTCAGAAATCCGCAGTTTTCGAACCGTATGTCGTAACAATACTATAACTTTTTTGGTTGTCTGCTGTTGTAAACGGTTGCCAGTGTTAGTTAAGTCGAAAGTTCCAAAATCAATGTAAAAACAGCAGATGTTTACGGATTTTTTTCACAGTTTGTGTATATGTAGTTAAAGGACGGATTTCGTTTCAAAATTGGGTGGGTTACTTTTGCGCAAACCGTCCTGGTGCTGCGTTTGCTTTGGCTTATGTTTAAGATAGCCATTCCGAGTCTGCACTGCAACCAACTACAGACTGCTTTGTTATTATTACAGTTTTACAGTGCTGTTTAGGTAGGTGTCTTAGTTTAGGTCTATTAGTTTGCTTATATACCAAAAATTTATGAGTATAACGATAATAAAATCTGGATGGCAACWGCATCTGTCAGCAACAAACTAACTTTGGGGCCAAGTATGCAATTTCATAGACCTTCAAGGCCAACCATCATAATTGCAGTAAAACAAAAATAAAAGTGTTCACGTTTCAGACTATATATTTTTCTAAACCGTACCTGTTTTATAAAGGTTTTAAAAACATTTATAGTTTAACAAACCCGTTAGTTCTAGTTATGTTAATTTTATAAATATTTGTTGGCTTACTTTCACTTCCACTTGTTATGTTCCAAAATTCTAGTGAATCATAGTATTTCAAAGTATGCTTCTTCTCTAGGTTCTATCTGTTTTTGATTAGGGTTGTGGATTTCTAGGTTTACGTTTTTCGTTTATAATATCATCTAATTTCATTTGTACATGTTTTAWTTTCGGTAATGCTACGAAAAACCCATATTAGTGTGCGGTGCTAGTGTCAAAAAAAATTAATCAGTGATAGAAATAAATCATTGATAATTATTCCCGGTGGCTGATTGGAAAGTGGGGTGTTCGGCATTTTGCGGCAAGCAATCGTCTTTTGAAGCTGCTTCTCCTAGTGGGGATCACAGCACGAACATACCGTCAAGGTAAAAAGGGAAATTGAGAGTGGTCTCTTTAAACCTCCCATATTATTGGAATCAAACTTCAATCAGTTGCCAGTTTATTTTCGGAAATTTCTAGCCCTCATTGTGAGGTAAGTCGATATGCTTATGGTTCTTATAGAGCAATTTTTTTTAAATTCGATATACTGTGATTTAGGGTCCGGTTACGGGGTGATCCCCACTGTCCTCGTGTTTGAAGTTAGACAAACCAAGTATACGCCGTACGAGTTGCTACAAGGCCGGCCATCTTCTTCATAGTGGGAGAGTAGTTCCCTGAAAAGTCGTTACTGCCAACAAGCGAAGCTACTCGCACGGAAATAGGTTGAACTAACCAACATATCCTCCAAGAAGAAGACGAGGTCAGAAACCCATACTTTTTTGCTTCTTTGGAAATTAGCAGTTTGTTTTATATAAAAAATTAGTTATCTGTAAACCACGCTCACGTAAGCATTGGGGTAGTTTTAGGTTTTGTTTTTCTTAACGTTTATTTACACATTTGAAATTTTTGTATGCTATTGATTATTTTGGATTGTTGTTTCAAAATTAAAGATTGTGAAAATACGTTGAAACGTTTTGTTTTGCGTACTTTATATTTTTTTGTGAGAAAGATAGCTTCCTAGTAATTCGTGTTTGGTAGTGGAAGCTTGGACGACAGCTCGGCAAATAATGGGGGTTCAAACACGTGGCGCCCTATAAACAAGAATAAGTACTACGATCCATCTCCACATGAACTAACCAGCACCCCGTAGTGAGTTTGTCGTCATTTTTAATTTGTAGAAAGTTTGTTTCCTTCTTATTTGAATTTTACGTGTTTGTTTACTAATTTTATTTGTGGCGTCACAGTTTTGGCGCCCAACGTGGGGCCATTGTTTGGAAAGCGGTACATTTCATTCTCCCATTATTGTTTGGTTTACCTTCTCAACAAAATTTTATAACTTTTTTTTTCTTTCGTTGTTGGTAGCATCTGAACTTAATTTTAGATAGGTCTTGTTTATTTTGCGATATAGCTTTGCGTTTGTTTTACTAGATACTTCGGACTAGCTATTAGATATATTCTGTTTAAAGGGGAAGGTATTCATGGCGAGAAAAATGGACATTAGTCGGCTTGTACAAGATGAATTGACATACGAATTACAAATTAGAGGAATTGGAATTGGAACAGTTGGAAAGATGCGTAAATATCTAGCAAGAGCGATTCGGATTGAAAAGGAAGGTGCGGCTTTACCTTCGATTCCATACCTATTTACATTTGATGATGACGAAGCTGCTATTTAAGTGAAAACAGCTCAAATTGAGTCGGGAATTGCTGATATCGATCGACCTCAGGGAAGCAAAAAATATAGTAAGCTAGAAGCTCAGCTCAACCATGTTCTAGACCGAATAAATCTATGTCGTCCACAAACTGAGGAAGAACATAAGCAGAAGGCAGATCTATTGGCTAAAGTTCTAGAACTAATGACAGACTTGGAGGGCAAGTGTGAAGAAATAGAAAAGTCACAACAAAAATGCGTGGCATTTTGCTGAGGATGAAGGCGCGGTATGTTCATTGGAAGTTGTTGGAAATGCGTATAGTGCTTTAACAGCATCGCAAGATTACGAACTAAATAAGTTGTTAAGTAGACATTCAAAGTTGTTCCGTGAAGAGTTGGGTTGTGTAAATCAAGTTGAACACGTCATCGTTACAAGTTCCCCGCCTATAAAACAGCGCTATTATCCCGTATCACCAATTGTGCAAGCTCATATTGATAAGGAATTACAGGAAATGCTGCAGAAGGGTATCGTGGAAGCTTCCAGTAGCGCCTGGTCCTCACCCATATTGCTGGTTAAGATGAAGGACGGAGAGTATCGTTTTTGTGTTGATTTTCGTAAATTAAATGCAGTAACAGCTAAGGATGGATACCCACTTCCCTATGTAGGCAATACGTTGAAAAAATTAAAGGACGCCCGATACCTCTCGGTATCATAAAATCGGCCTATTGGCAGGTACCTGTTAAAGTGAAATGTAAAAAGTACACAGCATTTACAGTACCTGGACGAGGGTTATTCCAATTTTGTAGAATGCCCTTCGGGCTTCATAATGCCCCAGCGACGTGGCACAGGCTTATTGATAATGTTCTTGGGTCAGATTTAGAACCTCATGTTTTTGTACACCTCGATGATATCGTGGTTGTGACTCAAACCTTTGAGAAACATATATCGGTCTTGGAGGAGGTATTTTGAAGACTGAGTGATGCTGGATTGACTGTTAATAAGGACAAGTGCCAGTTTTGTCGCCGGCAGATGAAATATTTAGGGTACCTATGTCGTTGTCCAGGAAGGACTACATGCAGATCCAGAGAAAGTGCAAGCCATGTTACAGTTACCTACCCCTAAAAACGTTACAGAGGTTAGACGACTCATCGGAACTTTTTCTTGGTACCGTCGTTTTATTCCAGACTTCTCAGTAAGAATCGCTCCTTTAACTGCTCTATTAAAGAAGTCAAATAAGTTTGGTTGGTCCCCAGAGTGCGAAAAATCGTTTATTGCMATTAAGGAGTGTCTAGTTACGGCTCCTGTTTTGCGATGCACGGATTACACCCATCCGTTTCAAGTTCAAACGGATGCGTCAGGATATGACATTGGGGCTGTACTGACACAACCGCATTCAGATGGTTAACGTGTCGTGTGTTACCTATACCTAAGTCGATCACTTAGTAGACAAGAGAGGCAGTACTCAACTACCGAAAAAGGATGCCTAGCAGTTCTGTGGGCTGTGGAAAAATTACGCCCATATTTAGAGGGAGTTAAGTTTACTGTAGTCACAGATCACTACTCCTTGGTCTGGTTACAAAATCTGAAAGACCCCAATGGACGTCTAGCAAGGTGGGCAGTGCGTATGCAGCAATATGATTTTAAAATAGTTCACAGAAAAGGAAAGGAACATGTGGTACCGGACACGTTATCTAAAGGCAGTTCCTGTTTGTGACGCAATCGAAGAGGAGAAGACTATAGGGAATGGAGATCGTTGGTACAATAAAATGCAAATCTTAGAGAAGCCCTTGAAGTATCCCAACTGGCGCATAGAAGATAATCGTTTATACAAATATGTCGAACCGAAATACACATATCCGCCACTGACGACAGACTCCGATGCATGGAAGTTGGTAGTACCTAAGGGAGATCGACGAAAAATTATCGAAGAAGCTCACGTTCCACCCACAAGCAGTCATATGGGTATAGACTGTTGCACGCATCCAGGACAAGTACTTTTGGCCAAAGCAACGCAACGATGTTATTCAATTCATTAGAAATTGTAGTAAATGTAGTGCGTATAAACCAGAACAGTGCGCACCAGTAGTGCTTATGGCTAGCTATCCAAAAGCGACTAAACCTTGGGTTATAATATCGATGGATTTGATGGGCCCTCTTCCACACACCAAACGAGGCACTCAGTATATTTTGGTGGTGACTGATTATTTTAGTAAGTTCTCTTTAACTTTTGCGCTAAAGAAAAGTACAACGAGCAAGATAATTAGAATACTCGAAGATGATGTGTTTTTATTGTTTGGGGTTCCGAAAGTAATAATATGTGATAATGGTCCCCAGTTTCGCAGTAAGGAATTTAAGAAGCTAACGGAAACATATGCCGTTCATATTAAGTACTGTGCCAATTACCACCCTCAGGCCAATCCAACTGAACGTGAAAAATGGCACCATAAAAACTATGCTTTCCATCTATGCGACCGAAAACCATCGTGATTGGGATGAAAGCCTGCCTAAGGTGTCCTGTGCCGTTCGCACGGCAAAACATGCAGCTACGAAACTGACATCCTATTTTGTTAATTTCGGTCGGGAGATGGTACTGAAGGGAAGTGATCATGATCGCAATATTATTGATGCACAGGACGGATACGTAGAAGACAGGAGTACAGGTTTTGAGAAACTGTTTAGTGATGTAAAGAAACGTTTGGAGGATGCTGCCGAGAAAGCGGCAACGAAATATAATTTGAGGAAAAGGAATGAGACGTATGTACCAAATCAATTGGTTTGGCGACGAAATTACGCACTGTCAGATGCAACGAAATATTTTACAGCTAAACTAGCACCTCGGTATCTTGGCCCGTTTCATATTAAGTCACAGGTATCACCTTGGACATACGAACTATGCGATCGAGAAGGCGTATCTAAAGGAATATGGCACACCAAAGATTTGAAACCCGCTTATAGCATGAAAAGTTTACAGGAGTAAAATTTCTTTAAGTAAGGGGGGAATTTGCCGAGCTGTCGTCCAAGCTTCCACTACCAAACACGAATTACTAGGAAGCTATCTTTCTCACAAAAAAAATTATAAAGTACTCAAAACAAAACGTTTCAACGTATCTTCACAATCTTTAATTTCGAAACAACAATCCAAAACAATCAATAGCGTACAAAAATTTCAAATGTGTAATTAAACGTTAAGAAATGGGTTTTTCGTAGCTCTACCGAAATTAAAACATGTACAAATGAAATTAGATGATATAAACGAAAAACGTAAACCTAGAAATCCAGAACCCTAATCAAAAACAGATAGAACCTAGAGAAGAAGCATACTTTGAAATACTTATGATTCACTAAAATTTTGGAACATAACACACTACGTATAATTCATTACATACTGCAGATTGATGGTCAAATGAAAAATTCAAAAGCAGAAAATCCTGTAATCCAACTGGAATAGTCCTTTACAAATAGCTGACCTATTGTCATTTTGGTGTAGTTTTTAATTTATCCCTAATTTTCAAAATATTAATATTCAACGGCAACTGAATTAAATTTAGTATTTTAATCAAATTAAATTAATTTAGTGGTTTTAACCAGAAGATAGTCTGTTTTATTTCTATTCATCTATATTCAATATACCTATCGGTTACTACTTCTAATATTAAAGGATTTCACTTCCATTAACAGGCGCAAAACATAAAAGGGCTAGGTAGATTCCGAATTTTTATAGCGATTTAAAACAAAAATAAAGATAACTGATATAATCAGCCTCTTAGTACATTTAATGAACTTTGTGGGAATACTTTAAATGTACTTACGCATATTGGACGATTTTGCTACAGCTCCTAATCAATATGAGCGCTGGTTAAGAAAGTAATTTTAGTTTACAATGTCACCCATATAACCTGAACGTCTTTTAGTTAGACAATTAATCTCAAKTTGATTCAGTCATTCTCCAAGATAAKCAATTCACATCAGTGATGTAGTTGCTAACACCTCTTTTTTGTTTGTTTTCAGTCACTGTTCAATCATATTTTCAATCGTCTTTATTTAGATGGGCAAAATGAATATTATTATTTCTAATTTCCATCGTACTCGTTATACATATCATTAATGAATTTTTGGCACTTCCACCAGCCTGATGTTGACGCATTGACCTCGTTAGCCTCTCATACGTTGTTTATCGGTTCACTATTGATTATAGGTGGGTAAGTGCCCACTTCCAAGGTCATCAATCAATTTTCACATTCATAACCTGCTTTCTACTCGGGTGGAGGAAATTTGCATGACTAAAGCAATACAATGTAAACGGATATGGATGATGAATGAGAAAAACTATAATACGTTAAGGTCGGAGCAGCCCTGACAGTGGGCTTAGATATCGGAAAATGTAAATATTGTCTGACTCTGACGTCGTAGTAGTTTTACGAATTTTATAAATAGCAGTAAATTCGATGACGGTTAAAGAAGAAATTATAGTCAATAAATTTGTTGATAGTAAACATGGTTAATTTGGCTTACTTAAAAATCACTGCTTCAGAATGTCAGGTTGATAGTTTAAGGAGGGAGGCTTAAATAAAATTGAAAATATAGTCTATTATACGCTATTATATTGGGTAATGCGCCAAAACTCAACTTGTCTGAAGTTTAATTAATGTAATTCTCATAAGTGGTGATTAAAGTTAAAAACACTTCACAAAACTAGCATTGAACTTTACATTATATAAAGTTTTGCAACACCCACCCGGGGCGTACTTTCAAATTTAGAAAGCTCTGAATACTTGAGTTACTTGATAATTGTGATCGTTTAGCCATTTAGGGGGACCGAAAATTACATAGTATTCGATTTTTTTGATATGTTGCTCTGTAACTCAAAGGTAAATAAAAACCCGTAATTCTGTGTAACATATTTATCATGTATTTTTCACCAAAAAACTATGGAGTGCTTACAATAGACTTTAATTTATTTATTTTATTATTTAAGTATGACATAGAAGGTGATTTGTAGGAAATTAGACTAGACCTAAATTTACTTAAGTTTTGCATACTGCATATTAGGTAAAATATTAGGAAAAATAGTGGATGAATAGTAGAGAGAGGTACTAATCTCCGCGGAACGTGGAGTAGTGGGCGTGGCTTTTACTAGCTAATAAGGACAAGAGCGCTGTGTTGTATATGGCAGTGCTGCACAGGTACAGCCTTCAGGTGTGTAATCTAACGTGTTATAAATTAACATTCGATGTTTTTTGTTTGATGTATTATTTGTCACATTAAATGTACTGGCAATTAACAGTACCATCCATCCATATCTCAGGGGAACCTGTAGTCTAAACGGTAGCCTACCATGTAGTAGGGGTTTAAAAACCGACAGAGGTCTCAACGACAGTGTCTGCAAAGAGTGCAGTTCCCAGCACTGCTAACAGCAAAAGATGGCATAGAGTAAAACACAATTTTTATTCTCGAAGTATATAGTCGGTAGCACTGCACAACTAGGTGGCGCAACTGCGATATTGTCCATTGATTATCTGACAAAAGTATGTAATATAATATAAACGTATTAGGCAAGCATTTCCTTTTTTCTCCTTTTCAAGCACCTTATTCTGTCGGTCTATTGTGAAAAAAATAATTAACATTTTACTTTGTTTAAAAAGAATTTAGATTGTAGTACCCAAAAATTCAGAACACACACTTTCATGCAGTTATGTAACAAATACATTCTTTTGGTCCGCCCTGTGTATATTTAAAATAAACGTAGTTACAACCTGTTGTTGTTTTTCTTTTGCTTCTAAGCTGAAAAATACATTACAGCATTTTTAGCTATGATCTCGTGGATCCCACACGTCATAGCATAATAGCTAGGTATTAAATAGCAAAAATACAGCATTATTGTGCGGCATTTGCGGATTTGTGTTTATATATAAATACGCACCGCGCTTCGTCAAATGATAATGTTGGTAGATTTGATCGTGCAGGGGTCTGTATTCCGCCCTAGAGCAAATTTGTATCTAACACTGGTAGATACCTCTAAAGAAGAGGTAGAAAGAGCTCTTTTTATGAGTAAGCAGTTTAATTTTTGTAAATAGAGAAATTCCATCAACAGGTTTATTAGAGTGGTTTAAAGAATAGTGTGCTGTATTTACCAACAAACTGCAAGAAACAAGAAATGCAAAAATATACGCATGCATCGTACGGCGATGGGATGGTTTTGACATACACAAGCCCGCAGCTCGTTATCCTCTCGCTTCCACTATATCTGAACCAGCTGTCTGGCGAATCTAAAGCGACTTTTCTATCTGCAGCAACATTTTCTCCATTCGTGATGCAGATTTCTTCGGAATCAATAAGGGGCACCTATTTATTACCTTGCCGACGTTGCAATTTTTCGTTCCTTCAGTTATAAGGAACGGAAATGGAGTCCACGTGCTAGATCGTGTACAAAATTGGCGTGCTGCGATTTATGTTCGATGTCATGGAGCTTGCGAAGCGCATTTATTCATAAAATATGCATAAGATTAGTAGTAACATTTCTATAGATAATAAAAGCGTAGATTGATTCGTATTTTTCTGTTGTTTCTCAATTAGACCAAAATTAAGGAAAAGCTTCCTGTAGCATAATACTTTTTGTACATAATCAATTATAATTTTGTAATAGGTAGCTTTTGGAGCAGAAACCCTATTTATAATACCAAATTCGTCTCATTTACACAAAGGCATTCACTTTTTATTTTACTTGCGTTATAATCTCAAGTTGTTCAAACAAAAAACGTGAGCAAAAAGTCTATAGCACGTTTTAATGGTTGCCTAGTGATGACTAAAAATGTAGTCGTAAAATGCATCAGATATCAACTCACTCAGCAATTAATAATTAACTATATATTTTAAACAAATATTGCGAGTGGATAGTTTTCATTGTTTGTTATTCTAATAACACCCTCAATACTTAGTTTTCACTGGATATCCGAACTTTAATGGAATTCACTGACGCTGACCGTTCAACTTTTGGTTCATTATCAGCCCTAGATACTATGGAACGCCCTGCTAGGTCGTTTGATTTAAGTCCATTAGATTTTTTCATCTGCGATCATTTAAAAAGTCAAGTATACATAGAAAATCACGGCAACAAGTAGAAGCCAGAAACAGACACGCAATTCAAGAAATAAGGCGCCTAACTGGCTGCAAATTTCTTTATGCAATTTCTGTGATGGACTAGGTTATTGACAAGTTACAGTGAGTCATCAGTTTTAACAAATAATTTAATGCAAATATTTATTTAAGTAAATAAAGTATTACGAACGATATAATTTTCATCAAATGAATATAATTATTGACACCTGCAAAACCTGGATTGATAATGCGTTTTGTCGTTTATTTGAAAACATGATTCTTCACAACAATGTTGTAATCAAACCATATTATAAAACAAACACCAGGTCATTTCAAGGTTGTCATTTTAAAAGCAAAAAAAGATACACTGCCTTTGGGAATGCATTGACATACAAAAACAAAAAGTAGGCTAAGGAATAAAAAATAATTAGCCAAAAAAGCTTTTATTGAAAAAAAGCCTGTTATTTCATACTTTTGACTAGTCACACACCAAATAGTTAAAAACCTTAAACTTCGTCGATAACTTCTTCATTTAGGCCAACAACAACAAGGATTCATTGGTGTTTCATACCTCTTTCTAAACCATTCATTCCAAAAGGTTCTCATACTTTCAAGTATAAACTTTTTAGACTTTCTGGAAACCAGTTTATTTTTTGCTTAATGAGCTAATGCGTTCTTTATTTTAAGAGAAGCGTCTTCATTATTATTTACTAAACTCAATATCAAACTAAACGATCAAGCACACAACCGTGTCAACGACATTATCGCTATAACAACAGACCTGATACGTTAAATTTATATAATTTGGATTGACAATGGTCTACAAATTTCATAAAAAGAATACTGTGTAAATAGTTTTTTTAATTCAACGAGTGATGCAGGCAAAATAAAAAGTAGCGTGTGATATTCTAAGCGATTGTAACATTAAGCATCTAACACTTGTAAGTTGCTACCATCTATCGATCTCATTTCAAACCTCTATCGCCCTCTTTTTAAAGACGGCTATTTTTGTAGCACGACAAATGGCAAAGATCGTAATCCTTTTAAGTGGAATTAATTATCCGTAATTATGATATTGGAACACAAACGAGTCCTCTAGCAAGCGCTGCAAGTTTGCAGGCACCAGGCTTTTCGGATATAGCCTGGTGCTTTCAAACTTGCTGCGCTTGCTAGAGGACTCGTTTGTGTTCTAATATCATAATTACGGATAAATGATAACTCCACTTAAAAAAAAATTAAAAATAGCCCTCTTTAGAAAGAGGGCGATAGAGGTTTGTAATGACACCGGTAGATGGCAGCAACTTACAAGTGTAAGATTTTTACATTTTTTATCGTCTTATTCAGAATGAAACACATAATAATGATCATGCAATAAGAGGACGTGACATATAAACGCATGGTCTGACCAGTTACAACGCGGATAAGGTTAGGTGGTCCATTTTTTAAATTAATTACTGCTTCACAAGTTTCTGAGCTTATCATAGTTTAAGTTTTGCTAAATTTGTTGTTTATTATTAAACACTTAACATGGAGCGTCACCTATCGTCAATACATTAAAGCTTGAATTCGCGAGCAAAAACAGAGACGCTTCCGTTGGCATCCTGAGTGAAGGTATTCCTAATCATAATACAGTATTACACGCGTTCAGCTAAAAGTGATTTTTATATCAAATAAGATCTTAATATGGTGAGCAGCTTTTATTTTGTATTACTTTTATGCTTGAAAACCCACAGAAACCAGAAAAAAGCTGCTGTTTGTATGCAAAACACGATTTATACTATTCAAGTGACAGGTGTTTCATATTAAATACACTGCTTAATAAACTTACAATAAATAATGCTAATTTTCCGTACATTAATTCTATACGCAAAAGATTAAATCCGAACAACAAATTTTACCTTTGTTTTCATTAGATTCAGAACCGAGCAAAAAGTTTGCACTGTTCCATTGTTGGTGTTCTGCTCAAACGCGACGAACTCAAAACAACACGACAAGCAAACCTCGGGCGAATCTCGTTATACTTCTTTGACAGGACAATTAATTTTTTTGGTCTAGCTACCCGAACGCGGCTAGCGGCCAATTGTATTATTCATGCAGCTGTTCTCCCGACACTGTTCCCTTATGGATGATAAAACTTTAAATCTGGTATTAATTACCTAGTAGCGAGGATGTACTGCCCGAAGTTTTCATGGGAAGCTTTAGCTTCGCTGGTTTTTAATATTTTGTTATCTTAGACAAGGGGCGGCTACATTTTATTAGGAAAATAATAATCGAATATTTTGTGCTTGAGAGTCTAGCTGCGTACGCAAAAGAATTCGGTCGGTCGAAAACGAACTGTTAAAAAGAACGACTGTAGCGTGCGAACTACGCGAACTATTTAGATCGTCACATTGAAAGTTGGTCGTTCGCGAATGAACTTTTGTTTCGGCTCTTTATGCGTGAGTTAAAATTTTGCTCTTTTCAAGTATTTTCTGCTATGACTTTATTTGACATTACATACCAGTGGCGTATTTGCGGGTAGTAGATTAATAAAAAAATATTTAAATATTGTGTAAAATTGCATAATATCGAAATAGCAGGTATACTTAGTCTATTGTTTATTAAGAAAAATCCTTTTCACATAATGTAGAGGTTATAAAACGCATGTGCATTAAAAGTTGTTTCTGGTAGGTGAGCTTATAGGTATAGATTTGCCCTTATAAACGTGGTATGCTAAAAAATTCAATGTTTTAATAATGGTAAGATTTGAAGTAAATTATTCTAAAAAAGTAATTTGTCTTAGAAGGCCCACTGCTTTAGAATTAGCTTATATCTATGTTACAGATTAGCCAACATTCACAAGTGTGAACACTTTCCTACTGACCTGATTCATTGCCTAAAGCCTTGAAAAATAATGTTTGCTTCTAGGTATACGGTATACTATTAAGTTATTAAATGCAATTAACGAACTTTTGCAGAACCTTAAGTAACTGAATCACTTAATTTTCGTTTATTTTCTGTATCTGCATTATAAAGTTTTTTTAGTTAGCCTTTATGAACAGGAAGGAAAAATCTCTTCCAAGAAATGCACATCTGTGCTCACTATATTTTCGACTGTGTACAGAATTTGAAAGAACCTTAAAATATATATACTGTATTATACTGTAGTTGTAAGACATAAATATGTTGATAATAACAATCACCCTCGATATAAACAATTTTTCTTCATGGAATTTATTTAATTGTATCGTCACTTAATCAGATTGCACTGCTATCCAAAGCCAGAGACCTAGTAATTCTCAAATAGTTCTTTTAATTTTAAGTTTAATATATTAATAAAGTTTTTTCAGTTTTCGATGGATATTTTCCTAGCAAACAAAAGACTGTTTCTCAAAACTTTCTTGTATGTACATCTATAATGCTAATTGCAGGACTGTATAATGATCTGTAGATATTACCTAATTAAAAGAAAGGAATATGTTTATGTCAATGCTGTAAATAAGTAAGTAACTATATTAAAAATCTAGATAAGCAAAGTTCTATAACTACTTCAAACCGACAAATGTATTTATTACGGATATGTATATCCTGTACAATGGATCCGCGCATGACATATTTTTATTCTTAGCAAACAAACTTATCACTTATTTAGCAGTATATTAAATCCTCAACAAAGATTATGTTTAATAATTACAGAAGTAGTTCACCTTGATTTTAGCGAAATTAGAAAAAAAAACTATTTTTATCATTCATTATATATGAATTATATATATTATATAATTTTTGAGAATTCTCTGAAACATGTTGTAAATCATAAAATATTACTGTACTTAACTAAACTGTCAAATTCGAATAGGAAGTCGACCATATGCAAAAGCCCTTTTGTAATGTCATTGGTCTGCTTGCCAATATGGTATTTGCTCCCTCCTGTCTTTTACCTCGTTGATCGCCAAGAGCAGCAACTCGAACGTACGTACAGGTTATACGACGTACACGCCAGTACACGTCGTTAGACGCTAGCTGCTGCAGCGTATGGTGGGAGGAGGATTAATTTTCAATAGTAGTAGTAGTAATAATAATAATAATAATAATAATAATAATAATAATAATAATAATAACTTTTTTAAACAATAAGTCGGTGCGTTTGTTTTTTAAGCAGATTTGTCAATCACTTTTTCATTAAAATCTGGTTTGTCTGTGTATTGAACATATTACTTATTACTTCACATACCCCTGCTGCTGAGGTTAACCAGTTATCTTCGTTTAATTTTCTTTTCTTTGACTCAATAACTTCTATAGCTTTGGCTTTTTGTGCAATTTCGTGTATTTTATAACCCTTATCCGCTTTGTGGATTGGCGCTTGCTAAGTAACGCTCACGTATAGCAAATCAGTAACTCATTCTCCCGGAATCCACACCTATTATATTACCCTGATTACTAAAAATTGGAGAAACAGGTTTTTGACTAAAGGGTAATCGCCTTAGAAGTAATAGATCTATTAAAATTGTAATAGCACTGGCAACTATGCATCCGGACAAAATCTTGCAGCTCGGGCAGGTTACTTGAATTTGGATGATTCAAGGTCAAATATGTTCTGTCGCACTTGTTCCGCGCTGTCAAATATGACGTACGCTTACGTCATGATAGCCAAGGAGAAGCAATCATAGAGGTAATAAATAGATAGCCGCTGAAGCACCCGTCGTCGAATTATTATGTATAGATTTACTTTTCACATTTAACACCTAGGAGCTATTTATTTTTTTTTAAATGCAGAGACAGTGCTGCAGCTCTGCAGCTCTTATTAACAAACCGCTACTTGGCTGTACTTATTTCCTTCATGATTTCTACTATCGTCTCTAACTGTACATTTATGTTGGTAGATTGGCTTCTCGTTACTTGCATGTTCTGAAACGTCCTCCGTACTCGCTCGACTTTACACCCTGTAGAAGAACCACTATCTAACCAGTATCAAAACACGCCAAAACTGCAAAATCCACTTTTGACAGCGGTTGTTTCTGACTTTACTTCATTTATTTACGTACTAGTACCGAAATACACTAAATTCAAACACTATTCTAACGCTGGTAATTTGATTAACCACTTTCAACACCGCACGTGGTGTAGTCACTCTAAACCACTTAATGAACATTGTTCGCTTGCTTCACCGCTTTTCAAATCAGATTCAACGTCCCCGCACTCACGCTTGCTTTCATACCGGCGAATGAAATTTCCAGAATAGTCTAGAGCCATCTGCTTGTCTATCGTGGAACTTTTCAAAACACTGGAGCGAATAAACGTACTGGCACCGCTCGAATGTTAGTCTGGTTGTCTAATTCGCAAGCGCTTGTTTCTCCACATTTTAGGCCCAACTAGTAAGTCACCTATTTGAGAAGATACTTACTTCTCCAAGCTTGATACTGTGGGGTGCAATCAATCCACATGCGTGTAAACGCGCAACGAACTGGCACCAAATATACCTTAACTTCAGAAAATTACCTTAATTAAGCAATGTATGCTACTGACTTAACCAAAGCGTTACTGAGTAATAGCGTTGCTCTATCGATACAATTATGAAAAATTTGGATACTCGAACGTCTATCACTTTCAGTCAGTCCTTGTAAGATACCATTGCAGAGCCAATGAGAGATGAGAGTGCGCACTTCCACACTTTGAAGGGAAAGAGAAGACATACCTGATTTTCGGGTATTGAAGTAACGCTGAAAACCATTTCTTCGAAATCAGCCTTACAAGTATTCGCAATGATGTAATGTCTCCTAATCTTTATTGTACTATCCCTACCAAATAAAATAAAGAAGTAAATTTTCGACATTCAGCAGAACGACGTTCATTAGGGTAGGCGGCGCATAATTACACAGAATTTCCTTGGACGTCGTCTTTCAGTTTCAGCACAATAATAAGTGATTCAATTACAATAGTTTCGTTGGGACTGTAATTCGCGAGGAGCAGTAGCAGATGTTTTTGGCCGTAGCCGCTTCAATATTGCGGAGTTTAACGTTTCCAAATGTGCGAGTCGAGTCGATCGCGCTGAGAATTACAACAGAGGTCAGACATTCCAAAACACGGAGAAGATAATTGCGTTTCGCACATCGTACGATGCTGCAGCCACGGTCTGGCAGCTTAAAGCAAATCGATGGTGGTTTATTTCCGGCGTTACTCTGTAATATGGGAGTAGTGTTTTAACTGGTTCTAAATTTTCCGGACTTATCAATGAACTCCAACAATGAAAGTCATACACAATAGGATTGATTTTGCATTAATAAACATTTCTAATTCTTTTAGCTTTTAAAAGGCATGTATTTACACTGATATGAAAAACGCTTTGAGTGAGCTTGATATCTTTTTTCCTTTTTGCACTAGCATCATGTGTTCTTTAAACAAAAAAAATGCTATAGTATTATGCAGAATTAAGTCAGTTATATAAAAATGTCTCCGAAAAGTTTGAAGCCTTTAAGATCAATATTATGTCCAAAGCGAGGTCTAAAGTGATTTTATAAAGGGATAACAGTAGTAATAATAATAATAATAATAATAATAATAATAATATATCGTCTTTATTTGCCCACTACATTAATGTAAGAAACAGTATTACTATGAACCTGAACAGCAGGAGTCGTAGCAGGGCAAAACGGCGAAGCTCAGTGGCAAATGACACTAAAGATTAGTGGCATCACCCCTGCTCTTCCACTCAACCGTAAAAGTAAAAAGAAAAACAAAAAAAAACAAATTTACAATTTTACGCATGCTTGTGTATTAAGTTGTTACTGATGAGAGCCGTAGAGTTCAGAAACAATAAAAAACGAAAGAAAAAAGAATATCCATTTATTTATTTTCTATCAAAAAGCAGTTACCTCAATTTAGATGAACGATGTATAGGTGGAAAATATATAAAAGAAGAATTAGTAAAAGTCAATCAGAACTTTTAGTTTTTTTTTAAATAGATTATTGTAGTTTTATTTTAAATGAGCTTAGTCCCGTATTTTTGGTTCCACTGTGAGTGAGTAGCAGATCTTGCATATCCTGTATAAAAAGCTGCGAATAAAAAAATTATGATTGTTTTGGAACAGTAATAGCGTCTTTGCACCTAATGTTTATATTATGAATATCTGTCCTAATTTTGATTTTGTGTAAAAGATATGGAATACATTTATTTTTAATTATTTTATGGAATACACAGGCAGTATGTAAATATTGCCTTGATTGCATATTTAACCATGGTATTGCATCAATTTAAAAATAACTCTTTGCTTACGTCTTATCCCAAAAATAAGCCTCACATAACAAATTTGAACTAGCTGTACTCTACGCTTGGTAGTATAATCAAAGCACGCATAGTAGACAAAATTTGCATGATTAAAATGAAACAGCATCAGCGAACCGCATAAAAGAATTTTGGCCTTATATGCAAGAAACTTTCTAATGCTGTATAAAGTTTTGAGGATTGCAAATGCGTTTCGAATGCAGTTATTTACATGTTCAACAAAACACAACTTGTTATCAATCACAAGTCCCAAGCTTTTTGCAGAATACACAAATTCAGGTCTCGTATTATCCACACAGATATTGGCACAACGCATAATTGAATCTCGGGTTGCAGAATTGAATGTTTTGACAAACAGTATCATTTTCGATTTCTCAGGATCCAGAAGCAAAGGATGTAATCGGGCAGCATTGCAAAAACTGGTCAAATCTGAGTTTATTCGTTCTGTTGCATTGTCCCTGTCTAAAAACAAATAGTATAACTGACTGTCATCGGCATAGAAGTGAGAGCTGCAATATTTTATATTTTATGTCATTACACATGTATAAAAATAAGGTAAACAGTATAGGTCCTAACGCAGAGCCCTGAATGACACCACAAGCCAAACCACCGTAAGCAGATGAGTTGCCATCTAAATTAAGAGACTAGGATCACTTGCTCTGCAGTGACTCTTTCGCATACTTTTGAAAGAGTTGTTAAAATGTTAATAAGGCTGGTCTTAACCTCCGTGGGAACGGATATTTTGGCTTACGGCATAACAAAAGAAATCTTCCATGCATCTGGAAATATGCCACTACCAACACAATAGTTTACCATATGAGTGATTATTGGTAGAGTTATGGGAAGAGAATATTTAAGCATATCCAATGCTATTTTGGTCATAATTACCTTTAACATTTAACATTACCTTTAAGCTTCAGTATAACATTCGTTATTTGATCTTCATTAACAAATGCAAATTCAAATAGACTGTGAACATTGGGCAATCTGGTGTTGCAGTATGATTTAATTAATCCTTCTGAGGGAGTAAAAATTGTTCAGGTTATCTGCAGTAAATAAGCCCTGGAGTATATTGTTTTTCGTCTTGAATTTAACACCCAAGCGTTGTAGTTTCTTAAAGATACCGGTCATCGAAGTTGTTGAGCTCTTGTACATTATATATGCTTTTTTTTCTGTTATCAGCAGAATTGACTAAATTTCTAAGGGATTTGTAGTATTCCCAACTACTGGGTGTTCGACCTCTTTTAGAAGGCCCGATCCCTTAGCCTCATCATGAATCGTAGATTATCAGTAAACCAAGGAACTTTTTTTTTGTCACCTTGTAACGGTTCAAAATCCACGTTCGAAGCTATAGCTCATTGACACCGTTTATGAAAAAAAAAAGTCTTAATATTTCCAAATACCAATCCATGAAATTTCTAGTTAAAGATAACTGTTTCATTATTTGTGTGTATTCTTCGTCACGAGAAAGATGGCTCTAGGTGTATGTTTTGTGGACATGGGCTTTTTCTGTATTCGACCGGTTCTTTTTTGCGCACTGATAAGCCAGGGATTCGGCGAGAAAAATGCTTTGAATTAGTATCGAAAACAGCTTGTGGTTTAGCGTGAATAGTGATAGGGCAAGTGTAAAATCTTCATTAAGATTCCTTATAATTGAGGGAGGTACTGCCCTATTCGCTCAAGGAAGTGTCCAGTTGGTTGTTTTGAGATTAAGGTACTGGATCTTCGATCTGTCGTTCGACAGGATTCAAATTCACAAACCACGTTCCACGCGGAAATCAGAGCAGAATAACCGATTCCAATCAAAACCCTCGACAGAAGAGGTAACTATTTAATATTTTTCGATCATTGCTGTGCCTAGTGCCAATACGCATCGTCTTATCCTATTTTAGGTTTTTTTAATCCCAGCATAAATCGCTTTTATATCGCGGTGTCTATCATCTACGTGCCCTTGTCAGGGAGGTGCGCTCCTGTTCCCGTTTGACCGTCGGATCTGTGGGACATCCTGAAGGATTGGTTCACCGTATTAACAGCCCGTACGATTGTCATCGCTGCCCATCCCGAAGCCGTCTAGAGAGCCACAATTCGCCCTAAAATTCGTAAAGCATTTATAGGAAAACCAGATAAGTTGCATGACAAATGTGTTGTACAGTTTTTTTATTGACTAGTCGCGAAAACAGCATATTTATAGACGTTTGCATTTAATTAAATCAGCTATAGTTCATCTGGATTTATCGAAACGCGCAACTATTGGTAATTGTTTGATTCATTAAGTAATTGTAGAAAACGTTTATTTGTAAACTGAACGTGTACACGTACGGTGAAGAAATTGAACATTTTGTTTGTTTCTTTTTTTGTTTTGTCAGAAAAGTATTGACTCAATAATTGAATAGTTATTTATCCGAGCGATCAAATCGACGGAGATTTTTTGATGCGTTTAATTATTTTGTTGATTATTTAGATGAACTTTTAGTCATCGATTTGCGCTACGGATTAGTAATTTTTTTGTGAATATCGCCCTAATATTTAGTTGCATACTTACCTGTAATTATACTTTCATCCACGGGAGATATTAAATTTATTTATATATTACTAGTGCTTTTATCAGTCATTACAAATCGTTTTTATACCTACCTGGAATTTCTTGGTTTATTCCGCTACGCAAGGGGGTAGTTAAACCAAGTGGCGCTCAGGCAAGTCTTTGTTTTTAACCCAGCCCATCTCCATTGGGTTAGCTGGCATCTACCCCGTGTATCATACTCCGGTAGGGGATTTATTGCCTTGTTTTAGTTTTAATACAAGTATTTAATTGTTATAATTATTTTTGCGTCACAACCTTAGAAGTCAAAATGGGAGCATGCGTTATCCTACGTGCAGTAAGCTAACTGGCGCAGTCTGTGCAATTCGGGGCTTGCAGCACAAGAATAGTCTTGACAAATAGTCGGTCTCAACCATTTACTTATAAAGATCTAAACTAGACTCTAAAGACAAAAATGACCGAGAAACCTATACCACAGTCAACATCGTCCAAGTACCTAAATAACATATTTTCTTAGGAAAAATAAATGTTCGTCCCTGACCTAATAAGTTAAGTACACTAGATTTTCTTTCTTTAGCGTATATATGCAAGCATCGTGAGTATTTCCAAGAGACCTGCATGTAAATCACTACTCCATTTCATGCGGTCTATTTCTGCGTGATATCAGGCATGCCCTTGTATCTGTCACAGGTCCACCGCGGGCCAGTCCCAACGCGAAACTAATTCGTATTACAAGATTGCCTGTCCTGTTATTTAAGGATTACCGGGTTTAGTTATCGATCTGCTGCCTCTCATCCGCTTTCCCAAGCATCTGTCACCAAATCCGGACTTCCGGGGCTTGCACAAAGTTGTTACGCAATCGATCAAACATGACAGCACGTCCTCGCGGTTTCATGCTATTTTAAACATTGGAGGAAACACGAGCTTCTAGCGATTCCGCCGCAGCGCGGAATTGAATTTCGTAAAAAAAAGGAGCTGAAAAAGAACAGAACAGTTTCTAGGCAGATGGACCCTGCTCGCTCCGGATTCGGTTCCGCAGTAATATGTTGCGGTAGCGAAACCTCATGTTTCTACAATTTGGTACAAGGCACTTTTATCAAAGAAATTTGTATATATTGGAATCTAGTCTTTGTCTATTTTTAATTATTTGATTGTCATTATTAAATTTCGGACTACAGCCGAGCTGTCCTCGTATTGTGTTGATCTAGACAGCAATTTAACTAACTCATAATTTATCGGAAAAAATAATAAAGCTTACACAATTCGGGTTGAACGTTGTTTTAGGCAAGAAGACATGCACTTTTTTAACAGTAAAGAAATTTAAATCTATTAATTATTATTGACAGCAATGGTAATTGTGCAATATGTATTTTCTTAGACACTTCTAGAAGAATGCTTCCAGGGGTAATAATTGTAACGTACATGTACGATATTCGACTTTGGTACCAACCTCCAGGTACAGACTGCAGTTATTTTCTTAATAAATTTAAATGTAGTATGTATGTATGTATATAATTAAGGTGACCAATTTCCCAAACCAGAAAATCCGGACGCCTTCATGGTTTTATTTATAATATAGGATAAAGAGAGATGGCCACATGGCCAGGCATTAGGTTATGCCGGCTACACAATTGCGTGCTGACACCACATGACTAAATACCTAGACCTAGAAGTTTAATGTAATAAGATTTTGTGATAATTGATCCTCGAGGAGGTAGGGCCAGACGTATGCGCAGTAAAGATTATAATATGGAAACGTCATGGCAACGGTACAACAAACAACAGGACCTGTCGCACATTTGGCTAATCACCACTCTCTTTGTCACACCAGCGAGTTACCGCGCAGACTCGTTGCCCTACGAACGAGCAATATGGCGACTTACAGGTCGTTATATTTTCTCGCGCATGCCATAACAATTAGCCGTCTATATAATATATGAGATGTCTGTGGTTGACATATTTTAATGTGACAAATGCAACTATGAAGTTAGCTACGCCTGACTGCATGAAAAGACCACTGGCAACAATGAAAAAGTAAAATACCATGTGCACATTTTAACTCAAACTATAAAAAACCGGACAAATCCAAACAAAATTTTAAAGTACGGACTCATAAACAAAAATACAAACCTGTCCGGGCTAAATCTCAYGWTGCATATAATGCATTGACAGCCACTAATAGCCTATTCGGCATTGACTTATTGTGCTTCTCTCGTACGTCATTTCCAAACTGAATAATGATGTCCCAACCTCGTTTTTGACAATGAACATGATATCTTTTAAAAGAAAAATGCACAAGAGTCAGAGAATGTTTTCACATGCACCAAAACCTCTGAGGGTGGGCACTCTTTTAGCGTACTTCATGGAAATCTTAAATCTGAGTTTTCGTCTACCATTTTTTGCAGCTTGCGTCAAACTAAGCTGTAATAAACAGTTCATTTCTTATTTAATCAATTCTAAACCTGACATTACGGAGAATATTAAACAAAAGCTAGTCAGAAATTAAAGTCTAAAAACACCTAATACATTAGCAGTAACCGGTACTCTATTTGTTCATTATTATTTGTGAAGTACCAACAATGTTTGCGAAAGTGCGAAAACGAAAAATTGGTTGAGTGGCAGTTATAACAGAAAACGCTTCGCTGTTTGTAAAGCTTGCAAAACGCATTTAAAATTTTCCGCAGGAAAAAAAGCATTTGGCGTGTTGTCGTAGTGTGAAAGGGCATAATACACTTAATTTTACGACCACCGCAGACACTTCAACTGCCGTACGAAATTGATTTTAAATATATTTGCATCTATTACATGCGACATTTTTAGGTTGCTTCAGCTGAACTGCGCCTTGTAGGATTTCTGATGAAACATAACACTTCCATGAATGTCGCCGACCATTTAATGAAAGTTTGCAACGCTTCTTTGACGGACTCCGACATCGCAAAATAAATTAAATGTGGTAGAACAAATACTACCGGTATTATATGTAATCTTCTGGTTACACAACAGCTTGACAATCTTCTAGTTAATATATTGCAAGAAAGTAAATTTTCAAGAATCAATAATTGTATAATAATCCACTTGTTCTACTATTAAACATTTAGTGGTAGTAGCTAGGGTATATTATAAAAATTCAATAAGGGACATGTTTTATAACTTAATTCCGGTATCTAATACCACTGCTAATGAAATATTAAGCAGTCACATATGCATTTACAGAAGACCAAATTAACAACAAGCAAAAGTTGATAGAATTTGCGTCTGATGGTGCAAATGTAATGAAGGCCAAAACGCATTCTTTGCATTCTTTTTAAAAGCCGAAGTGCCTAATATTTTTTTTGTGCAGCTGTGTATGCCACTCATTTCATTTGTGCGCGTCAATTGCGTGTCTAAAGCTTCCCGAAACAATAAAAAAATTCGTACGCGATATATATAAATATTTTAAAAACAGTCACAAACGAATAAAAAAAACCGCTGCAAATTGAATCAATACTTCCACATCCAATTGTCAAAATGACATTTACGTTTTTATTTCTTATACTGTACGATTAGTAATCAGATTTTGAGCATTTTGTCTCAACATATTTTTTCTAAGACAAAGTCCTCGTGATATTAGCAAAAATACATAAATTTTAAAATCGGGTTTTTTCAAATAACTCGAAAATTATTAACTTAACAAAAAAATTACAACAGTGCTTTCTGATCAGAAATTTGATTTTCTATATAATACCAAAATTTTAAAAGATCGTACGAGCAGGGACCAAAATATGTTTTTTGCAAATATTTCGAAAATGTCAAAATTTTGAATAAATTTTCTAAGACACTTTTTGTGAGAAATTTTATTTCCTATCTGAAGGCATTTTCATTTTTTGAATATATTAAATATATTTGGAGACATTTAGGAAAACCCGTTTTCTTTAAGTGACGATTTTTTGCTAATATCTTCTAAACAGTTTGCTGTACCGAAAATTTATACAAACGAATAATACTCGCAGTTATACTACTAATCACATAGTAAAACGAAATAAATATAAAAAAATAAAAATTTGCAAAATGGGTAGCACTTCCTCAATTTCGCCCCCTTCCCGATATCCTACTTACCCCACAAACAAATTAGAAAAATTTCTTCATTTTGTGCATGTTAAACCACACAAAATGTTGTATGCGAGTCAAACACGATGGCTGTCATTAAAAGTAGTTGTGGACAGGATCTTAGGACAATATAGTGCTCATCAATTATTTTTCCAAGCATTTGATTCAGATAATGACTAAGCAAGAAACTGAAGAAATTCTTTTGCAGTTTCATGATCCTGTACTTAAATTATATTTGCAGTTTTTGCAATTTATATTGACTTGAATAAACTAATGCAATATGGGGTCACCACAAATTCATAAATTGAATTCCAAAATTGAAACGGCAACTCGTACAATAATGAACTGCTATATAGAAAACGAACATCTCAGTGGTTCTGTGCAGCTGATTGATCATCAGAATCCTAGATTGTTCAAGCCATTTGAGGGTATGTATTTATGTATTGTATGTTGCAGCCGCAATTTTAACTCCGGAGGATTTAACTGAGCTCGATATACGAAATTTTAAATTGCTCTTTGTAGATTTTTATATTGAATCATTAAATCAAATTAAAAAACGATTCGATTTAAGTGATAATTTCTTTGAATTATTTGATTTTGTACATCTAGAAACACTAAAAAAGTGTGAATCCATTGTTCCCTTGACAATTAAATTTCCGGTGGTGGGGACGCCACTACATGCGATCCCTTTAAACCACTGGCGTGCGCCCACATTTTATCAATTAAAAGTTACATCAAAACACAACTGCTCTTTTGCGTTTGTTGAGTTTATGTTGTATTGAAACATAACGAAATACTAGAATACTTTTTAAAATTGTATTGCTTATTAGACTGACCATGCATAATTAAAACTTAACGGTTGAAAAGAACATGAAAGCTATCTGCGATTTGATTTCTTTAATAATACCGTAAAACAGAATTTAAACTCTGCAGTAGTAAATTATAACAATATACACTGTTAAAGTAAAAATTGTTGAAATAAATAAACTGTCGCTGATCTGGCCATGACGTTAGATTGTGTCGTATTCTAAAAGGTGCCGAAACAAAATCAATAAAACAACTAGAACTAGAACGTAACAATTTTTCTTTGAAATGAATTGAAATAAAGCTAATATTTATAAAGGAAAAACAGAACGCAACCAAGTGGGTACACTCTCAAACCGTGTAGTAATAAAAATCAGAAACAAGGGATCTTTTAAGACAAAAACAAGGCCACTTCCTTTCCCGTGCGGGATCACTCCGTCATTTCGTCATCATTTGGCAAACTAAGACACTAAATCTCCGGCATTATTTTCACGCATAAATCATTCAAATAGAAGGAAATAAAATGCATGTCTATGCTGTGCTGTCTACACCTCAACGAACTGCAGATAGATCTATTTCGCTGTCATTACAGCTCATCAGTTAAGGCAGCTTGGTGGCTTTGTCATCATGTCAGTGTAATGCTGACAGATGACATTGCCATCCTAAATTCCGACTTAGAAGGAAATAAATATTGTTACATATTATTTTTACTTTTAACGCGCTCCAAAGCAATGTTTCCGTTTCTTATTAGCAACTACTATCACACAAAATACTCGCGAAATAACCGAACTACGCACACGTCACTGGTGACGCTGCAACAGCCGATACCAAGCGCGATTGGAATGCGAGTGGCCCATCCCAAGTTAGTATCACGTTGTCGCGTTTTTCCAGGCCGATGTGCAATATTTGCCCGTGCAAATTAGTTCAGATCATCATCTGGCTAGGCGTTTACTAGTCTGTCCACAGTTTTAGGCGCAAGGAAGCCGTTGTGCTTCGTTAACATGCTGAACTTCATTACATTCCATTCCGGGGCCAGGACTTTAGAAACGCACAGTATTAATCAAGGCGGTACCCCGTCATATTCTGCCGCCAATCCATTTAGTCATTGATTGGTAGCATTTTTAAGTGCATCGTCACCCGCGAATTGTTTTAGAGTTTTAACGAATACTTATAGTTTTCAGAATACAGTTTTTTAGAATGGATTAGCAATTCGTATTTATTTCAAAAATTTACATATACATACACACTATGGATATTTTATTTTTCTATCTGGCAACACTGCTCTAGTGCAGTGCAATTTACAGACGAATAAAAGCATTTTGAGACGAAAACTTGTTAATCTTAATCGGTTAAGCCAAACCTAATACATTATCCATTCCGCTCTAACTCCTTCATTTGAAATTGAAAAAAAACGTTCCGTACAAAAATGATACAGTTCAGTTGAGATAATATTTTAATATTAATTGCTGCATGCATTTATTACATCTTCTGGTGGTCTTACGAATCCGAAAATAATTTTTCTTTGCCATAGTTTCTCGTATTAGGGATAAGATCGATCACCCTGTACATTGCTAGCAAGCTAACAATTCTATCTATATATTTAAGTTTTTAGTGCACACTAATCTAGTGTGCCTGATGGGCTCCTTAATCTCGCGTCGTAACGCATTTGAAATCATGCGTATGCGTAAGCTCGCCAGCGAAAGTAGACCCTATACCGTCTCTCCCTGGAGTGTTGTCTGACGCTTTCATTAAGTAATGGGGTTCCTATGACAAAGCATTAGAAGCTGCATTGTTTTTTTATGGATGCCCTTTGACCGCCACTTCGAAAGTCACGTGTTGTAAAAAGTCTGTTCGATTAAGGAGGTACCTAACCTAAAGTTTGAATATTTGACGTGCTTGACGTTCGGTAAGCCAGACAGCGAAGAAAAGATCCGGAAGGACTGATCCAATGATAAATAAATGACGACGGTGAGTGAATGTCACTTCACGAAACATTCCGGAGTTTTACAGGTCAGACAGAATTTATTTGACTTTTCTTTTGTTAATTAGACTGTTTGTGAACAAGAACACCTTAAATTTGTTTATCAAACTCATGATGACACACATCATGTGTATTTAATGTATCAGTTTCATAATGGATGTATTGAATGCAATTTTGCTAGTCAGATAGAATTTGACTTTTTTTGTCCGTGCTGTTTGCATTTTATTTGACCCATGTTGTATGTTCTGTATTTCTTTTATGCTAGTATTTGTCGTGTGTAGTGGTCATTAATTTTTGACATGTCTTGTGTTTTTGTTTACATATGTACATATTTTTGTTCTTGTGTGTTCATAGGACTTCTATAAATGATTCATGCAACGCGCGCGACGTTCCTTGTGCCGCCTTTTTGTAGCTGCTGCCAAGCTACAATATACACAGCGATAGTACTGAAGGTTGCCAATGTCACCCCACAGCTCCGAAACGTTTCCCTTCTGCAACCTTAAGGTTGATTATCCCACAAAACACTACAGAATATGTTGAAAATACACACTCCCGCGAGTTTTCTCACATTAAAATATATCAAGTAATTAAAAAATCGACAGATGACAAGTATACGTCATTGTGTTCACTTTCCTGAGAGGCGGCAAATTGATTTAATCGATAATTTCCATAAGCTTTATCGATGCATGAATCATTTATAGAAACACTGTATTTATGCACATTATTTTTCTTCCATTGTGTATATATTTTTATTTGGTAGTTTTCTTTTTTGCGTTTGTATTTTTATTAGGTATTTCTGGTCTTTGTGTTCATATCCGTGTTTCCTTTCCTATCGTTCTTTATTGTATAATAGTATTAAGGATCGTTATTAGAGGGGGGTTATTACGATTAGAGTACATAGATCTAACGATGATTTGCTGTATAGTGTATCATGTTGTTTGTATAGATATATTAGCTTGTAATGATTTTGTAGTAATATTCGGACTGTGTAGGCATAGATACCTTTCGGAGATAAATTTTATATATATACCATTAGATGATAAGTTTTGTTATATATGTACGAATCGGAGTTACCCTCTGTCATTTAACTTCTTTTACGTTTAATGTGTGTTTTAATGTGTCAACCTTCCTAACTCAGCTTTCCACAACGGTATATACAGTTCCAATCACAAAGTAGGTAAATTCATCACATCATCATAACCAAAAGCTATTTAGACGAACACGCCAATTTGAAGTATATAAAAATTAACATAGGTTTGATTTATTCCGTTTATAGGAAAGAACTTTGCGGGTATTGCACATTTAAAAATCACAAAATGATACCAAATCAAGCAAACGTAAAAAATCACTTGTTGGGAAGTACATTTATAATTATATCTTTTATATGATTCTCTTATACACGAATGTACGTAATACACACACATTTAGCAGTAAATTTTCCACCCAGTACCTACTTCATGGCCTTGTAACTTTAAGCATCGCAAAAGCTTTCTAATCGAAGACATAGTTGGGAACAAAATAAAACAAGACCTGCCGTGGTAAAATCAGTGTAACTTCCGAAGTTAGCCGGCATGTCAGGAGGATGAAATCAACTTATAGGAAGCGCGCAGCCCACTGCTAAATCTCAGCCACACACGTGAACTTTGAACCGTAGACATTGAAGCCGGCGATGAGGCATGATTTCTCAAAGGACTTGCTCTTGTATTTTGTACGCGCTTTGAGAATACCTTAAACGAAGCGCCTTTCTCTGCACTTGTGGTATCGTTTATACACTGTGTTAGTTGAAAATCTTTATTAAAAGCTGTACTCCGAAATTCTAACCAAGGCCGTTTAATTCTGCGAAGTTTAACCCGTACTCATAGGCTATGGCAAGAACATTTAAAACTAAACTTGTTCTTAAATTACAAATAAACAGTAGATATAAGGCTTAAGTGTTACAGCGTAAGTTGTGCTCTGTAGGTAGAAGTTTAACATCAAAAATCATTATGTACCTAATCGTTGGGTACAGTGTTTGCATGCTATCATGAGTAAGTGTGCACCAGCGGGCATATTGAAATTAAAGACAAATGATTAATAGCAATCTATTTCTGGCTCCACATGAGTAAGAAATGTAGTTACCTAAAGGTTTCAAGCAATGATAAGATATTGTGATAAATATTCCTCGCGCATGTAGGGTCAGACGCATGCGCAGTAAAGATTACACTGGAACGTCATGGCAACGTCAAAACAAAAAACAGGACCTGCCACACATCTGGCCAATCCCCATTCACCCGGTCGCACTCGCGAATTACTGCGCAGACGTGCTACCCTACAAATGACCAACATGGCGACTCACTTTTTGCAAAATTTTCTCACGTATATCATAAGATTTATTGTCTAGGTAAAAGATAATATGTCTGTAGTAAGAAGTGACATTTCCAGTGAAAGCAAGATTAAGATTATTGGCAAATTGTTGCTCATTATCTGCCGTGTTATAGGTGAGCGATAAAAGTGACTCAGCTATTGGCGAAGAGCGAACTGACGCCACCATCCGTGAAACTGTAGGGTAAACACATTAGCCGTCAGTTGTATGGTGTATATGCTGCAATTATTGTAGCCTAACCTAACTAATTCTCTTATTTATGCATGTCTTGTGATAAAAGAATTACACCAGTATTCTTTGATAGTAATCAACATGAGTGCTGAAAAATATTTATGCTATTTGCGTGTAAGTTAACAAAATTGCTGTGTTGTGGACTTTAACAGTTATGCAAATACAGACAGATCAGTTAAATTTTACTGCTTTCCATCCAAAACTCATGTAAAAGAACGTCGTAAATTGTGGATTAGTAGCATCCACGGAGAAAATGAGTAGGTAGGGCATTCTACTTAATATTGTGCTAATTGTGCAGAATACCGGACCATCGCCGAGTTTTGCACACAACTAAAATACTACCTTCTGAAGGTGAATCTGGAATGAATTTGCGTCTTGTGTTTGAAAAATGAGTTTTATACGTGGACCTGCATTACGACGCACCATGTTGTTCCATATGCGGTGTGGTGTCGCGACTCGCGAGTGTGGTTTCAAACAGATTTTTGTGTTTAGGCCGTGTTTTTTTTTCACTTTATTTGACGAAGGTACGGTATTCTATATAATTACCAATATTGCTGTTTAGTATTTTTATACGTCCCGTCAGTACGATAATCCAATTTTATGCTTTGTAACCGATGTTTGTAACCCAAAATATATCACTGTATCCATTTTTTGTGATTACACCGCCTTTTGACAGAAGGCTGTAGGTTAGGATTACCCACCAGAAACCCACCCGCTGCGAGGCGCTGCAAAGCGGCATGCGCTTATCGCCTGTAGTAAAGAGAGAAAGGGAAATGCTGTTAATGCAACGCCATTGATTACAGTCGCTGCTACTAATTTCATTGGAATCTTCGTGGCAAAAATTAGCAATGATACCGTGGATACCCCATGTTTTCTGTCCGTTGCTACGATGAATGAAATTATTATAAAATGCGGTTTGTAGGCGACTGTTTTCGTGAAAATTCATAAGCGAAAGCTAAGCTAATCCACAAAAATAAGAATATTTACAAGGCAATCCCATTTGATTACTTTTACGTTACATCTGAAAGAATGAAGTAAGATTAAAATGTTTACCGCATTATATTTAATTGGGCTATTGCTACGCAAGTGGAGTAGCTCCGTCGATAATTACTACCCAAAGATCTAATAAAACTGAACGTGGATAGGGCATACCTTATTTTGCATCCTACGAACACTGAAGCCACCGTAAGAAAAGGATAGCACAACGCACATTCAGCAAGAGTGAAAAGAGTGATGACTAGCCTAGAATCACGTAGTAAACTTCGGTCAAAAAGATCAGCTATATATACGATAATATGTATGCGATAAAGTTACCTTTGCTACCATCCAACACTCATGCAATGTCTAGTTACGAAAGTTATAAGAGAATTGTCCTATATTTACCCCACCGTGCCTTCGACCACGTGATATTTTATAACCGTCTTTTTTCTTATGTTGGAGTCAATAGCAAATTCTAACGCATCATCCATATAATACAGTAATCAGTTATATGAGGTGCCAAAATACAATGAACACACTGCAAAATAAATTCAAAACATACAAAGAGATCTTACAAGGCATAGGAAATAACATTCGATAGGCGTTATAATGAGGAGCTAATTTTTTAACTACCCTGCACTGCCACATTTTGTCAATTAGACCGATTCTTAAATACATGTTGGAACAAACACAATACCAATGCCCTGGGTGGGGTACTCGAACTCACAGTTTTTCGGTCCAGAGGCACTCTGCAACCTTAGACACTTTTCAAACGAAACTTAACTAATAAGCGTCAATGCAGTTCATGGCAGCAGACTATATCAACCTAATCATCTATGATTAGATTTATATAGTGTTGTAGTAGAAGCGATTTTTTAATGTAAGCCAAACTTCCAATCCTCGGATTGAGTATCAGGGCTGTCTGAGGTAATGATAGCCACACAGTTTCTGCTCTAGTAAATAAAAGTATTGTTATAGCTTGAAGAACAGAGCGATTAAGCGCAAACTCATTACATTCGGCACCAAAATCCATTGTATTGTGCAAAATAGTTTTAAAAGTACATAGAAAACTTGCCTTTCAGTAGAATGTGGCATTGATTAGTTATTACTAGTCATAATTTAGTTTTAAATGTAGCTTGTTATACAGCGATCTGCATTAATTCACGGGATAACATAGTTCTTATCGCATACCAGCTCACCGAGCATCAACAGGATATCTTGCGGTGTAGACACCATTCACGACTGTTGACACAGTACAAGTAACGCCCCGTAAAGCTATTGGTAAGGCGATGCGGCAACTTGTCCATTAAAGAGAGACCCCAGCATTGACCTCAAAGGATTATTCCAAATGGATTTCGCCAATGCCAGACTGGCCCTTGCATATTCAGCAGTTTAATGTTTGTCTAGCGAATTTACCGATACTCCGTAGCAAGGAGTACTCGATAGTATGATTCGGTTATCGCAGACTTAGCTCTAGTAATACCCTTCCACAAACGTTTAATGCATCAATTTGGGGCTCTAATTAACATGGGGCGTCAATTTGCAATGCAGATAGCGACTAATTATCGCCAAAACCGCAAACAGGGATATAATATAAAGCATAAATCGGATCACTCGGAAGATACGTGTGTGATTCCGTGACACACAAAACGATAGAACGACCCAGAAGTTGGGAAAGATGTACCTTATCAGTTCCAAATGAGTGAGCTTTGAAAATGTGCCAAAAATCCAAGGTACAGCATATTTTACGCCGAAAATGGTGGGAGAAGCCTGTGGCGGTTCTATTATGCCTTATTATAGTTCAAGGTTGACAGCAAGAGGACCCATTATTACATTTGAACTGAATTTCTAATTTTCACTTATAAGATCCCATTTTCGCTTCACTATGGTTGGCCGACATTAGCTTATCAGGGGATGTTGCCTAAATAAACAATATCGGGGATTTTAGTAATCGCCGGGAAAATGGTTCTTAGTAATTTAAACTAATAGATCAACTATAAAKCTTTACGCGASACACGATAAGCTACTTTGCGCAAGAATAAAAGAACGACGTTTCCATAAAATTAATGAATAAAATAGTAAACAAATTAAAGTCGTTCAAATCAGGATCAAGTATTCCAAATGCCTCTTACGTAATACAATTCAGAAGACTGGAAAATGACGTATTTAATACTTTCGACTTATAATTGGATTTACATATAACTAACTTGCGAGAAAGTCCAAAAGTACTTGCGCACTCTACTAGAATGAAGAACTCTAAAATTTACTTACTACCAACAATTAAACAAATTGTTCTTAATTAACGCGAAACTAAGTTAAAATTCTAAAATATTTCCAAAAATGCAGGGAAAGTTACTGACCCATTAATTATGTGTACTGCATCAAAACGTATAGGCGAATACACATTTTCATCTGTTTTACGTTAAAGCATATACCAACGAACTTTACCTAATACCACTTAATTACTCTAGATCGCGAGCTGATGAGGACAACATGAACTTCCGACTTGTATGAAAGCTGAAACGAGACAAAGGATTACAAATTTCCTAAAAATACGATAACTCTATTTCTGTTTATCTACAGCTGTAACTTCAAAACAAATAGAAATCGGATAACAGCGTTTAAGTAGTGAGAAAAATCTTAGAAAAGGTTGTAATACAATAAGCTTTCGACAACGTTAGAACGAGTATTAGCATCAATTATATTCATGTAAACATGTAAATGTAAATAGACTTGTCCATGAGTCCATTACGTACATGATGTCAAGCGTGCAACGGACTGAATGTTACTGGTAGAAAAAAAGCACGAATTCAGCAAGTCATTGAAACTGGGACGAACGGGTACTTCAGATTTAGGTATAATTGTTATAAACTATTGGTATAGTATTTTTTAATAACTCATAGTTTTATTAGGTTAGTAGACCAAAATAAAAACGTTGTGATTATTTTGTTCAACTTGAATTTTCTTGTCACTCTATCAGTTATCCTATTAAGGGCAGGTTTTTTCCGTGTACTTGCAGACCATTTCCACACTTATGGTTGCTGTTTTACCTGAACCTGTCATGTGCCCACCTGATGCCTCGTGCTTCATAAAACTGAAATATGTAAGTCATTGTAATCTCGTCTTTGATATGTTGTTTGTTAAGTCTTGTGTACTTCAACATGTTATGCCCTTTGCATTTACATTAATTTATCTATTTTTGCATTGCATGTGGTCGATTTTAACAACGATGTTGGTTACTTAAGTGACAAAGGCGCTCTGCATATTTTATCATTAAAGTAGTGGAATTGGACTTTGGGTGGTTTTACTTCATACAATGCTGAAGAAAAGAAGAGCGGAAAAAAGGTCTAAGGACGGTAATACTGTAAAAATCATCCTGTAGCTATAATAACTATTTCTTCAGGCATAGCATGCAAATTATTTCCACGGCACCAAAATTCACCAGCATGTATTAAAGAAGCGCCTCGCAGGTGCCTAGATTGCATATCGAGAGGCATCAAATGAAACTTTCAGGGTATCACAGGTGTTCACTAAGCTCCTTGCAAAAAGATACGGTGCCCAATGGAATACATATCGAATCGGGCCGCTTCTCTTCCCATGACACGTTGTTACCGGGAATGGGTTCGACGCGGAGCGTATTCAGCGCCGTGCAGGCGTTTACATCCGCCGTCTAGCGTCTTACTCGTAAATTATTTTCGGGAAAACTGTCCCCGTGAATGCGAAGCGAGTTATCAAGGTGAACAATAAAGGGGCCGTGTTGAGTGAGGTTGCCAAGATAACCATCAAGCAGGGGGTCCGAATTAGCATTGTTATTTCCTTTCTCGCAGACGATCTACTAAGGCACGTCGTACGGCTTCATTGAAAGTGCACGCCATAAAGTGACGTGCTCTTCGGTAAAATGGTGTGCGAGTTCACAGTTATGTTGCGCACAGGATTACTAATTTCAAAATTACTTTGAGAGTCGTGTAACACTCGCTCTGAACAGTAAGTTACGTTTGGACCAAAACTTTTTACATTAAAAAATCATTTACAGTTTCTATATACGTATAAAACTGAGAACAATATTTAGTACAAGCGTTCAACAAAAAAACGGGTCAAGTAAGCCCTGTAGCTTGGCTATGAGGCCATACCGCTTTGCACCGCCTCGCAGCGATTAATCTACACATCTAAACATTGCTATTGCAACCTACACTCAAAAGGCGGTTTTTATCACAGAAAATGGGGATACACTAATTATACAGAATAGCTTACCTTCGTCAAATAAAGTAAAATTTTGGACACTCTTATAACACAGTCTTCCGAAACATAATATCCGTTTCGTGCGGTCGCATCTTATTTTTGAAATGTGTGTGTTTAGTACCTTGTGTTTTAATTTCCTATTATTTTATGGCGCGGTGTTTCTCCTTGTTGGTACTGCTTAGTGTTTCATGCTACTTTAATCTGTCTCTTTCGTCCGGTCGTGCTACGCGAGTGTATTTAAACTACACAAAAAACACAGCCTAGATGCCTCAAAAATTACTCCACAAACACCGAAATCTGTTTGAAACCACTCTCGTGACACCCAGTCCCATACGGGACAACAAAGTATAAAAACTAATTTTTAAAAAACTAGGCGCAACCACAGGGAATTCATTTCAGATTCATCTTCAGAAGGTCCTGTACTTGGTATATATAAAATTCGGCAGTGGTCAGGTATTCTGCACAATTAAGTAGAATGCCTTACTCATTTTCTCTCTGGATGAGATTAATCCACAWTTTGTGATGTTCTTCATCKTGAGGTTTGGATAAACTTTAACAGATTTGTCTGTGTTTGCATAACTGTTGGTACAGTCCACATCATGGCAATTTTGTTTACTTATACGCAAAGATCACTCATATTTTTCAGCACTCATATTGATTACTATCAAAGAGTATATCTACTAGTCTAATTCTTTGATCACTAGAGAGGCATAAATAAGAAAATTAGTTAAGATAGGCTACAGTAAATACAGCCTACACCATACAACTGAGCAACTAATGTGAATTATTTACCCACTAAAAATTCCAAGTTTCAGGGATGGTGACGACCATCCGTTCCTATACGGTGTGATGTCGCGACTCGCGAGTGCGGTTTCAAACACATTGTGGTGTTTAAAATGCGATTTTTGAAGCGTTCAAGCAGTTTTCTTTGCGCGGTTTGAAAACACTCGCGTAGCACGACTGGACGTAAATGAACCATTAAAGAAGCATGCGACACTATGCAGTACCTGTCTGAAAATAATTGTAAATTCAAACACTAGCGAAATATTAGTTGTACTGTTTGCTCAAAAGATTTTATCGGATAAGTTAATAAACAAGTAACAAGTCGAGGATCGAATAGAGGCTGATATCAGATCAGCGAAGGACTAGAGGGATACACTTTCAGCAATAGGAGTCTACCGCATACAGTGTTCTTGCGGCAAGGTCTACATTGGAACTACCAAGAGATCAATGCGAACGAGACTCAAGGAGCATGAACCAGACTACCGGTTTGTCCGCTGTAGCCAAGCACGCATTGAGCAACGGGTGCCACAGGATACACTTTGAGAACTGTAGGTTGCTAGCATTAGTCAACGGCTATTACAGCAGACTGACCAGCGAAGCTATCGAAATTCACAAACATCCTGATAATTTCAATAGAAAGTAGGAGATCCTCAGGCTCAATCTGGAACCCGAATCGACATCCCGACGCCAACCGAAGCGGAACAAGCCTCACCCCCGACCCACCGGTATAAATACAACTTGCATAGGAGAACGTCTACGTCCAGTACCGGAGATGGAAGGACCTCTAAAGAAGCTTACCACTCGTGCTAGCGAAACGTTAGGAAGCAATTCCAACCGACGACGGCCTTTAGACCCGAATCCAGGTAACAGTTCATCACCTGGTCGTGAAAGCCTTAATCAATTCGTTAGCTAAATTCTTGCCTTCGCCAAAAAGAGATGTCAACCCCTACTTTAGACTAATATTGTTTTCCTGAAAACTTCGTCAATTCAAATGCAGCTTGTAATTCTGCGAAACTTTTATATCGGTTATTACCTTCACATTAACATGTTTGTTGCGGCTTAAATTTGTATCGCGTTTAACATTAGTCATTGCTCGTTCAGATTCTTTTGGACTAAAATTCTCATAAACTCTATAGCTTTCAGTTTAAAGTTTATATTTCCGTGTACTAAATAATAATTCAATGTTCGAGCAAAAAAGACTCGACCTTATTTTCTTCCCGCTTAGACTAAATTAACAATCTTTGAATAAATATTATGACAATTACCTTACTTACGTAAGCCATGACTTTCGCGTAAGTATCTTAGAAATACAATACAACCAACAGCACATATTATGTCGAATATGAAATTATCTATACGTGCGTGACTTGTAGCTATAAACAAAACGTATACTATATCCGTAAAATGACTTTTGCCGGTACGAATATAGGTTCCGTTGCAAAAACTCGCGTTTCAGATTCGTTTCCGTGCAGGCAATCAACTGCAAGTATTGGCAGTAAACATTTTGGATCTTAAAGTATCAAACCGTCCATGAAAGTTCTTTATGTCTCAGCTGAAAATGTGTTGTGTAAAATTTTCACAATAAATATTTTTTACGTACGGGCCTAAATAAAACATAGATGTAATTTGTTATCACAATATCACAATCACTGTGGGTACCATCAAGAAATATACTCGTATTACAAAAAAAAATAACCGAATAAAACTGACTGTAAATAATGTATTCAAAGAGCACCAAATTATATACGGAGAATAATCGGCACTATTATACAACTTTAAGTAATGCCCAAAACATAAAACTATCAACTTGAGGCCCCCTTCTTAAAGGATGGGTTACCTGATAAATGTAGATCTCACGCCAGTAACCCTCTTTCAGGTAAAACGAAGCGAAAAGAAAAGCTTTCCCTTCTCGTTATGCATTTTTGTTCAATTTCATTATTTTCATTTCTTGTTAGTTATTAAATACTAATAATTATGCTCGCTGGTTTTCAACGTTTTGATTTTACTTATTTAGTCACACAAGAACGCTGAGTAGCAATTAAAATGCTAGCATAAGGTTTTGTTATTACTATTCATTATTTTTTATTTTAGTACACGAGGAACTGATAAAGATAACGTAAAGATTGAAATGCCCGAATTTGACTTCCCTAAATTTACAGTAAAACAAGAGAATACGATACATTTTTACCTGAAAAATACAAAATCATAGCTGTAGAATTATACTTAGTTTTACTGTGACGCAATACCTTTAACAATTTTGTCTTGTAAATATAGGCAGATTCATTTAACCATTTCGATGTAGTTTTCTTCTGTGTGGTCTTCTGTTCTTCCATAAAATAACTTACTTCCTTAATAATTAATCTACATGTAACTCTGCACGTCGTGCAATAACTTTTCGCGGTTGCGATGTTCCACTTTCGTAACATTCTCTATCCATATTTTATTTTCCTCGGGCTGTCATTTATGTCGCTTCGATTCGGCTACGCAGTTTATTATTTAAGACCCATGTTTCAAATCCGATTGTTAACGCTGGTGTATATACATCGATTTCGACACCGCGGGTAACAGCTTTCTATATTCTGCCATTTCTTATTTCTTGATCTCCTCCACACTTGATGTTAGTTCTCAAATATTCAAAATTGTGTATCTGTTATTAAGGCATAGCCGTCTTTAGTGGAAGGCTGGGCCATAGTGAAACTGGCAACAGGGCGTATACGACTCTTGTCAGGATTCTACAGTGATGGTAACTCGAGGGAAATTTCCCTACACGTTGACAACATGGCAACCGTAGCTCTCATACGCGCATACGCCATATTACGCCTGTTCAGAGGTAACCTCACGCCCTCACCTTGCCTATTCGTACGGTTTGCTGTAAGCTGAGAAATCGAGAGGTGAAAAGTTTCATTAAGTTTTAAAGTTTGGTAGGTGTTAACAGGCAGCAGTAATATTAATTCAATATTTTGACTGTGTCTGTGCTAATTACTCAATGGATGGCACTATTTACATTTGGCTCTTTGGAATTTTGCAGGCAGGATATCAATACCTCTGATGTGTAGGTTAAAACCATTGAAAAATTGCAAATGTTATTGGATTTTCTTAATATTTTAGGTATCTAAGAATTATTTATAATTAACTGAAATGTTGGAAGCTATGACTACCGACAGCGCGTCAAAATCTTCAAATTCTAAAGGCAGTGAAGACTGGCTTCAGATGGAAACATTTAAGGGATGGTTAGAAAAAAATCTGAGTGATGACTATAAATGTAAATGCAATGCATGCGATGTTGTTTTAGTGTGCGTAAAATCTGAGTTAACAAAACATGCAAACAGTATCGGGCATCGAAAGCGTGTAAAATTAATAAATACGAACAAAACTATTAACACTTTTCTTAGTAAAAAATATGAAGATAGAGTTGATACTGATGTAAAACAATTTGAAATTCGCTTAAGTATGTTTTTTGCGGAACATAACGTTGCTTTACAAATTATCGATCACCTTATACCGTTGCTCAAGGAGATAGCATCGGATTCAAAAATCATTGAGAAAGTTGCCTTGGGACGAAAGAAATGCACACGCATAATAAAAAATGCGATTACTCCAAACATTAAAACAGGTCTGGTTAATACATTAAAAACCACAAAATTTTCAATTCTAATTGATGAAAGTACCTATAGGCCTTAACAAGACTTTATGTATTTTAATTCGATATATAAATGAATTAAATGGTAATGTATGTACAGAGTTACTAGATTTAGTAAAATTAGATTCACGAAACTGTTTAGCAGAGAATTTGTTTATCACTTTCAAAAACCTTCTAAACGAACTAGATATTCCCTTAAACAATGTTGTTGGTATGGCCAGCGACAATGCGAAAGTTATGGTGGGTTCCAGTAATTCATTTTCGTCTAGGCTGTTAGCTGAAAATCCTAATGCTGTAATAATTAAATGTATTTGTCACACTTCAGCTATTATTGCAAATAAAGCATGTATGGAATTACCACGAGCACCAGAAGAACTTTTACGCCAAGTTTCAACATATTTTTCGCAAAGTTCTAAAAGATGTGTTCAACTGGAAGAAATGCAAGTTTTTTAACTGCCAAAAAAAGAAAATCCTAAAAGTGGCCTCTACAAGATGGTTATCTTTACACCAGTGTGTTACTAGAGTTTTAGAAAATTGGGATATTTTGATAAATTATTTCAGAGCGGCAGTAGTAGAAGACAAATTAAAATCTGCTGAACATATATTATTGGAACTGCAAAATATTTGCAACAAAGCATATCTTTTATTTTTACAATATGTGTTGAATTACTTTAACACTATAAATGCACTATTTCAGTCTAGAAAGCCACTGATTCATCAACTTCACATTGAATCAAAAAAAATATTTTTTACATTAGGGCAGAATTTTATAAAACCAAATAAATTAGAAGTAAATATGGATGTGAGAAATCCTGAAAACTTTATGAATTTAGATGCAATATTTATGGGTAATCATTGCAAGTCAAATACCAAAAACTGAAGCAAATAAAGTAAGATTGGATTGTCTGAATTTTTACATAGCGGCTTTGGAAGAAATTCAAGAAAGACTTCCTATTAAGGATAATTCTTTATTTAAACATATCCAATTTTTGCAACCTGAAATAGCTTTGAGTGGTGAAAATAGAGACTCTATTGAATTTAGTGATTTGTGCAGTAAATTTAACTTGGACCTTGATTAGACTGTTTCGAATGGCGCACTATGCCTTACAATATTGAAGATGACGTAAAAAACAAATTACTTAACAAAAGTGTAGATGAGTTTTGGCAAGATATATCAAAACTAAAAACATTTCAAGACAATTCTGTTTTTCCAAATCTTACAATTTTGTATAAAAATATTCTTACATTACCACATGCTAACACAGATGCAGAAAGTGTTTCCTATCGTAACAGATGTACGAACAGAAAAAAGAAACAAACTCTCACATGAAGTTTTAAACTCAATCTGTATGATTCGTTCACATTTAGAAAATAAACAAATTAATTGTACAAAATTCAAATGTGATGAAAAACTGTTATTGGATATGAAGTACACTGTCGTGTATGATCATAAAAATTAAGCATTTGTGTTTCACGTCCGTAAAGTAAATAAGGCAAAAGGATCACGGGGATCGAACCAAAAAACAAAACCACTAAGACACCTCTTCAGCAAGGTTTCGACGTCGCGTCGGTAGGACGTCTTCTTCAGGCTTTGAGGAAGTAATGGTAATTTAGTATTAGAAAATGAGATATCTGATATGACCCAAGCACCGAATGGTATACAACATCAGATGCCTCATTTTCTAATACTAGATTACCATTATTTCCTCAAAGCCTGAAGAAGACGACCTACCGACGTCGAAACCTTGCTGAAGAGGTGACTTAGTGGTTTTGTTTTTTGGTTCGATCCCCGTGATCCTTTTGCCTTATAAAAATTAAGTTTTTTAAATGGTATTCATTAATTTCAGTTTATATTGTATTCAAAATGCAACTAATGTGCAATTTTATGTTATTATAGAGCCTTTGTACCTGCAATAGAATATTTATTTTATAGATATTTGCTTTTTCTTACATTTAATTTTATTTTTTATTAAGTACGTAACGATGGAAATTAAAAGGTTGGCGAGAAGTACGTATATTTACAGTAAAATAATGCAAAACAAACAAAATTGGAGTGTAGGGAAAGAAGAGGAAACATTTCAAATAAGTGCAGGAAATTGTTGGGATATTCCATTTCACATAAAGGGAATTGTGGTTTCAAAGGTTACCATCACTGGGATCCTATGAAATTATTAGTTAAAGTGCGAAAGTGGTGCATGTGCACAGCGTAAAAGCATAATTTCTGAAGGTAAAACTGTACACTAAATAAAGGTAAGATATATCTTGTCGTTCTAGATCAACAAATTTATTATTCCACTACCTATCTACCTGAATAGAAACTTTATTTTATTTGCAGATGCCTAATAGATGTGCTGATCTACTTTGTCGCTCAAATTATTTTAAGATACTAAAAAGGGGAGTATACCTACTCGCCCGCCATTTGTGTTCCAAACACGCTCAGGGACATGTTTGTTTACATGCAAAGAATTAGCTGCATTTCCAAAAATTGGAAATACAAATTGTAACTGCTTATTAACAAGTAGCACTTGTTCTATATGTATTTGGTCTGCAGTATGTACTCACAAATACCTCCAAATGCAAAAAATGGTTTAATTTATATTTCAAGTTTCAAACAATATAACATGGGGAGTCCATCATTTTTGATTATAACTGCATTAAAAGTGGGGCACTGTATTGGCTTGGAGCTTCCTCATCATATTGTACTCCTCAAAATGTCACTAAAAAAATAAACGAAACATTGTTTGGCATACTTGCATAAAATAGGTAATAATAGGTTTTTTATATATTAAACCCACTTCGCAAAGGCGGGACGAATTTGTAGGTAGCCACATTTTTCTTCACATATTTTGCACCCACCAAAGGATATCGCTCCCACTGTTGCAATCGTGATTTATCTCTCGGGAGCGAAAATAAACTGACACAATTAATAGGAGAAAAACCAGTCATTCTTTAGTCGTTTACACCCATTTACAAGCGTTATTTTACACTATTACATGCTTAAAAGGTAAAATGAAAGCAGCTATCAACATTCATAACTATCTAAGCGTCAAGGTGACAGATGATTGAAACAACAATGGCGGAGTATACCGTCCTCTTTAGTGATCTAATTATTTTTGTAAAAATGATCTACAGTACAGTACACAGAAGTTTATATCACTAGAAAAGAAAAGAAACATTTATACTTGTTATATATTGTGTAAATAAAAAAATGACGCATTTTCCGTATCATCTAATTTACAGCAAAACAGAATAATAAAAGGAACTACCAAAGTGAAACCTAACTTAAATTACAGATTAATGTATACTAATTTGTACAAAATCCGTGAACTAAGCCTGTCTATGAATCTAATACGGCAAATGGGTTTTAATTTTCGCTTTAGGCCATGTACAACCTACTGTTCTGGAACTTATAGTACAACTTATTTAAGTACTTACGTAATATATTCCATATTATTCTCAGCTTTGAATTCTGCTCTCCCCAGCACTGGTTTTCACTTCACTTCACCCAAAGTTATTTTTCTAATCAGTCGTGCCAGACCTGCCAATTCAACGCTGGGGAGTTACAAACACGATCGCATAAAGTTATAACATAAAAAACCCCGACGTTAAATATATATCACTTTATCGTGTTTCGTGCTTCCCAAATCGGAGCCCGCTAAATCTTCCTTCCCCCAAGCTCAGGCATTAACCTTATTTTACGTCTTAGCACTCAATAAATTCAGCCGCCGGCTGCGATGAATTTGGTTTAACTCCACGCCGTATTAATTCTATTGTTATTTATTGATTGCGGCACGTTCCCCAGGGATCAGATTTCCACTTTTTAAGTTTTAGAGTTGGACGTTGGCGTCGAAGTTTCGAAAAAATGGCGTTAACGGGCAAGCTTTTAATTTAAGTTGCGTGCATTTCGACGCGCCCTGGGTTTATGCGGAATAAACAGCTTAGGGGCTTTTGCTTTGGGTGTAAGCTTGGGATAATCCGCATTAAGGCTTTTAGCGTGTACTGAGGATAGTTAAGCATATTTCCGTGTTTAATGACGTGTTAGAATTAATCTGGACATGCAAAACTACGAAGATAGTGATAGGTATAGCTGCTCATATACGAGTATAAGGGCCCAAAAATGTACTCAGTCTTTACTAGTTAATATCTCGTGATAAACGTGAGTTGGCGTGACTACTTTGCTTATGGAAACTTTACGGAATGACAACCACCAACTGTGAGCAGGTGTATCTGGCGTATTAACAGCAATAGTAACAGAAGTCCCTAGGTGTCTAATCAGAAGAAAGGTGGAAGAGTTTGTCTTGTTGCAGACAAAAAAGTTCTTTTGTTAGGTTTAGTGTTACTTGAATTATGGCTTATGGCTTACATATATCTTTTCTGCTAGGAGCTTTCTAGCATTATAAATACACAATATTCTATCTTTGCCAAAGATTAATTTTTCTTGTGAATAAATAAATTCTTAAATTATCATGTATTTACGAAATCCTTCTGGAAGGCCTCCTCGTACGTATTTTATTAGCTGTTGGAGCGTGTCGTCTTTTTAATTTCGTCATTTAAATATTCTGTTCGTTGGTCTGAGATTCTTCCCTGTTTTAATACCTATTTTTTCAAATGTTTTAAACTGGTTTGTTTTTACATCACTCTCTGATGGTAGGCTATTTACTAGAATTCGTGATAAGCAGGAGATACTTGACTGCCTGGTCCATTTACAAACTATATTGCTAATTACATTATATATTTGTAATGTCATCGGTATTTTCTGCAATCGATTAGGTGTTTTTAATATAGGCATCTTACAGATTTTAATTGAAGACCGATGATCTGTTTTTATAGATACACTAGTCCCTATTAAAAACTGTTCAAATTTAATGCATCTAAAAATTATCGACAGTAATTCTTTTTCGATCTGTGCATAGTTTGATTGGGTTTTGGTTATTGTTTTGGAAACATAGCCGATTAAACCATATTTTTTGATTTACCCTTACCTTTGTATTATATATAAATTAAAAGGACACATTAAAGAACACGGAATTTCGAAGATTGCAGTTTGACCAACTCACCTTCGCATCATGCTTACTAATAGTTCATAATCGACTTGGTTCGTATAAACTACAATGGACGAACTAGACACAGTGAACTCTAAAAACAAGAAGCAATGATCCACTCGCAACAATTTTAACAAGTGTAGTTCTAAAGTTAAATATATTCCTAAGTTAACATCTTATAGCAATCCTTTCAAATAACAAGCCTGTATATCTCTAGGCGTTCCTCAGTAACAGATTTCCGATACCGTCCCCTAAATTTTTGCACACAGAAGAAGTCGATACGATTTATTCGCAGGAACTTGAGGAAATCCCCTTACGGTATTACGGGATATAGAAAATTGTCAAGTACGTATGGAAATGAAGTTAGGGAGGATTCTTTGAGGTACTTGCTACAATCAGTTTAATACTGTAAAAGACGCTGCCTCGGCTAAAAGTTCCAAGTAAAACATGACAGAAAAGAGCTCACTGAAGATAGTCTTGCAAGACGAAAGGATTATTTATCATAATGCTAAGAAAAAAATACCAATTATATAGTTAATTGTTTAAGCACTGGCATACTTATAATAACATATTCAATTCGTTTATGGCATTTGCAAAAGCGTTAGTTATTAAACGTATTTCGTAACTTTGAAAACTCTTGATTCTATATTGATAATATGTAAATTTCTTTTTAAAGTATCAGATATATATATATACAGTTATAAAAACACCATTAACGAGATATGCTATTAAATTTTTAAACAGCCTCTAGTGTACCTTTAATATTGGAATATTGAAATATACAGCTAGCACAAGTGAACAATATTTTGCGAGTAGGTAATTACAGGAGTATACAAAAATGTTGTAAGATTAACCAACATTATTGTTATTTCTTATCTTTGAAAGAAAAATAGTAAATTGCAAAGCCATCAATTTTGTGACCGTAACTTGATCTGCAACCTTCAGTACTATCCTACTCATTGTGTTCGGTGATGGCCGTGTCTGCTGTAGCTTGGCGGCACAAACAATTCAGAAATCAACGCCGCCAATCATTTATAGAAACCCTGTATAAAACCATTGGGCGTACCTAGGTATAGACTTGCGCCCATGTAAAGTTGGTTACCCTAGCTTGCAAAATAAATAAAAAAGCTACTTTTATCACAGATTAATACCAGATGCGAAAGTAAGACAAAGAAACCTATTTGTGAGAAAGATAATTAATACACACCAGTTTAAATGCCTCGATGACACGATCGTGTTTGTCAAATCTTTTCGGTAACTACCTAAAGCGTTACAACTGGTAGAAGAATACGCGACAAGTGCTGATTTCACATTTTCATTTTATGTTTTTACGTTTGGTTTTGTGCGTTTACTTTAGAAATTGTTGTTCGGTAACTGCATTTGTGAATTTGTGGGATAATTTATTACCTATATAGTATTTATAGTATTTTATATATCCCTGATGATGTTAGGGTGTCACGTTTGTCCTTGACGGAATTAAAAATATTCTGTATTTATATTGTTGGCCTAAAATAGAACATTTTACATTCCGTCAAGGATAAACGTGACCCCTAATTAGGCTTTTTAGAACACGTGACTTTTGAGCGACTGCCAGGGGGCAAATTTCAAAACGATGCAGCTTCTAGCGCGCTGTCATAGAAACCCCATTACTTAATGCCAACGTCAGTCGCTAGAGCTGAGACATTCGATTAAATTCAAATCGTTCAATCAATCGCGTAGATTCGGATCATTCAAGTCGTTCATAAAGATCGTGAATTGAAAGTGACAGCGGTGTCTCCTGTCTCGCCACAGCATATAAATATGCTGTCATGCTGTTTTCTCGTCGTGTGCTGTCGTCAGCCGTTAACCATGTACGACGCACGAACGACGCTGATTCATTAGCTGTGAMCCAAATCAAGGCATGAGTCATTCWATTTGAACGACTTGGTCATGAAGGACCCAACTCTATCAGCCACGCGTCCGTTTTCAGGGTTTCGCAGGCGCGTCCCATGCGTGCGCTTTTTGCCCCCTGGACGCCATATTGGATGACGTAATCTTAAAAAGCCTAATATCAGCAGGGATATATAGGGTACCGTGCACGTATGGAAAATACTATATACGTACTACAAAAGGGTCAACAAATACTCGTATCAAATAATATAAAAGTCATTGCCGACTGGGTCACTCTGACATTACAGAACATGTCATTGCTAATCAGGACTGCGAAATACTCTTCGGCGACACGGATGTCCTATCTAGAACTGCGTTTTATATCCCAGATTTTACCGGGAAGCTATTGAAAAAGCAAAGCATCTTAGCGTGGCTGACGGTCCTTAAAGATGCCAGAGTCAAGTCAAGTAGGATATCTAGCGCACCAACCGGCCAATCAGAAAGCGACAACCCAGTCGAGCGATCGCACCGGTACATATTACGTTCTTGACATGTTTTTTCCGGGGTGGTTCCCACGTTGGTTATTTGACCTTGACGTTTCGACACTCATGTCGATGTCTTCCTCAGAAGTAGCTCTGAAACTGAGGAAGACACCGACATGAGTGTCGAAACGTCAAGGTCAAATAACCAACGTGGGAACCAGCCCGGAAAACAATATGTCATCGACAATAACCACGGAAGTCTTCAAACAAATATTACGTTCCTGTGAGATAGCAGTTGTACATCGATCAGCCGTGGACTAGCGTTGACCTTTCCTTCTGGAGATGACCAGCACGGTTTTGGGTGAAACATCAAGATTATCTTTTCTTGGACTAAGCCCGAAAACAACAATAACAATATTGCCGGCAGTGGAAGCCTTCATGGAAATTGTATTGTTAGTATGTTCTGCAGGATTGAGGATGTTGTAAGCCACAAGGGCCTAACCACTCTGGTAAATAAATTTGGACCATACTCGTTTCATTACCCAATAAAATTTAAAACACTTAAACACCATCTTATCCAAAAACTTTTTGTATGTTTTAGCTGCTGTCCGCGGCTTTGCTCCCGTATATCGTATGTACCAAATATCCAGTACCGAAATAATAAAATTTTTAAACAAATGCTAGATTTCAAATAGGGATGTAATTTCTAACTAAATGTGTACCTATACGTCAACTTCTAGCTAAAAGCCTAAATGCTTAAATATTACTTTGACGTCAAACATTCCACCTTCCCCCTGCAATGAATTTTCCAGAACGCTCTATTTACTTCTCGAAACGTGGATTTTCGATTTTTCCATCGCGAGATAATTTCGGCAATGTGTGACATTTGGGGGTTCTTTAGTGCAAGTTCGCACCCCCATAACTCCGCAATGCTCACACCCACCCCAACCAAACATCCTCATTCTAAATGGGAAATGTAGGCTATCCGTCCCTACAACCATGAGTCAGTAGACTTACGGGTTGCTGAGTATAGTGAGTGTATACAGTCACACAGAATAATACGGCTTCGCTTTTATTTATATATACTCGTAGATTTAGATTACCTAAGCAAATAAAGTAAACGTTCCATGTTCATTACAAGATTTATACTCTATTTCAAACTAATATAGCGGATTTATAGTAAAGACATGTCAATCACCAGATATACGTATACCCCCTATTTACACAACACAAACACACAACACAGTTATAGTAAATAGCTTCGGTACATTTTAGATGGTTCACCAAATATTTAACACTGTTCCCACGTCTGTAGGAAGGTTACAAATTGTAAAGTCTTGCTCTTAAAATGTACGCAATAAATTATAGTAAGCCTCGCTTTTTGTATAATGCTCAGAATCGTTTCGTTAACAATAACTTGCCAGTGAGGGAAACAATCTAGACGGCATCGCCGGAAAATTACTAAAAACTGAGCTGTCAAGTGGTTTGCAATATGCCCCACTATTCGGCAGAGTTAATTTAATATTAATCTTACAAATCAGACGATGTTTGCTTTATATATACGTACCTACACATTGCTTCGGAAGAAAAAAAATAATAACGATAATGTTCGTCTATCTATAGTAACAGTGATCGTACGATCAATCACCGTCTGTCTAATGGTGTAAGTTTGTTTATCCATCAATCTGTATTGACGCACTGAAAATAATGAATACTAAAAATATTTCCACCCACATTATCATTATCTCCATATCCAAATAACAAATAATAGGAATGGACATCCAAATTCCAAACGCCTACACAACTCTATTCATCGTAATCAACAGGTTGCGTGGGATGCTGAATTAAGTAAGAACATTGAGCCTGTCTTCGGACTGTCCGCAAGTTGAGTGTAGTGTTGGGCAAGTCCGAAACCTTAAGACTTAACGTCATATCCAAGAGCAACTTCCACATAACCGTTCATGCTCTGAACCTGATGTTTCCCTACATCATATAGTTTAGAGCTTTTCCTTAATATTTTACTTTAGAAAGTTTTTTTTTCAGAAATCAACCCGCAACCCGCAGTAGGTGGGATGAAGCCTGGACTTTAAAGAGGGAGTATAACTTCTTACTATCTCCTTTCGTATAATTACCTTTTTGCATGTACCACGCTGTTATATCACTAAGTTGTCACTACCCATCGCTAAGGAGCTCCCTATATCCTAGCAAACATACGTCAGATCCGACGAGATTGGTTTCCGCGCGTGTTGCGGATTATGAAGGCTAAATCTGGGCTTACACGACACACAGTCTAGTGATATACTCATTCAAAGCAATCTAGGCGGGATCCGAGGGTCCGGCACGTGCCTTTGAATTTTAAGGAATCCTACTAATTTATTCCAGGATCTGTGTCCTGTTTGAGTTTCGGGTTCGCCGTGTCGACAGCTCTCAATCGTAGTTTACGTGGTGGCTTTATTCATCACTTATATCATATGGACTCATTAAACGTAAAATAATGTATTTTCAGAGCAGGAAACTATATTTACTCTTACATGGCTCCTTATTTGCCACTTGGCTAAACGTATTGCGCTGTTTGAACTCTATTCTTACAATTAAATAAAATAACGGGTTTCATACAATCTTTCTGTATGTATAGCAGCAAGTTAGATACAATAGAAATAGAAATTTTTGTTTTTAAACTTTTTTAAACTGGGATTTGTGGTGTAATGCGCGTGTGGTATAATATAAAGTAATATATACCATCATGTATATGATTTTAATACCAAGCTCCTGTCTCATTACAGTCGGTGGAAGAAGCGGAGAAATAATGTGCATTAAGAGGGGCGTTTACCTAGAGCGAAGCGGGTCATTTTAAGCACCTACKGTTTTGCATTTTACCGAGMTATTCGATACTTTTTCGAAGTGTAATTTCGACATGGCAATGATAAAAGATGTAGCTACAACGTAGAGTTCGAGTTTTTTCTGAATTTGGTACATTAATGTAAATATTTGTTGTTATATTTTGCTTAAAAATGCGTATTTTTGGCGAGCCATTTCTCGAAAACTAAGGCACATAAACGAAAAATTCGAACTCCACGTTGTAACTACATATTTCTTTGTACACTACCAAAAAAATGAGCACGATAAATAAGTAAAATCATTCAAAAAATCTAAAACCGCAAGCCCTTTCGCACGAGTCCTTCAATAGAGCGGAATGCGAATGCCCATCCCCACCAGATCTGTCGCGTGGTATCCAGAGAACAGTGAGGCTAAGATACAAACCTGTCGGGAATGATCGTGCGGTATACGATTTATTCCGATATGACCGGATTTCTAAGCTTTAATGTCTAAATACACGTGACAAGTTTAATGTTAAAAGCTCTTTCACATTAATTTACTGTCTGCCGAAGCAATGGGGAGGCGGAATGAAAATTATTATAAAAGTTCCTCCAGAAATCATAGTCGACATGCAGTTAGAATGAAATGTTATATAGTTCATATTTACAGAAATAAATGGGTTATTCCATATTTTGAATAACCTGGTATAATATCATAGTAAGTTACTAATATCATACTTCCTTTTTATGCACACGCTACAGTCAGCAATTTTCCGAATATTAGTTTAGCCCATCTGATCTTTGCGAGATTACAACCTATCGGCTACCCTCTTACGTCCCATGTCCCGCTGGTAACATGGGTTGCATAGTTTCTTAATCTATAAATTGATCATGTTATACAAAATTTTAGGAATGTAAGCGCGGTTCTGAAATATTTATTAATAGTTTCATAAATAATATTTTACCCAGAAAAGGAACGTTTTCTGCAGATATCTCTTTGATGTTGGTCTCTTGTATAACTCAGCCATTGTACCTGGGCAGTAACCATAGAACTGGGAATTATTAGAAAACAATAGACCCTGAAAATAGCTAATAAACTTGTTATCTCAAAGTTAGTTAATTTATTACTAAATTTAATATTCATCTCCATCTGAATTCTTGTACCAAGTCCTTTTACAGAGTAAAATAAAACACTGAAGTATTTGACGTGAACTGACAGATATAATTTTAGCGCCTGTTTTCCTTATTTTTCTGGTCCAAAGAGGCAGAGCCCGAACTTCTTTTATCATAACATGTTTTACAGCACAGAAGTATACTACTCCACGAAGTATTCAAAGCGGCTTGACAGGACTGTAGTTTGCAATGACTGAGATGGTTCTGAGACGGTTGTGAATGTGTGATTTTTTTTTGGTACTATAACACTATTAGCTGAGCACATATTGCTGCCTCGTAATACTACCTCGCTTTTCCTCAAACACTGAAGTTTTGCTGAGAATCCAATAAATTGTCTGTACTAGGTCTATTAATTTTTAGTACCACTCTGACATAGTAAAACCATTAAAGTAACCAAACGCTTTTAGGTGAAATATAACATTAATTTAGATTCATTAGTTTATTATAATTATAGACAGTAACGGACGTTAATAAAAGCGGGTCAAACAAGCCACGCTTTTCTGTTTCTAACGCCAACATAGCACCTGTTGTGTAAATTATACGTCAAATGACGTTTGACGTGTTCGTAGCTACCGCGTTGATAAGATAATAATTACAGGCTATTACCGTTACCCGCGACTAATATAGGCACCGTTGATACAGAGAAAACGTTTACAAATGGCGGAGTGCCCTATGGACAACAGCAACGTCAGTGTAAATTGCAAAGCTCGTTTGACAATTAACACAGGTGGCAGTCATGACAAAATGACAGTTCGGTTTGTTCGATAAACACTGTCTCCAGCTTACTTTTATGAACGTTCGTTACTACCAAAACTATTTACTGTTACTTCAGCCAATTTAGCTAGTAATTAATTTACTTACATTTATTCATTTGTTTAAGAACTTATCTGTGCTCCCTCGCTCACAAAAGATGGACCACAGGAGTAGTCGCATACTGCAGTGCAGCTGTGGTTTCTAGGGCAATAAATCATAGTAACAGGCGGTGCGCCGCAAAGGATAATTTGTGCCGTCAAAGGTTAATACATGCAGCAATACCGATGTTTAATAATATTTCCATTGAGGCACAAGCTTCAGCCTCATCTTCTTCACAACCACTGTGATCGCGTATCATGCACCTGATTCGCAACTATTTGTAGCTCATAAAATGTCAGATCTTACACATTTAAAAGCAATATCCATCATTAGAAGCTTAATGAAAATGATGCAGCACACTACCAGTAGATAATATCAAATATTATTCAATATTGTTACAACTTATCAAACAAACGAACTCATTATTCACATATCTCAATCAATTAAATATAGGGATGTTGACTATTTTTGGGAGTGTTCTAAATTGTGCATAAGTACCTTATAAAGCCCTGAATAGTAATTATCTTTTAAACCGTTTAAAATCTTTAAAAATCATTTTTTCTCGCATTTGTTGCTGTATAATATGAATTCTAAGTGTTGTGCGGTACCTCAATGTGCATCTACTACAATCAGAACACCTAACAAGCTATTTCTTCATGTTCCACGTTCGGCAAATGGAAGGAAAATGTGGCTCCAGCTTGCTCGCAGGGATCCGGCGCTTGTAGCCACGCAATCAAACATTTATTATTACTGTGATTTACAATTTGATTACAGAACTAACAAATATTGGTATATTACTTACATGGAGGTCTTCACATTTCTGAATTCAGCAGAACAGAAGTTACTATTTGTTGCGAAGAAGGTGGCCACTGTAAAACAATCAATTTTCGGCAAATTTGAACTATTTGCCTTAACAAATCCACTTTCCATGATATAAAAGCACGTTTTCAAAGCGAATCTAATATCGAAGAAATTATTGATTATGACAAAATTGTTTTAACCAAACAATGAAGCCTATTGACAGCGTAAACGATGTTCCACAGATCCGGATCAGCAAGTGGAGCCGTTGGATCGGTCCGGCTCCGGATCCAGTTTTGTTAGCTACCGTGGTTGCATACGCGGCAAGCGGATGCAGATCCAAGTGGAAACGTTTAGCCTGCTGGTCTTTATCAACGGCGGAGCCAAGCCATCTGTCCGTGTCCATGATGTGAACCGTGTATACTGGAACCGACTGACTCCGACTTTGAGCCGTGAGATTTACTTGCGTGGTTTATTTTATTCGATTGTCTCTTTCGAATCAATACTTATTTTTTCAGTGTGTAATTTTTAAATAAAAATGTAACTTGCCTAAAATGTTTCGTTTTGTATAGGCACAAACAGTAAATCTTTTTACATTTATAAAGATTTTATATTGCATACAACTACATACTTTTCAATAAATTTATATTGTCTGTTTACAGACCTACGTATTAAAATATCGGATCCAAAATATACAATGCACTGAACTTCTATGAAATTTAAAAAAATGTAGTTTTTATAAATATACCTATTTGGCATTTCATTTCAACTCAGATTCATCTAAACAGGAATCTTTTTATAGTTGTGTGTAATATGATTAAAGTAAGTAAAACAATGTGAACAAATGAAATAGCAGTAGGATGCAGTCATAAAGTATTGAATGCATAATACTAAAGCCCAACTAAGTCTGTGCCTTTCGGATCCACACACATCGTTTCACTTCGTGTCGGACCCTCTGAAACGGATCCGACGGATCCATCTGCGGATCCCGGACTACCCAACTCTAATGTATAGAAACAAGTGACGTCATGCACTCTTATTGGTGTTCGTCGTCACGTGACTTGAGAGTGATTCAATTACATTTATTTATAAAATAAGATAAACTATTGTGATTTTTAGTATTTACATCATAGAAAATACCACTTTACATTCAAATTATGTTTTTATTTGAATACAGTCAACATCCCTACTGTATACAAAGTACAAAGGGAATTAAATTATAACGGCCCAGACAATAAACACCCGAATTGATCCATGCAGACTAAAGTTTGACACTACCCAAAACTAAACAAATATTTTTTGATATAATAAATGAAATAATAATATTATTTTAGACAGCATTACAACTACAACATCAAATCTTCAACGAATTCTGCTAATGGATACATACAAACATACATACCTACATACAAACTTTATTTACAAACTGCCAGGAACAATGGCAGTTACATGAATAAAATGATTTCATTTGCAGCTGCACAGCGAGCACTGCATCAATTTTCGTTTTACTTATGCCTATTTTTAACCGCGTTATTATAACACAACGCCCAAGTTAACAAACGTTCGCCTACGGAAAATGCTGTGCGGGTGTATTCATTCATAAATATAATACGAAAAGAGATTGCTTATCGAATTATTGAAAGCATCATGAATACTTTTCAGTGAATGATTCATTTAATGATACGCAGCTCGATATTCTAATCGACTGAGTCGATAGTTGTAATTCAGGGTTGCATACTTTTATGTTGTATGGACCCTCTAGTATCCTTCGCAAACAGGAAGGTTACAATGTCCTTCGCTACAAAAATACGACAGCGTGCTTCTTGAGTTTATCATCTTTTCGTGCACGCAATTACTAATAAAAGGTAATATGTAAATAAGACCGGCAGAAACTTGTCAGTAAAATTATCCTCTATTGTATCCTTGTAGGCAACATAAGCTGTGGTTTACAATCTACTATCAAACATAGCTAAAGATATACATATATTGAAACACGTTAACCTTCCAAAAATAACATTACAAACAAAAATAGAGCCTAGCTCAAGGACTTATAGTACACTTATTCGAACATTACTGGGCAAAGTTCGATATTTAATTATTAAGTATCGATACATTTGTCGGTATCGAGTGTCGATACCACCTTGTCGTATTCAAGTATCAAAGGTATCGAAAGTACTCGAAATTATCAAAAGTATTTAAAGCATGAGAAGCATCACAGGTACTGCAGCATCCAAACTAAAAACCTAAAACTAAAAAACTGTGTTTTGAAATAAACTAAAAGAAGCGTTTTCAAAGCAGATTCTGCATGTCATGTCAATATTTTTTATTTATTTGATGTTAATCCTAATGCTCGTAATACCTTATTCACTTATATAAATCTTTTTATCAATTTAAATTGTCAAACTGAAGACCTCATTTAGCTTGACCAGCCTAGTCTCTCGCAGAAATTGAGCAATTTTTGGAGTCAGTTAAATGGAATTTTCTGAATTTTGTGTCTGATTCTGGTTTCAAGCTAATGCAAATTCCGCGACTTTTCAATGACTACAGAAGAAAAAATCCAATGGACTTAAACCAGGTCAGGTCAGACATCGGGGTTCAGCATTCATCGTCGATCGGGAAATAAATGTAGAATGTCAGGTGCAGTATGATCACACGGTAGACTCAGGTAGATATTATATTTAGTTTTTGAAGATAAATGTATGCGGTTTCATCATGTCGCTTAGAAATTAATTTAGGTAAAAAATGGGTTCGACAGAAAGCTCGTGAAGAAGGTGTACTTTGCACTTGGTACGGTTTGTATTTTTTTATAATATTCGAACAATCGACTATTGACCAATATTATTGAGCATGGTTGACGTAGATGAGTTATCTATAACGGTTACTAATACATTAAAAGTTTGGTCTACATTTGTGGCAGATGATCTCGGATGTCCCGATATCTTCCATCTATAGCGACTTTGTCGAAAGTTGAGGTCACTTCCGCTGAAACCTGAAGTTGCAATATGTTGTTCTTTCGCTCTCCTCCGTAAAAATGAAGGTCAGATTAGTGGATGAGACGAGTTTTATTTTCATGAAGTATATAGTTAAGAATTTGCATTAGTTTATATTTTAGTAGCCGGGTGACGCTTCCATATGTCCAGTTTCTTTGAATCTCTTAACCAACCTGGTCGCTGTTACTGGACAACATTACAACTCCTCGGATGAATGTTATTAAATAAATGACAAATATTTTGGTGAGAAGGTTGTCTATCTCTCTAGCCAGCCATCATTATGATTTCAGTTTGTTCAATTTCAGTAAGCTTCACTATATAACATTCAAACTGGCATGGACAAAAAGGACAAAATTTCTTCTTTATAGAATTATCATAAATAAACAAAAATCCGTATTGACACCTGCAGAACCCACTTTGATTAGGTTTTTTGTCGTTTGAAATTTTTTTTCGTCAAAATTTCAATGTAGTAGTGACATCTAACATAGTTTTATTATTTATCACGGCCAGTTTGATTTTAAAAAATGATTTAGTTAAGCAGTGAAAATGTGAATCGTAACATAAAACTGCAATTTTCTCGGAAAGGCTCAGTTTTAGCCATATGAACAAAGAGTATCTTTATCTGTCTACAAGGCCCAAAGATTAAAAAAAAATACATATTTAAAAAAAAATACTAGACCATTTTAAAGTTAAGGGTTAAAATGTGGGGGTTGGTTTCCCGACCTCCCCCCTTCCCCAAACACTTATTAAGAAAATGTGCACATCATTTTAACGGCTTCCACTTCAGATAATAATAGTAAAAATTTGATGAAATCATATCAACCGGTCTAAGAGATATTATTGAAAAACTTTTCTTTCCTCATGTTTAACAGCCATTATACCGTAAAATAATGTTATATTTTCGCATCAGTTTTCAGATTCCGAGAGGTTGCGCTCATAATTCAAGCACCCTGTATAATGCAGTTAGTACAGCTTACGTGTGCACACGGACCGAAAATAGAGCAAATACTGTGTAAGTGTACAACATACCTGTACGACTGCTGCATGTCGTACAAGTATATTTTTATACCAATTGTAAAATTTCCTTCCAGATACACTTAGTTACCTACTCGAATTACACATTATAAATTCATTCATGAGATTTTGAATTTGAATGTTAATTGTGAAAAATTAGTTTAGTTGTGCCAATAACATGAATGCATTATAAATGTAATGTCAATAATAAATCCATCACAATAATAAGTCCTAACTATCGCAAAAGCACTAAAGAAGGCGTAAAAAAAGATCTTTAAAAACGATATTTAAAATTCTTGGTAAATGTCACACAACGGTTTGGAAAAAGAGCCGGTCTATCATGAAGTGTCACATAAGATATAACCCTATATAACCTACTAATTAGGGCAATCTAGAGGAAAAAGGTACATGTCATTTCTAACCCCATAATAGGCCAGCTCCGTCCGGCTTAATGCGCAGTTTTTCACTTCCGACGAAGTTAGTCTCAATTGTTTCTACGAAAAGCAGTCGTTCATTCATCTGAATTTAAAGACTTTAAAGCTATCCGCAATTCCAAAAGTTGGCGAAGTCACACGCATCCGTATTGTCAGCCACAGGAGGAGGGAATCTAGTCTTTTTTAAGCTTCGTTCCGAGCCACTGATTAGCTTGATAGATCACAGGAGGCGTGGAATGTTATTTGCGAAGTGACGCTGACAACTGTGCAGATTAAAAATGCCATTCTTCTAAGGATTCTCGCTACATTCCCGTTCTGAAAGATATTACATTGAACGAAATGGAGGAAATGTGAAAGTTCTCACTTCAACTGAATGCGCTTTATAATCAATTTTCTTTTACCCTATCCTACACGTACAATCCAATAAAGTATCGGAAACTAATAACCTCTCGGAACGCCATAAAAGTTGAATTAAAAACGCATATAGCGGTGTAGTGGGACGGTTATACTTCCAGCGCATCATGCAAGTGAAGCTCGCTGTTGACATAAGACGGCTGGTTCGTAGCAGATAAGAATTCCGAGCGGAAGAACTCATAATTACCCTTTCTACCGGAAATATTCAACCAGGTTTATACAAATTGCGCACAGTCACGAAATACTCTACTACCTACGACCATTTGAGATACTTGAAGCGTCTAAAACGAATGGTAATTTATTTAGTTGTATATTTATATAACAAGATCTTATCTGCTTTCAGTGCGAATGCTATAAGCCCAAAACCAAAACAAACACGCATATCACAACAGTAAGTTTCGAAATGTAAAATAAAAACTATTATTATCTTATTTTGTTTGTTTTTCATTTACATCATTTTTATTATTTTATTTGCTATTATAAGTTTTATTATTCCAGTAATTATTTAAATTAAACGCTTAAACTCATCAAGACGAAAGCACGCCTTAATCACCGATTATTAGATGCTCCGTCAGTCGTGGTTAGGTACCTTTATTGCCAAGCGATTAGTTTTATTTTGCATCGAATACTTATATCAGAAACGCAGTTACCAAACAACAATAAAACATTAACGATAGTACCTGTCTAATACGCATTAAAGTAAAACATGTCAAGTAATCAGGTTATTTTGTTGCCTTAAGCATTCATCGTAGGATTAGTGGAAGCTCTGTCAGTCAATGTCAACCTTCGTTGGATCAGTTCCTTCAAAATTTCTGGTTTCTGTTTGAGCGCCACGGAGGTAGAAAAATAGTTTATTATTAAAGCTGATTTTCCTAATTACGGGCTATCTTTACTGTGAGGTTTCCTATAATAGTTTATTATTTTGTGAATAGGTAACTTTTAAATATTAATTTAAAATTAGAGGTCTTAGCAGACCCGACTTACAAAAGAATGACCTAAATTTAAATAATTAAACATATATCCGTATTAATGGGCTGACTTGAGGGAGCCGTTAAAATGTTTAAAGTCGGCGCTGATTTATTTAAGCTCAAATAAAACTAATTACCTAACAATTCCAAAATTTAACCTAGGTAAAAAATTCGGTCTGCTAGTGCATTTAGAAGTTTCTATAAGTGATTTTTCAATCTTCATTCAGTTAGGTAAGCAACGGGGTTGTTGCCATTGACAGTAAATCGTTATTATAACACATGTGCGACTTTGCCTGGACCTAATGGAGTTAGAAGCTGGCAATAGAAAAAATATTTGTAATGTTTTAGTGCCTTATATTTACCTTTAAAGGTTTTCCGCCAAATTTAAATATTTGGTGACACGTCACCGTTCCTGGAGACGCACTCCGCTATTGCGCCGATGCGCCGGATGCCCTGTTGCATGCTTGACATTGACACCTTTGTTGCTGTTGAACACGCGTATGTTCTGTGGTTCTGTGCGTTTGTACCTTTGTTTACGTTTTGGTTTGAAAACGGAGGACGCGATAAAGTTTTGTTTTTATTTACTTGGTACGTTGTTCAAACATAGACTGTGCAACTATGGAGCAAGATTATGTGAAGGGATCTTCGGACAATTTACCAAAAATTGACTTACACATGATTGACGAATTTTTACATGAATGGAACTCGTGTGGCCAGATCGTTCGATTTTACGCAAATTAGGCGATTTTGCTATTTAAAGGTTGCAACTTGAATAAAATGATGTAATGGCAGCTATACACGCTGTAATGAGGTTTAAACGAGTTTACCTACCTCATAAATAGTTGTTCCAGTTTTAATGTCACTTAAAATATGGACTTATCCTGCGGCTGCCATAAAATGAATTCTGTTTGCGGTATATCCGCTACAGGTTAATATTTTAATTTAATATATTTTACGTTTTAATATTTACAGTGAAAACGACTAACAACGAATCGCGCACAGCCATTCGCGTGTAGGTTTTAATAATTCATAATTACGGTTGCGAGTTTGGAATAAAATGGCAACGCTGCTGCGACTTCGGTTTCAGAAACCTCAAGTCGGCCGACAGGAATGCTAGGATCAAAAAATGGCGTGGCAACATCACTCAGTTGCACCACACTATGCGCGCCAGAAAACGGTGACGTCAGAGATTTGAAACTTTAAACATAAGCAATCTTTTTTTAAGCATTAACTAAGCCCTTTGCGAAAAATAAAAAAAACAGGGGTCTATTTGTTTCATGTAGATTCATAATCTGCAATAAAAAAAGGGGGCAACAGGCCCATTGTAGCAGTAGACAATTATTAATAACGCGGCACGTAGCAATATAGGAAACGCCAAACATCAATTTTCATAAACTGGTATAAACTAATTTACACCGCAGTCCCCAGGTTGAATCATAAATTCCTTCATTCGTTTTTTCTTAGCAAGCGTCGTTTGTTTAGTTAGAGGCAACCATTTCTGCCTCTTTAAGACTGAGTGCCAGTACACCAACATGTCTGACCTTTATTAAAGTAAATTGTCAATATCCAAACAACAGCTGTGTTTGCTCTCCTTTCGATTAAAAACATAGTGAACTTCAATATCTGGAATTTGCCGCTGTAAGAGCTGTGCATCATTGATCTAAGGATGAGAACCGCACGGAATACCAAGACACCATTGGCAAACGAAAATAACAGCTTCGAAAACCCTTGGCAGGCGCGAAAAGCCTTGTAGAATATAAAGCGATTTCTCTATTAGACGAAGTTAAAGCCCAGGCTTGAGTTACTACAACCGCTGTATCCACTTCAAATATTGGCGAGGATATTAAGGTTTCGACATAAAACTTAATACGGGTGGGTTAAATTGGAATAAACGAATGTGATGTAATCCAGAAGCTTATGAACAGTCGGACAGGAATTGGCCGAAACTGCGGAAATAAATATTTAATGCAGGTGTTGTGGAGCAGAAACAAGGTTTTGCGAATTGACAAATCGAGTTAGAAAGGTGGTGCTTAAGCGAGGCACTCGGATATAATATGGATTAAAAATGTTTCCTCTGTATTATACAGTGTAGACCCTTGTATGCTTATAAATACGTTTCTTCGGGTTTTGGGATTAGCAAATAAGGGTTTGCGAGACACACAGTTGGTTTAGCAATTGATTTATAAAAACTAAAAGAGCAGCATTTACGATCGATTGGTATTATGGAACAGCAGATTTAGTCACGGCAATATTGCAACTTCATGTAGCAAACAGATCGATGTAATAGTTTACTATTGCTGTGACTCATTCTTTTACACTAGGGTTTCCAATAATTATTAACCTAACATATTTAAGCTTTAAAAATTAATCTCCAGAAATATTATTAATATGCTTATGTTATCTTTTCATCAACCTATTTGTGCCTTCTGCACATTTTTTAACATACATTGTTTTTTAATATTAATGAACTGTACAGCAATTAATTATTGTTCCGTTTCAGACTGTATAATACCTAATACAAATATTATTCGTTTCTTGTGACATTATAGAGTAGTATTCGAAGTATTGAAAATTAGGCGAGGAGAATATCCTCCTGTTAAATACAGTCAAAGATTTTAAGAATTCGCTTACCTTAACTTCTACTGAATATAGTAACTTATCCCCGAAATATAAAGTTCGACCTTCTAAATTATTGTGGTAAGGGTTTTTCGTATACAGTTTAATTATAAATGAAGCGGGACTATTTATGTTTAAATCCCATGTTACTAACACCTTTGATTATTTGCTAGCTGTCTATATTAATTATTCAAAGCTAACGCGCAGTCAATTTGCAAACCTTATTGCTACTTTTATTGTTCTATTTCATAGTAAGTTCTTATACTAACAAACAAAATATAGTATACCGGTGTAGGACATCGCACACCATTGTATATTGTAATTATCGCTCAAATGATAATTACATGTCGAATCTACAAATAGGCCCAATTTTTCAACAATATGAGTGCGGCAGTATATTTATGAATAATACAATATAATATAATATAATTTGATGTATTGGTGGTTTGGTTCAACTAAGGAGGCAGATTATGTTATTCTAAATTACAAAATATAACAATAAAAGATACAAAATACAAACATTAAAAAGCAAAGGATAAATATAAAACTCACTAAATGTGATAATTCCAATAAAGCTTCGTCCACAATCTACAATATAGGATCTTCACATTACAAAATATAAAACAACATCCAGTATATAAGCAACGTATAAATAGAATAAGAAAAATAACCAAATATGTGCAAATATGTGTCACAAGATTATTTTGACAAAATTTTTGAAAAGCAAGGAAAACCTGTCTTGATACTATAAAAATTTTAAATGAGATGAGATCCATTCAAACCGCAATAAAATTCATTTATCAATGGGGTCGCTCATAACTATCTTTACCATTACGATAAGTTAAAAAATATTTATAAATTGCGCTTAAAATTTGAGTATCAGTTCTTTTATTAATTGGTTATCCTGCTTGTTATTGTTAATCATTCCTTTTACTGGTCTTTCCTCGTATAATGATTCTGTAGATAACTTTTTTATATTTTCAAAATCAATACTATGGGAAAAATTAAAAATATGATTTGCTAAAGCAATGTTTGACCATTCTTTATATCGCTTTCATGCAAAGCGTGTAAAGTTGACCCACGTGTGTTATACATTATATTTGTACGTATAATAATGAGGGAGTTTTAGTTTTTAATTTTGTTTTTGTGTAAGATTTGCCTACAGTTTTATGTAACAACTATTTATTGAATTTAAATTTAAATAGTATAATATAATATTACTATACAATACAATATAATATAATACTATATAAATATATCACTTTTTTCAGAATTTTGTTTGCCTGTCACGTAGGCGTCGGTATTTCTTCGGCTCTGTTTCACGTGCCTGCGTTTCCGTTATAAATGTAACACGTTTTCGTTTCTCTGAGCTCTTATATTATAGAACACCAATTCATAGCTTTGTTTTGGTAATTTATTATGACTTGTGTGAGAAATCACTGACCAACTCGGGCAGCCCTTATGTTCTCGTAGACTTTGAAAATGAAAGACATAGGAGCGATATAGATTCTAGCACAAATGTTGTAGGTTTGCAGCAGACTTTATAAAACTAGGTAATACTCTTCACCAAAAAATGACATACTATTACGAGACAACAATATTTGGTCTACTATAGTTATATTAGCAGGAAATAAATTATCTGGCGTACCCAACCCACTAAGKTCATTTCATTTTTTAAGCCTATGGCTTTAGGTACTTTTTGCAAATTCAACCTACACCTTTCGAATTATGAGTGATAAGATAAAAACAGGAAGCGCCAACCATTGAAATCGCATTGCTATATTTAATATTAATCGAAATTGAACAATGTGTAGCAATTTCGATTTTTTAATTTTGTGCGAAACAGAAAAGAAAGAAAAAACAAATTGAAAGATAATGGCAGAGACAGATACATAAAACTGTTTGCAGTTAAAGTTCAAAAATTTACTAAGTAAGGAAAATACCAAGACAGAAAAATCTTAATGTAAATCAGATATCTGCAGTATTCCATTATTTAGGTTATTTAGGAATTTACTTAACAATGGAATACAAAACAAATACAAACAACTGCTAAATACTTTCAGCTTAACTCCTACGAACTTTTGTACGGGAAATCGTAATCGTTTAGTCATTAGAAAACTACAAAGGAAATAAACGCCAACGTCATCCGGTACATGAATACGTAACGGGGTCGACGCCTAAGAAACGTCACAAAAGTTTTGGGAAAGCCGAGCCGTTCTTAAATTCATGCCTGTTTCCGACACGAATCAATATCACATTTATTAGAACTTTACCAATGGCTGCTGCGTCAACTGGATATCACTTATATCACCTACGCATTATTTGAGATCGATAGAAATCTAAGGTTGATTTTAAAACGTTACACGTGAGTGCGACTAAACATTTTAACAAATGCCAAAATCGTCCAGCACAACGGAGTCACTCACTATATTTCCATAGCAACATTGTTATGCTGGGAACTGCACTAAATATAAACTGTACGAATCTTTATTGGTGTAAACTCATCGACAGAAGCAGACATCAAACGTATTATTTCAGTGTTACGACGACAGCCACTGTAAGTGGCTGCTTCTGCTTTAGAGGTAATAGCATTAACTGCAAGGTATATGCAGTCATAAACCAAGCCGATGTAATAGGGTACATTTCTTACTATGCTTGTACAGCGAGTTGATAGCAGTGTATAATTTCTGAAGACTTTACCAACAATAAGTATTTGAAATTCTACTAAAATGAAATTAAATTTTCATAATTCTAGTTTATTTAAAGTTTACAAGTTGTCTGGCCTGAAATTCCTGTCCAAATTATACAAATGGATCGTCAAAGATGTTATTTTTATGAAATTATTTTTATAGAAATTAGCAAATTAGATATGAGGTATAATTTATATTTTTTAATGGAAGCACAATATTTATAATATAGTATTGTCAATATTGTTAGAAAAATATCCCCACAGACATGTAAAACAATAACTCGTTCACATGTTGGCTATGCTAAGTAAAGTTGTAGGTTTCGTGGTTTTGCCAAAAAAGCCATATCATCTCTCACCAAGATGCTTTTATGAATGACAAAGTATTCTCATCAACTATTTGTTTATGATGCTCCACATACAAACCATTTTTATGGAGCTGTTCTCTTTAGAAAATACATAATTAAAATGTAATGTTGCTACGGTCAGAGTGCATGTTCCATGTTCATTTCATGGACCTTATACATATATGCTGATTAGCCCGTTTACTCGCCGCTATGCAGCTGATACGCAAACCTTCCACTTCTGCGTAGTATTATGTAATACACACTATTTGCTGATGCAAGCGAGATGTTACTATAATTATAATGCTTATGCATTATACCCATCACTAACATTATGTTAAATCAACTTTGAGTTCACCTACACTACTAAATATAAGTACAATTTCGCAGTTAATCATCTACTATCGGGAGCATTTCAGAAATCTGTATGCAAAATTTGCAATATGCTATGCATTCTAAAGAACAACATAAAACACTTAAAACACAAGAAACAAAAAGCTACGACTTATCGATACCAAACTTTCTTGCTTTTCTTGGTTAAATCATAAACATTAAACCACTCTAAAAGCTCGTTAATCAATACAAAGAATAAATAATAAAAAGCGATAGTAGAAACGGTAACAAGCAATTATTAAGTGAAAAATAGTAAAGGAGGCACACAATTTATTAAAAAAAACTTAATAAAGAACTAAGAGAAGTAGTATAACACACTCGTGTGACTTAGTTAGTCGCATTTAAAACCAACAATAAACTTATACACGATCAAAAGTAATCTACAAATGTAACCAAAAATATAGACTAAAACATCAACGATATTTTATATGCAAAACCGAAGATGCTGTAAGTTGCCTTTTTAACTGAACATCTGGGCGAATATGAACACTGAAAACGATAATACCAACAGGACTAGGAATTTCCCTACAACAGACTTATTTGTGTTTATTCGTAGAAAGGAATCCTCCTTTAAACTGAAACTGTCTGTTTGTAGTATTACCTTGCAAATAAGTCCATCATGACAGAGATTCTAGCCCTGCAGCAGTGGGGCAAAAATTGCAGAACAGACAAAACGAGCTTAACAAATCCTTTAAAATACCAGCGATCCTGTACAGACTATAACAAAACAGTCTGAACTGCAGCTATTTACACTCGTTTTGAATTGTAAATAATTGGCTAGCTTTCTGCCGTTCTGTAGATCTATTCCTTCTAGGTGTTTATAAACAGTCAGATGAATAACATAAAAAGCAACGCATATGACTAATAAGCCTTATTGGAAGCACTGGAATATGTTATGTAGGCATAAGGTAATATGAAATACCTGAAAGTGTCGTACCTTCTAGGAAGCTTCGAAGTATTACATCCTAATTTTTATTATCATTTAATTTACTCAAACAGAACCCTTCTGCATATATACATCATAACAAAAATAAAGTAATATAGTATTACAAAACAGGCAATACTATTTACAAAGCAAGCAATAGTGCCATATATTTTAAGCTTAATTTTCTAACAAAGACAAATCTGCTAAGGGCGCACCGCAGAAATCGGTCTCACTGAAATCGGATGCAGTCTGAGATATGCGAAAGGGTTGTTAGTAAAGACAACAGTTTGTTTTCAGAAATGGTGTAAAATCATAGGATTCCTTACTACGTTGTCTTTCGCTACTCGTACACAAAACAAACGAAGCAATACGGGACGGTTGAGATATCCCATTCAGAACCTTACAAATAAAGCACATATCGTAAAATTAGCGTCGAACTTTTAGCAATGAAATATTGAAAAGCAAACGTAAGTTAATACAATTAATACAATTTATCACAATCAAATGCAATTTCTTCTTAAACAAAAAATTTATATAAACGTATATCTTTTTACAGCGTTTATGTAAAATGATACCAAATAGCAAAGCAAATTTCCATTAGCGAACGTACTAAATAAAAGTTTATTTATTACGCATTATTTAGGTAGGTCAACGAAATCAGACGACTGCCTCTTTAAAAAATCGAGAACTCTATATTCATTTATTCTTTATAATTAACGCATTAATTGTAGTCGGTCAAAACTGATATTTTAATTTTAGAAAATTGCATACAGCTGCCACAGGTCTTAAGTACACCATTACAATAAAATGCCAAAAATCCCACAAGTTCTACGTGTACCAACAATTTATTCAAGGTCAAAGGTCAAAGGTCAAATTAATCAGTAAACATGAATGTTGTCATATAGACAGGTCAGATAAGAATTGTAAATCATTGTCTGATGGATAGTAGAGTTTCTTGAAAGGTTTTAAATATATTACATAGACAAGTATGTATTTTATTACTATAATGCGATTGTCTACAGAAATAGGGTATAAGACACTTTTCTGGAAATATATGTTCTAAGAAGATAATTCCAAAATATTTATTTCGTCTGTGAAGTTTTATTGTCTTAAAAAAATCATTGTAAATTGGCGAGAGACAAAACCCCTTTTCAAACGCGGCCAGTACATACGTCATCATGACGTATGTACTGGTCGAACGTTTAACACCAGAGACAGGTAATTAGCTGACGGACATGCCCGTAACCAATGACAAATGACAGCATGACAACGAAAGACGGAAGCGAATGTGTTTGTGTTTGATTATGTATTGTACTTCCAGATTTTGCTATTCGTTATTTGATATTGTAATCAATATGCAATAGTCTGCTCCATTCAGTATATATGAATCTTAATAGTGTTTTACCTACAAACTGAGAAATTGTATTAATACACCCAGTTTTCGACAACTCTAAAGCACCTATCTGTTTAGGTTATGCTTACATAAACATATAATCATGTAAATAAACTTGGCAAGGACATACAATGATGCCAAGTGTGTTCTGGTTTATTAGTGTATTTTTATTCAAAATATGTGTATTGCGTTGACAGATGTATACGTAATAATTTTGGCAGATTTTAGTTAATTAGTCTTGTTTTAGATATTTAGGTTAACAATGACCTCTGTAATATTTCTCTATGTTTTTCGATATCTAAATGCAACTCTTTCCTTAACACTGTATTACAGAAGGTGAGGTTTAACTTTTTTTCTGTACTTAACTATCAAATTAAAACATTTTGTAGTAAAATGTAAATGTAGCGAAGAGATTTTAATAAAAGAAGTTTATTTAATTTTATCATGCACTCTCGATATTTATCCACATAATCTACACTATTACGTTACATAATGCTTATTCGAGAACAGTTACTCATACTTAATGGTTATGAAGACGCAAGAGTAAATCTTGATTCGAAATCCATGAAACAAAATATATATTACTAGAACATTCATATGAACAGCAATTTGTTTTATTACGGCCTATTTTCTAAATGCCCCACCTGTGAGCTAGTGTAAAGTGTGCGCTAGGAAAGAAGTCACGCCTTAGGAATGTAACATCGTTCACAATTTGAACGGAGCGAACCGCATGGTCAGAGTTAATAAATTTATTCGCCGTCTTATCGTGAAATTGCGACTATGAATAATGGCGACCACGCCAATGATTTAAATGTCACCCGACAATTTTCGTCCCCACCACGTCTGCCTTCTTTCCTGGCGTACACATTACTTGAGGCATTTTTTTAACTTGATATAACGGTAGGCATACTCGACGATCTATTATGATTCAATTTTATTACACAATAATCTATTAACTACCAATTAAATTGTACTGCTGGCAAAGATTAAAGTGGAACAATTTATTGTTGATTTCTGGAATATTTTAGTTCGACTGATAATCATCAAATGSTACTTCAGCAGTAATGTATTCTCCGCATTCTTCTTCTCCATCTATTACATTTGATTGAACATTGTAATAAGACTGACTTTTTTGCATCCACAGTTTGCACTGCAACTCTTTTTGCAATTACAAAAAAACACGAGGCGTCATACTCGCTGCCTTGATCTATCCGAAAACGTATTATCTTAAGTAACTTTAGATTTAAAAAGAGATATATTTTGAGATGAATCAAATAGACATTACATTTCTATAACGAAGATATGATATCATCAATTTTTTTAGAACATATGCTATTTTTTGGAATTATTATTGTTCAATGTTTAATTAAAATGGTGAGCCTAACAGTGACACAACGAATCCAAATTTTAATGATGTTAGATTAAGGCGGCAGACTCTAGAGTAATCAGGTAGTTCTCATTGGTCATTGATTTATCGGTCCTAACCTTTCTGAAAATAATCTTGCGGCAGATAAGTATTTGTAGGTAGTGCATCGGCACATTTTGGTATAGCGATACGTCGCTTTCTTGCTGACGAATTTGCTAATAGATCGCTAGGTTGCAGGGGAGTTGCATTTCCCTACCCCGGTCGCCTGATTTGACTCCTTTAGATTTTTGTTCTGGGGTCATTCTAAAAGTAAAGTATATGTACTAGTAGACCGTCCACAAACATTGGAACATTGGCTTGTAATTCAAGCTCGTATGTGTCTCTATGTGTGTAAAATCCTATTTTGCTAATTCTAAATGTTGTTAATTCATTAAATGTGCAGACGTAACGTATTTTGTTTCATTTGTGACCATCATATTTGTGCACATGTTCATAACCGTTTTACCTATTATGTGCATTTTGATTGATTTTAATGACAAATGACCTAATGGTTGAATGAATAGTAACATACTGCTCTGTTTCAATCACCTGAAAGTAATTCTCGTTTTAAATCTTAAATTACATTTTTCAACGTCTTTTTATTGTTTTATACATAGAGATGTATCAATGACTCTTATTTTGAATTTCTTATATTAGTTTATCGATACTCTGTTTATTTAAAAGCTACTTTTCGTTCGTGTTGTCAACCATTGCATTGTAGATCAGTAATAACTGCAAAACTTGCGCTAAAAGTTCCTGCAGTTGAAAATTATGACATATACCTTCACATTTGGATCTCTAAATCCAGAGGGCAAGTATTTGATGTAGTTTGTTGCACAATATGACCAGCGGGTGCATTTGGGTGACTGGGATTTAACAGACCGCGTATTTTTGCGTAGTTCTACTGCGGTAGCGCTTTGAAGATTACATTTAAAAGCTGGCGCTCCATCATGCAGATCGACGTGCACCGATGCTAAACGAGTGTAATTGGAAGCATATGGACATCGCATGGCTTTTTGAAAGGATGCTGACCAACAGATGTGCACACACGGAATGGCTTTATGCTGTTACAACTATTGTGCGTGTCTAATTCAACAATGCACACATAAAGAGTTTATCCAGTTATGTTACAGTGTTATTATGAAACCGGCGGTTTTGTATAAATACTAGTAATTATATACAACCACTGCGCACACGGAAATATATCGTACTTGCCGAAAATCTAAAATTTAAGGGAAAATATGTACGTACCTACGGTAAAAAGTTTTAAATCATTATTGACCATATTGACCCCATAACGGGCGGACGCCAACTCATCACCCAACAAATGAGAAAGTGTTCACGTATAAGATCAGTAGTACTCTGCAGATCTATACGAAGTTTATAAGCAACATATCTAAGGAATTTGTTCTGAATCCTTTCAAGGCTATTAATGTACACAATATATTGGGGATTCCAAATAACCGAAGCATAGTTCAGAATACTATTAACGTAAGCCATGAACAAAGAATTAAAAGATTTCTATTTTCTAAATTCAGAACAAACTCTAAAAACAAATCCTAGACTATTATTTGCCTTCCTTACAAGCCAGCTTCCAAATCTCTCTCTCCACTCCTCCTTAAATTTCTGTTTGTACCATTTATTTGTAGCTGCCGTTATCTTGGTTTTCTTTTTTCTGCTGCATGTTTGGCTTTCCTCATCACCTGAACTTGAACTTGAAGGGTCGGCTATTAAATTGCTGAAGTCGATTTACTGGATGATTCTCCATATTCATCATTATCGATTATCTTTGTGAGTGGCTCTGTATTTTCAGTTCCTTGACTTTTCTTTTTGCGAATGATATATCTAAAAAAGCGACTGCATAACTAGTAATAACTTAAAAACTGCCTGAAAACAACTAAAAACTTGTAGGTAATCATGAAGAATATCAGACGTTTGTCAAATTATGTGAACTTTTGCATACCCCTATAACACTTCACACGACCTCCTGATCCCGAATCTGAGACATTTTTCCTGCTGTCACGTGTAGTTATTAAAAATTAATGTTTTAATTAAGAACTGCTTTAGGACGCGGAGTGTTTTCCCCTATGATGCACCAGTCGCATGTCCCTTTCCGTCCCGTCATCCTGCATCCAACGCGAGTGTTTTTTTCAAGATTTCAAGCAGATTTGGGTATTTACCCAAAGTGATTTTTAACGCGATTAGGCCGTTTTTGTTGCGCGGCGCATAATCAATCAGTAAATTTCTAATTCTGCTTAGAAACACGCGCATCCTGACTGGGCGAAATGTACGTACAAATGTTTATTTGAAAAAAAAAACTAGACGCGACCGCAAGAAACCGATTTCAGGTTCATATACCGGAGGCCGTCTTCTATGGGTATGCAAAATTTCGGTAATTTGACGAAGGTACGATATTGTGCATAATAAATTTATTTTCCAGATTCGAATACAATATAAGTTATTTAAAAAATATATCTAATATACAATACTTACTTGTCCATTTAAACCATTAAAACAAAACGGATCAACCAGCAAATGCACCTAACCTACATTTACTCGAGTGAGCGGTTGGCTGTTGACTTGTCATGTGATGTTCTGTATTATATGCTGGCATGCCGGTATGCGGTTGGTTTTTGAAAAGTTTAAATTTCGCAACAGTGTAACAAATAAACGTCACGATTATGCTGCCATCTATTAACAGGTAGTCTTACAATATTTAAAAGAGTTAAACATGTGTAGCGAGAAGCGACAGCAGGCAAAACAGGAATCTGTTACATTTTTTACAGAAATCTGTTACATTATAAATATAGCTAGGAGCAACACTGGTAACCTTTAGCGCTGACCACGATACACACAAACACGGTATGCTCACGCGCAGGCTTTCCCTCTCTACGACGAGATTGTGACGTCACGTGCGCTGCAAACGCACAGCGCTTACGAAAGTTGCATACAATTATACGCGTTTTATTAAATATTGTTACTCGACAATAAACGTAATTTTGAAGAATGTGCATATAAGGTATTTGTGACACAATTATGTTTTTTAAAACTAGTATTACGAATTTGTAATTATGAAAACTTGCTACGAATGTAAAGTAAAAAACCGCAGCAAATTCAATCAATACTTCTACAACAAATTGTCAAATATACATTTAGGCTTTTATTTCTTATATTATACGATCAATAATGAGGTTCTGAGCATTTTTTATTTTTTAAGCCATCATTAGTGCCTATTAAACTGAAAAATACAGAAGAATTTAATGAAAGTGACGTCAAATTCGATATAAGCAATCTTAACTTTAAACAAAAAGTAGCCTACAAGCCAAAAACAAATATGAATGCAATGAGGAAATAAGAATTTCGAATAGGACAACTAAAATTACAAAAATTATTCAACATTGTAAAATGACCATTATCTATAATTTTGTATATTTCCAGAATTTGCTAAAGTCTACTGCTTTAGCTTTCAGCAATGGAAAAACACTGTGTAAAATTCCTTGTTGTAAATCAAAAGTAGTAGCCCAAGTTCTTAATGTTGAAAGACCAGGGAGGGGAAATCCATTCGCTCGTAAATATCTGTATGCCTTTGGACTTACGCTACGTAATGAAATAGCTGATGCGATGTCTTCTGGTGACCAATGAACAGATTTTTGGGGATTTAATAGTTTTCTTACTTGCCCTGGAGTAAAAATTGTACCCAAAATAGTTTTGACTGCATTCTTTTTTTCTATCTGCATTTTTTTAATTCAAGTTGCAAATCTGTATTTGATTTTTCCAAAGCCGTAATTTTTTCTTTTAACTTTGTTATCTCCATATCCTTTTGCTGATGGAATGGAATTCTAGAATAATAAGTTTCAATTAAATATTTAATAATGGATAGTGGATATTATTATGTATATAAATGTACAAGGTGTCCAACAAGATCCTACACTATTATTTAAAAGATAAGAGTGTTAATAGAAAATATTTTAGTTTTTTAAAATAAGTCAGTTTTTTCATATGGAACCATGGTGGTTCACCCGACCTTATAAATTAGTAATTTTTTATGCATCGAATGGTGTTAAAATGAAAAAAAAATCCGTTCAGTAGTTTTTGAACAATTTACAAAAAAAATAGATTGAAACCAAAAACCAGTAGTAGGCGCTGAAAGAAAACTATGGCACAAGTTGTTAGCGATTCCAAAGCTGCGGTTTTACATCTAATATTAAAATTTAAAAAATGGCACTTTTTAATATAGTATTCTTGGATGTAAAAAATACAAATTTAATGTTCACAGCACTCTAGATAATAAAATAAAATTTATTTTTTTGTCTTTGACGTTTATCAAATCTAACCAAAGTAGGTTTTCTGTACTTAGAATTTACCACAGAATCCAAATATGTATAAATATACCTAGTGTTCTATTTAAAAATCGAAAGTTAGGAAGATACAGTTACGGTCGTTCTTTACGTCATCAAACGCCAATTTTCTGATATAAAAAAATCCCAAATTTCGTTTTCCTAGTTAAAAAATTAATAGCAATTTAAGGGGTGAGCCAGGTTTCATTTACACCCGGTATATCCGCACAATACTTATAATAATATTACGGACACCGCATAAATAGTAAAAGTTTGAACAAAAAGATAGGCTACTTACATGGGTTCACATTCATCAGGCGTAGTACAAGAAACTTCTTCATTTTGGGTTTTCTCACAATACGTTATGTGTTCCGTTTGAGTATGACTTTCATGTGACTCGTTTCTAGTGGTTGAAGCTTGTGCGTATATCATTAATATACTCATCATGTCTCTTTTTTGCCATTCGAACTGCTCGGGCAGAACATGATTTTTCAGCTGTTTTTCCAGGTAACTTTAATGTAGGAACTGCATCTTTTTTCAAAAGTCTTGCGTTTTTGGGTTGATAATTCAACAGCTGATACCTCAAGGGTATTTCAAAACAATCAGGCGCAAAGTGGACTGAGAAGATTGTTGCTAAAATGGTGTAATAAATTATTACTATGGTTTATTGTTTTTAATACATAAAACGTTTTCAATAAACCTTACAAAAAAGGTAAAGAGGCAAAAATAGTTGTCTTCTTAATTACGTAATAAAATCTGATATAAAAAACTAATAGTGGCATGCCATAATTTTTTCTATTACCCTCGAATGATATGACACCCGGGACGTCACTTCTATAAATCAATTAAATCTAATAATTGCATCCAAAGATGTCAATTATTATTATAAAGGAACATACAAAGTTTGAAAAAAAATCAAAGAAATGTTTTTTTAGATGTTAGGAAAAATACATTTATTTTAAACTTCAATCAATATCTAGGAAAATAAGCATTTTCGGAAATATGTTTGTTAAGACTTTTTTCTTATTTTTGTGCCAGAAATCTCATCCTGAATTTTTTCGCAATATTAATGTTACACATGCATTAATATGCTTTATTAAATAGATAACTACAAGAAAACTTACCATTCTTTAGGTTAACTTTATCTTCTCGGCGACATGCTCTTAACCACTCTTTTGAGAATTCATCAATTTTTGGAAAACGAAAGTATTTGATATCGGATCCCTTTGTATTTCGGTCGCAGTTTTTGCAGCCTGTTACAGCGCAATTCACCATTTTTTAATGTATACACACAGCACAACAGATCCAAAATGTTTTAAACAATAACAAATATTTTTTTAACGATTGGTAGAAGCACTAGGAAAAGTATCGCAATGAAAATCACGAAAAGAGCACGTGGAGTGATAGACGGCAAACTAGTCTAGCAGCACTCTGGAAGCAGTTTGCAGCGCACGTGACGTCATGCGCAAAGCGGCTCTAAACGCGTCTWGCTASCGGACATACCGTGTTTGTGTGTATCGTGGCGCTGACTGGCAAATGGTAAATGGTTGGTACTGGCCTTTTCCAGAACCCAAATAAGCGGCGGCTATTCCTGGCGTGAAATGCTAACCCAAAACAGCAACGGACACTACGAAGACGCCACTCACAAACTGTACTTTAAGCTGTACAAACCTCTTCTGCAACCGCAACCGACAATGATGCGATCGATGATGCGGTCGAGCGGTCGGTCCAGCTGCTTTGGCGCGACTACGACAAAAATGAACGACTTCTCACGCCATCTACCGACACACTGCGGCGCCACCAAAAACGTACGAAAATAAACACGCAGGTCCCCCCCAATATCCTAATCACTACATTAGTTGTCATAACGTGCGTAAGACAGTTCAGTGTTTAGTGGATCGTTTTAGTTTTAAAAGAATATTTTAAAGTGTTATTGTGTATGTTTAAGTAGTTTACACCCCTTCGCTTTACTGAGTAATTATCAAAAACGGAAATTATATTTAGTTACAGTGTATTGTTGAAACTCTTAACTTACACTAAGTACGTGCGTAGGGCATTACAATTCACAAGTTGTGCCAGAAAATGTGTCGGGTTCCTGGATGTTCTCGTTAAAATGAAAGAAAAACTTGTATTTCTTACAGCACTTCTTTTAGGTCTTTTTCAACAATAGATTGCAACTAAATGTAATTTTGGCAAGTAATACTTGCTAAATAACACAAAGGAATGTAATCCACCCAAACAAACACAATAACACTCAATGTTCGAAGCAAAATTATAGTTTAAAACAATATTTTGAAGTGTTTCTGTGTATGTTAAGTGTTGTTGTTAAGTGAGTAATTTAGAATTACAAACCGAAATTACATTTGTTTGCAATCTATGATTGAAAACAATCTAAAATAAGAGCTGCATAGTTTACATCTTTCTCTCATTATAACAAGAAGGTTCAGGTACCCAGCACGTTACCATTTTCTGGTCCAACATGTAAATTGTAATGCCCTATACATATATACACACTTATAGTAGGTTAAGCTGTTCAAAAATACATTGTAACTAAACGTAATCTCTATTAGTAATAGTTGTTAATTAAAGCCAAGGGGCGTAAACTACTCAAACATACACAGTAAAATTTCTGAATATTCTTTTAAAGCTAGAAAATTGCATCCAACACTGAGCTTTGTTACGTACATTATGGCAACTGGGTTTGTTTTGATCAAGAACTTTTCCGTACCGCAGAAAAATGGCCGACACCTATGTCAGCACTAATATAGCGCATTATCTTATTTAAAAATGCATGTCTATGCTATGCTGTCTGCACTGCAACCAACTACAAATAGATCAATTTCGCTGCCATTACAGCTCATCAGTGTAGTTTAGCTACAGCATGGCATGGAACCGGTTTTGCTTATAAACCAAAGGCTTGGTATGATGTTAATAGAAAAATAGATGGCAATGCCATCTGTAAGCAATGAACTGTCAGGATGACAAAGACATCTAGCTGCCTTAGTGGATACTACAGGTCCCTTCCTTTAGGAAGTAGTACCCATTAAGGCAGCTAGGTGGCTTTTATCGTGTCAGTTCATTGCTGACAGATGGCATTACCATCTATTTTCTATTAACTTATTTATTAAAAGAAACATACCCAAAATAGGTTGCTTTCAGAGTTGCTTTGATTTTTATCCCGACAACCATTGTCGTTACTGAAAAGCAAGTTACACATTAAGATTTTGTCTAAATTTTTCCGTTTTTTCGTAGACAAAACTTCTGAGCGCTGTGCTATCTTCTTTTTGATTCGTCCAAAGTTTTCTTGGCGAAACCGCATTTCTGTGTACTTAATAATAATTTAGAAACCTCACAGACCATCAAAAAATGGGAATCGATGTATATCTATTACAGACGCAGTCAATCTGTAATGTTAGAAGCTCACCGTATATACCTACTAATTTTGGATACACTGCATTACATCAGCAGTTACCCTCGAGGAAGATTTCCCACGGGTTGATAAAATAGAAAAATGCGCGCGGAAGTGGTTCCGAGTGCGGGACATTGATTTACAGCCCGTGTGTATTTCTTACGTAATAACATTTGTAACATTTGTAGGAGATAACGTCGGAGGATGTAGGTCTCGTCAAAGTTATATGGAACTGGCAGATATTACACGCACGTGTGGCTTCCTCTTAGTTTTCTCGTATATATCCCTTAAGACAAGAAAAGGAAAAAGAAGTTTTAATAAAATGTCACTTTCTGCTTTGACCCTCGCGTAGGTGTGGATATGGAATCGGTAATGTGCTTCGATTGTTCCGGGGGTCTCAGCCGTTAAAGATGTAACCCTTGTTTAGCTTATGCAATTACAGGTATTACATTTGTTCCACTTGATGAAATATTCGATTATCGCCTTCGTTATTCGTCCCTATTTGAAAAACCAACCCGCGTGACAGATAAAATAGCACTAAATAAAATGACGTATTATCATGTTGATGAGTGCTAAACGTAATAAGCGATCATTTTCTTGTTTATTATTGTAAAGCATGGCTCGCTACGGAGACTAAACCGCCATAATTTCGTACCTGCAGCCTGCGCATACACGGCAAGCAGATAACTGCATCGCGTAGTGTTGTCAACGTCCGGTGGTCAAGTTTATAGCGAACTTAAGTTACACACCAACAAGTGTGTTATCCAGTTTTCAGAGGACCTATAATCATGTTCAAGTCGTTTAGGTTTAGGCTATTAGTACAGTTACGTTATTAAAAATTTTATAAAATTGCATATATGTATCATGTGAACACAATTTTATTATTTAACTTGTTTTAGAACGTCAGGTTTCCTATTTAACGTAGTGTGTAATTAGCTGTTTACATTGCTGGGAAATTCTGGGATTTTGTGTCTAGTAATCTGTATCCTTTTGGTGATTGTCAATGTTCACTTTACTGTAACATTTCGGGGCCCCATTTCCCATTGTAGCATGTATCACAGTCATTCTCGTACACTACACTCGGTAATGTCAGTTCGGTTTCTTTTTAAACGTATAATATTATTTACAAGTACAAGTAGAAACATAAATTTGTTAGCCAGAGTTATGACCTCTTAGCTAGACACTTTGGAGTACTTCAAGTTAAGGGAAAGAAGGCTTTTCTAAATTCATTACTTACACACTATTTTTCTTATTATTGAAGTAAATCTAATGTTATGTCTGTAAGCAGAACACATCTGTATTTGCTTTGCTACATACATGACAGTTTACAACTTTAAGCTTTGGTTCCAAAACGGCATTGAATTGCGCGTTAAATAAGTTGATGTATATAAACCTGTAATTAACAAAATTGTATGGCTGTATCTTTGGTACACCCGTAAGTTTGATGAACTTTTAAAACGACAAAGATTAATCGTCCAAAGTAATTATATTTCACAGAAGTCTTTTTCCACTGAACTTTTCCTGTACTTACCGACCGTAACAGGTCGTTATTAGTAAAACCACCGCTAGATCACGCACAGCATTTTTCCTAAAATGACAGGGGTATCGACACTTATAGACTGTACCAATCTTGTGACGCAAAAAAATTATAACAATTAAATAAATATTTTAGAACTAACACAAGCCAATAAATCCCTTACCGGAGCATACACAGGGTGGATGCCAGCTAACCCAATGGAGATGGGCTGGGTTAAAAACAAAGACTTGCCTGAGCGCCACTTGGTTTAACTACCCCTTTGCGTAGCGGAATAAACCAAGAAATTCCAGGTAGGTATACAAACGATTTGTAATTATTGATAAAAGCACTAGTAATATATAAATAAATTTAATATCTCCCGTGAATGAAAGTATAATTACAGGTAAGTATGCAACTAAATATTACGGCGATACTCACAAAAAAAACGACTAATCCGTAGCGCAAATCGATGACTAAAAGTTCATCTACATAATCAACAAAATAATTAAACACATCAAAAAATCTCCGTCGATTTGATCGCTCGGATAAATAACTATTCAATTATTGTGTCAATACTTTTCTGACAAAACAAAAAAAAGAAACAAACAAAATGTTCAATTTCTTCACCGTACGTGTACACGTTCAGTTTACAAATAAACGTTGGGTCCGTTAAGTTAGCTCCGCCATGTTGAGCAATTTTTTTGAAAACATTGCTCCAGATTGCCCTGAGCTAGCTCCAGCTAGCTCCACTAAAGAGAAAGCTAGCTCCACCTTACTTGAGTAGTTATAAGCTCTTCATTGCGGGGGTGCTAACTTAACGTTATCCTCGCCATGGCCTCAAATCTGTTTCAAAACCTAGCTCCAGCTTGCCCAGAGCTAGCTCCAGCTTGCCCAGAGCTAGCTCCAGCTTGCCCAGAGCTAGCTCCAGCTAGCTCCACTAAAGAGAAAGCTATCTCCACCTTACTTGAGTAGTTATAAACTCATCATTTCGGGGAGTGCTAACTCAACGTTATCCTCGCCACGGCCTCAAATCTGTTTCAAAACCTAGCTCCAGCTTGCTCAGAGCTAGCTCCAGCTAGCTCCACTAAAGAGAAAGCTAGCTCCACCTTACTTGAGTAGTTATAAGCTCATCATTTCGGATAGTGCTAATTTAACGTTATCCTCGCTATTGCCTCAAATCTGTTTCAAAACCTAGCTCCTGGTAGCCCAGAGCTAGCTCCAGCTAGCTCCACTATAGGGAAAGCTTGCTCCACTTTACTTGAGTAGTTATATGCTCATCATTTCGGGGGGTGCTAACTTAACCTTATCCTTGCCATTGCCTTAAATTTGTTTCGAAATCTAGCTCCAGGTAGTCCAGGGCTAGCTCCAGCTAACTCCACCATAGAGAAGGCTAGCTCCGCTATAGGGAATGCTAGTTTTTGCTAGGTACTGAAACAAATTTGAAACAGTGGCGAAGATAGGGTTTAGTGAGCACCCCCGAAATGATAAGCTTATAACTACTCAAGTAAGATGGAGCTAGCTTTCTCTATAGCGGAGCTAGCTGGAGCTAGCTCTGGGCAAGCTGGAGTTAGGTTTTGAAACAGATTTCAAACAGTGGCGAGGATGGCGTTAGCACCCTTAGAAATGATGAGCTTATAACTACTCAAATAAAGTGGAGCTAGCTTTCTCTATAGTGGAGCTAGCTGGAGCTAGCTCTGGGCAAGCTGGAGCTAGGTTTTGAAACAGATTTGAGGCCATAGCGAGGATAACGTTGTTAGCACTCCCCGAAATGATGAGCTTATAACTACTCAAGTAAGGTGGAGCTAGCTTTCTCTTTAGTGAAGCTAGCTGGAGCTAGCTCTGGGCAAGCTGGAGCTAGGTTTTGAAACAGATTTGAGGCCATGGCGAGGATAACGTTAAATTAGCACTATCCGAAATGACGAGCTTATAACTACTCAAATAAGGTGGAGCTAGCTTTCTCTTTAGTGGAGCTAGCTCGGGGCAAGCTGGAGCTAGGTTTTGAAGCAGATTTGAGGCCATGGCGAGGATAACGTTAAATCAGCACTATTCGAAATGATGAGCTTATAACTGCTCAAGTAAGGTGGAGCTAGCTTTCTGTTTAGTGGAGCTAGCTGGAGCTAGCTCTGGGCAAGCTGGAGCTAGGTTTTAAAACAGATTTGAGGCCATGGCGAGGATAAGGTTACTCCCCGAGATGATGAGCTTATAACTACTCAAGAAAGGTGGAACTAGCTTTCTCTTCAGTGGAGCTAGCTGGAGCTAGCTCTGGGCAACCTGGAGCTAGGTTTTAAAACAGATTTGAGGCCATGGCGAGGATAACGTTAAATTAGCACTATCCGAAATGATGAGCTTATAACTACTCAAGTAAGGTGGAGCTAGCTTTCTCTTTAGTGGAGCTAGCTGGAGCTAGCTCTGGGCAAGCTGGAGCTAGGTTTTGAGACAGATTTGAYGCCATGGCGAGGATAACGTTAAATTAGTACTAMCCGAAATGATGAGCTTKTAACTACTCAAGWAAGGTGGAGCTAGCTTTCTCTTTAGTGGAGCTAGCTGGAGCTAGCTCTGGGCAAGCTGAAGCTAGGTTTTGAGACAGATTTGAGGCCATGGCGAGGATAACGTTAAGTTAGCACTCCCCGAAATGATGAGCTTATAATTACTCAAGTAAGGTGGAGCTAGCTTTCTCTTCAGTGGAGCTAGCTGGAGCTAGCTCTGGGCAACCTGGAGCTAGGTTTTGAAACAGATTTGAGGCCATGGCGAGGATAACGTTAAGTTAGCACCCCCCGCAATGAAGAGCTTATAACTACTTAAGTAAGGTGGAGCTAGCTTTCTCTTTAGTGGAGCTAGCTGGAGCTAGCTCTGGGCAAGCTGGAGCTAGGTTTTGAAACAGATTTGAGGCCATGGCGAGGATAACGTTAAATTATCACTATCCGAAATGATGAGCTTATAACTACTCAAGTAAGGTGGAGCTAGCTTTCTCTTTAGTGGAGCTAGCTGGAGCTAGCTCTGGGCAAGCTGGAGCTAGGTTTTGATACAGATTTGAGGCCATGGCGAGGATAACGTTAAGTTAGCACCCCCCGCAATGAAGAGATTATAACTACTCAAGTAAGGTAGAGCTAGCTTTTTCTTTAGTGGATCTAGCTGGAGCTAGCTCTGGGCAAGCTGGAGCTAGGTTTTGAAACAGATTTGAGGCCATGGCGAGGATAACGTTAAATTAGCACTATCCGAAATGATCTTATAACTACTCAAGTAAGGTGGAGCTAGCTTTCTCTTTAGTGGAGCTAGCTGGAGCTAGCTCTGGGCAAGCTGGAGCTAGGTTTTGAAACAAATTTGAGGCCATGGCGAGGATAACGTTAAATTAGCACTATCCGAAATGATGAGCTTATAACTACWCAAGTAAGGTGGAGCTAGCTTTCTCTTTAGTGGAGCTAGCTGGAGCCAGCTCTGGGCAAGCTGGAGCTAGGTTTTGAAACAGATTTGAGGCCATGGCGAGGATAACGTTAAATTAGCACTATCCGAAATGATGAGCTTATAACTACTCAAGTAAGGTGGAGCTAGCTTTCTTTTTAGTGGAGCTAGCTTTGGGCAAGCTGGAGCTAGGTTTTGAAACAGATTTGAGGCCATGGCGAGGATAACGTTAAGTTAGCACCCCCCGCAATGAAGAGCTTATAACAACTCAAGTAAGGTGGAGCTAGCTTGCTCTTTAGTGGAGCTAGCTGGAGCTAGCTCTGGGCAAGCTGGAACTAGGTTTTGAAACAGATTTGAGGCCATGGCGAGGATAACGTTAAGTTAGCACCCCCCGCAATGATGACCTTATAACTACTCAAGTAAGGTGGAGCTAGCTTTCTCTTTAGTGGAGCTAGCTGGAGCTAGCTCAGGGCAATCGGGAGCAATGTTTTCAAAAAAATTGCTCAACATGGCGGAGCTAACTTAACGGACCCATAAACGTTTTCTACAATTACTTACTAAATCAAACAATTACCAATAGTTACGCGTTTCGATAAATCCAAATGAACTATAGCTGATTTAATTAAATGCAAGCGTCTATAAATATGTTGTTTTCGCTACTAGTCAATAAAAAAACCTGTGCAACACATTTGTCATGCAACTTATCTGGTTTTCCTATACATGCTTCACGAATTTTAGCGCGAATTGTGGCTCTCTAGACGGCTTCGGGATGGGCAGGGATGACGATCGTACAGGCTGTTAATACGGTGACCCAATCCTTCAGGATGTCCCACAGATCCGACGGTCAAACGGGAACAGGAGCGCACCTCCCGACAAGTGCACGTAGATGATAGACACCGCGATACAAAAGCGATTTACGCCAGGATTAAAAACCCTAAAATAGGATAAGACGATGTGTATTGGCACTATACACAGCAATGACCGAAAAATATTAAATAGTTACCCCTTCTGTCGAGGGTTTTGATTGGAATCCGTTATTCTGCTCTGATTTCGGCGTGGAACGTGGTTTGTGAATTTGAATCCTGTCGAACGACAGATCGAAGATCCAGTACCTTAATCTCAAAACAACCAACTGGACACTTCCTTGAGCGAATAGGGCAGTACCTCCCTCAATCACAAGGAATCTTAATGAAGATTTTACACTTGCCCTATCGCTATTCACGTTAAACCACAAGCTGTTTTCGATACTAATTCAAAGCATTTTTCTTGCCGAATCCCTGGCTTATCAGCGCGCAAAAAAGAACCGGTCAAACAAAGGCCATGTCCGCAAAACATACGCCTAGAGCCATCTTTCTCGTGACGAAGAATACACACAAATAATGAAACAGTTACCTTTAACTAGAAATTTTATGAAATAGTATTTGGAAATATTAAGACTTTTTATAAACGGTGTCAATGAGCTATAGCTTCGATCGTGGATTTTGAACCGTTACAATCTATGTCGTAGTTAGTAAAGCTACCGCTAGATGACTGGTAGGCATGTTCACAAAATGATCCCCAAAGTATGCTATAAGAAGTGTCCACGTCAAAAAATAGGGAATTTTTAACGAAATATAGAATAAAGTGACAGTTCAGATTCGTACCAAATAAGAGATTAAGTTTATAAGTTTATTTGTAGATTCATGCAGTGATTTTATTAAATGAAAATATATCGAACTTCGTTACTTTGTTATTGTTATTGTGGTTGCCTTAAGCTTTGAATTTACAAACTCACGTGGGGGTGGTTTTTTCGAGATTGACATAAAAATCTATTTCTAACTACTAACGTACTGTACATTATTTAATAAATCGGTATGGCTGTAATCTGACAATTTTGATGAACCTGATGTACAATAGTTTGTTAAAATAAGCAAAATAGGTTTTACAAATTTTCAACAAAAATAACTGCAAACATTCTTAAACATTTTTTTAGCTTTCCCACTGTTTTAAATAGGAGGTGCCTTAATACTAGAAGAAAAATGTCTTAATCTACGTACCTTCGTTTATCGGTAACTTCATATTGCTTCCATATCGAATAGTCATGACCTGTATTTGAAAAACATCGATTTATTGTATGCCTGAAGAAAGCAATTAATTACTTAATGGTATAAGAAAATTTATAAGGTTCTATCGTTCAATTTAATAATATTAACTGGAATATTTCAACATTTTTATTGATTGTCAATGGGCCACGTTATATCCTAAATTTTAAATGCCAAACTTAAAAGCAAAGTAGTATAATGAAATAAACTTGTTAGCTGGTATAAAGCAAGGGGGAGATATGTTAAAAAAAATATTTTGAGAAGTTTGCAATAATAAAATAGATGGAGCAGTAGCGAGCGCATATAAAGAAACAGGTCAAACAAGTCATAGTTTTCACTTTCTTATTTGAACGTAGGGCCTGCCTAGTGAAGTAGTTCGTATAATCTGACAAATATTTAACGTGGCGCTATTACTGTTACGTGTGACTACTGATAACTCAGCTAAAGATAACGATCTTTGCCATCTGTCATGCTACAAAAATAGATGGTAGAAACTTACAAGGATTCGATTTCTACATTTTTTACTCTTTTTTGTCATCGTATTCCAGAACACATGATCATCATGCGATAGTAGGGCATGACTTAGGAATGATTCAATATAAGCTTTAAATGTGTTCTGTGCAGTTACAACACGGACTAAACGAGGTGCTCAATTTTTCAAATTGAGTACTATTTCAGCAAGTTGTATTTATCTTTCAATTGTTTTTGTAGCTTTTTATTTTGTGTTTGGCTAGATTCCTTGTTAAACATGAGACTCGACAAAATTTAAGGTAACTTAGATCAGACAAACAAATAAATTTGTGGTAGTACATACGGTAACTTTATACTTATGACAATAAACTCAATGGTTGGTGTTTGTAGTTTTATTACTTGATATGAAAATAAAACCTAATTTTTACCCACTAAACAGGAAATTGTGTCAAATTGTGCTTATTCAAAAATCATATTTTTAGCATCTGGCGCCACCTATCGGCAATCCGAGAGAATCTCAATTCTCCGGCAAAAACAGGGACGCTACCGGATCGTTTGTTCAGTATCCTTAGTGGAGTTATTCGTACGTGTGACTACCACTCATTCTGCAAAAACATTTACAATTCGCAGTGTATTCTGTGGATAACCACAACGTCAGTACAAATTGCAAACGAAAGTCGTTTCACATACATCAACACAATTGATAGTTCAGTAAAAATCACCACCATCTTGCGTGACCCGTTTTTTACGAACGCCCACTGTTGCATTTAAGAATATGGTAAATTAAACTCCCCCCTTAATATTTGAAGAGCCGCCGAATAATAGAGGGTTATATAACCATTATAAAACATCCAGTTATGATTACTTTTTCCAGTCGATATATACCTTTACGTATTAAATTTATAACTGAATGTACTTCTTGTGGGTCCAAATATTCGACAAAAAGCACTAGCGGGTACGGAGGGTCTTTTATTTGCTTTGATGTTTCAACAAAACCTTGGAGGAACTATTAGTTATAGTATTTACCTTCAACAAGCCTTGAAGTTATGAAACTAGCTGTATTTTAGGAAATCAAAACATGTGTTATTGGTTGATGTTTTAACCGTTTGTTTTGTTTTTTTTTTACTTGGAAAGCTTTCACATTTTTATTGATTTGTTTTTCAGCTTACAAGTTTAGCCTACTGTTTAATGTTCTAGTTCTTCCACGTAAATATTCTGCAAAAATTCTGATATATCTACATAAAACGAATTTTTCATAAAATATAAAAGTACTATTTTTTATTTAATTTACTAATATTTCATATCACTCATAATAAATACTTGTTACTCAACTGCAACTGCTCCAAATTTCTTAAAGGGTCTGTTGCTTTAATAAGCAAAACACAGTTTCATATTTGAAATAAAATACTGGGTTTTGGTTCAAAACAGATACATTTTTTCAGATTTTCTTATACATCTCGTATAGGTAGCAATTCAGAGAGACAAGCACTGACAATTCTATTAGATTTAAAATGCAACGTTAAAGTACTTTCATTAAAATGCAACGTAATGCAAAGGAAAGGCACTATAATTTATGCATTTTACTAACGTGCGGTACACCGCAGCATCGCGTTATTACTTAGAAAATACCCCGTTCCCGCAAACATCAGCGGCTACAGCTAACTGCGCTGACATCCATAAACGTTGGCTTCTGAAGCCGACGGGCATTAGAGTTTATCTTCTGTAACGGAATGGGATGTCCAACATATTCCGGAAAATAAAATTAAGCTGCCATGAAATATGAGGTACTTTTATAACCGCATCATTACTCTTATATATGTGGGGAGGAGTCGCTGGTTTGTGATCATCTTAACGGACCGCCCCGAAGTTATTTGTTACTTTGAAGTCTGCTCCAAGTGCCCCTCAGCATCTTGCAGCATTCCCGGAAGTATCGAATGGTGCTGCGTAATTACGCCGCTGTTTATCTGAAACCAAATATTTCAAGAGCCATGACCTTTGCTGAGTAAATGGTGAGAGTTCTATCCAAAGTTATACTGGATTTACATATGTACCAAAGGGCTTTTTCATTGACCATTTTAATCCGAAATTTTTTGCTTCTATTTTTTTGTAATTAATGCAGAGTAGGTACAGATTTAGAAACTTTGAATGTTTCGTCTTTTGTCGCTAAGCTACGGTTTCGAAGAAAAAAACGATTAGATTATTTTTTGTTTGCTATATTTATATGATTGAAGTTTCTTTTGATTAATCGACAATTGTATTTTTGTATTACCCACATTATAATAGAATTAAGTATTTACTTAGTTTACTTATAAAACATGAATGATTTCAGAGAATACATCTATTCAATAAAATATAACTACAATTAACGAATTTACAATATGCAGAGATACGAGTAGGTACGTACAATAGTGAAAAATAACAAAAGCTTCTCTACATGACGACCATTCGTCTCTATATAAGCTTAAACATATCCTTTTATTTAAAGACCGACGCACTAATTCAAAAATGTCCCTTCTAAATTCATTACAAACTTAAACTCTGGCCCAAAACTTGTGAGTTTCTATTGGAATGGCATAAAGTAAAGATTTCAGATATCTTCTATATACAAAATCAGAACAATTCATATCAGGCGAATAATTCTTCCTCTTCCAGTTTAGCGGTCCTTATAAACGGTATCAAGAAAGTGAGGACATTTGTGTTAAAAGGTGTAAGATGCTCATCATAGATAAACCATAAAGTTTACTTAATGTTTATAGGAAAATCATCTACAAAATCTGGTGTAAAGTATTTTCTAGTAATATGAGGCAAGTTCTCCACTGAGACCACCATACAATTCTACAGCTGCAGATTATTGCCAACCAAACGTATTTAAATATTTATGCTAAATATTTGCTGATGTGTAGTTTATTTTTATGACATTAATAGTGTCACCAACGTATGAATAATGGTGTGAACTGTGCTTATTAACTCTTCGGTCGGGAGTAAAATAGCTTCAAAAAAGGTTAAAAATGAGGAATTTTATTATGTATTTTGCAACCAACAAAAAATGTACACGAGCAGCAAAATCGCGTTCATACATCGCATGAGTTTTTTTATGGAACTAATCTGTACCCGTTGTATCATAAATGAAGCTCCACAAGGATGTTGGGCTAATTTCCGGATATACTGTAGCAATTCTACGAACGCTTATATCAGGATACCCTTCAATCAACATTAAAACATCCTCTTCATAGTTTTCTGTTACCCGAGCATCCTATAGAACTTCAGTTTTTTAGGAACTACTGAACCTGTTGTCTGAATTTTGGTCTACAAATATCAAATAATATACAAATAACCAGTAGGAAAATTTTTGGCGTATCTATAAGTACCGGAGTCCGAGAATTACCTATATTGCATTAAGCCATAAACTAAATGCATATCAGTATATTTATTAATCAGTAAAAATTAAAACATAATTTTATTTTTAAGCAGTATATCTTAAAGTAGTAGTAGTAAATAGTTGGAAATAAAAGTGTTCTGATACACAAATGTATACGAACATAAGTAGTAATTTCCATGTTATTAAAAAGTGTACCAAGCTTAATGCATACCTATATAGGTAAGTGTTTTAAAGAAATTCGGAATTGCTGGGCGCCATCTTCAAAGGGTTGTAACTCCCTTAGGACGCATTTTATAAATCTGCTTAAGGGAGAGTTCAATTCAGATGTCCGACACGTCGTTATCATATAAAATAAGATAACACCTCGAAACTTTTACGAATATGTAGTTAATAAGCATATTCACTTTTCTTGTTTTTAGCTTTTGTAATTTTTATCCTCAAAACAAAAAAAAAGAAGGTTGGTAAAAAAATAACCATGTAGGAAGTCACCAACGAAACGTCTACATTCGCGAAAATGCACTTACGTAAATGATGCTGCCTGACGGTCTATTCCCTATTCACTTCCACGCACAGTGGGCAAGTGATATATTGCACGGCATTGTTTTCGCAAATGAAAACAACTTTGGGTGCACTTTTCTTTTTCTCCTGTTGCGATTGACAAGAACGATAATGAAAAGAAGAATTACCGTAAAGATATCAAAATTAAAATTATCGTACAAACGATATTCAGAAAAAGAGACAAGATCAAACATTTCTAAGTAGAACCAAGTATACTTCTTTGACAATTCTGTATCTGTATGCAGATATCTGTAAACTATGTAAGTACAAGAAATGAAATAGCATGTTCTTTGAGTGAAACTATTTAAGGTTTGGTGTAAAAGAAATACGGTGGAAGTGTATGTGAAAGGTTTTTTTTTAAATTTTTATTGGATTATTATTAAAATACCTAGATAGATCGTGTGTAAAGGCGCAAAGACATAAAGGCTGAACTTGTGCAAAATAAAAGGAACACTTCTAGAAATCCTGACACTATGTATTTCAAATGCGAGATGTTTACGAACAACAAAATGTTGTTGACCAATTCGCTGAATTATTCAGAAGTGTATACGCGTACGTAATTACCGATGTGGTAAATGTGATATCAGACATGGAACAAAAAAAAACACTACAATAAAGCACAATGCACAAATGCGTAGCTAAAATATAAAGCAAAATAACAATATGGGCATCCAGTAAAGTAGAGCGCTGTAAAGATATGTTACGTCACAATCAATAGCATGATCAATCTTTTTCAAATAACTGATACTGTAAATATTTTAATTATTAATTACTTTGTAATAGTTGTTTTTATCGCCTATTTGTTTAACCATTTGTACTAATTGTTTTGACGGGTATATAGGCCAATATTTCGGTATGAAAAAATACCCGTTAAAACAATTATTACACATGATCAATTATTTCCTTTGCATAAAGTTATTTTATTTTGTATTTGTAGGCCGTGACAGATATTTATAACAACTATTTACCATGATTTCAAATTCATGCAACTTCCGCATTGGGTTCCCTAATAAAAAAAATAAATACAAATAAATGTAAATAAAAATTATAAAATGCTATTTCTAAATTAATTTATGATTACAGAAACAACTATGAACATTTTGGACACCTTACCAAAGAGGTGAATGCATACACATACACTGGAAAAATTTTTATATACTCGTGCACACATGTTTAGTAATATTGATATCGAATAACCTCTGTTTTGAGTTTCGCTTATAGCATCATTTTCCGTGGCGCTTTTCTAGGCTTCAGCGAACCCATTCTACTCTCTTTACATATGCATTTTGCAAACCAACTCCCCGGGCTGTAATATCGAAGATTTAAGTTGTGGTCTACACGCGATGTTAGCATACTTTACAGCTGTCCGGTCAGCTTTTATTAGGTTCACTAACTCCGCAGAGTAGGATAATAGGCACATAGCTGCCATAGTTGTTCCTACTCTGTAGACCTCTCGCCCCACAATAAGGAATTCTCGGGGTCAAATTTCAAATTTGTAATAAGCAAGTTTGTGTGGGAAAGTCTAATTTCGGGCATTTATTTAAAGCTCATTTTATGGTATCTTAGAAGGGCTATAAAAATATTTAGATTACTCACAAATGAGTAGAACAAAACTTTTTGCATATGTGGAATATTAAATACATTGAAGTACTAAATGATAATATGAAGTGCCGCAAGCAGGATCGATTTTGTCTTTAAGTTGTTGCATTAAACCCTTATGAACATTTGCAAATTTTAACAGCCAAACCATTGCCAACAACTCACTTTTCAGTCATAGTGTACAGAGAATCATGACCAGGAAGTCTGTAAAGCAATTTTATCTCAAATTGCAAGGTGTTGACTAAATTTCGTAAGAAACTATAAGGGTATTTAAATTAATAGAAAATGGGGATGATGTAGTTGATTGTCTAAAAATAAAAAATATTCCATGCTATTTTATAAAAGAAAAGGTTAACTCCGAAGTAATTTTTAATAGCATATACTGTTCTTAAAGTTAACTTATTTGTATTGTAAAATATTAAATGTTGTAATCGTAATATCATTAAAAACTGACCAAGAGCAACCTCAATTGTTTCGTCGGGTTTAGCTAGAAGTCTACTACCTATGTGTTGCTTACAGTTAGCTTCAGATAACACCGTCGTTTCTGAAAGCTTCCCTATTTTCATATTTAACAGAAATTAGTTGAAATTCTTAGAAAAAAATGGAGAGTGAGAGTCCTTTTCAAATTAACAATGTTCCCAGAAGCTAAAAACCTGTTGTCTTCAGGTATACCGCACTTCGCATCATAATATTTGCATACTAATTATTTATTTTGTGGGGGTAATGAATTTGTTTATGTAAGGTATTCTCTGGCAGATTAGCATTTTCGGGAAAATTGAGTAAATAATATATGCTTTATAAACTTAGGTTGCTGTTGGAAAGATATTGTAAAACAATTTCTTCTTTGCTACAACATTCATTTGAAAGGCGTTGTGTTTGGGTTGAGTTGGATTTAAAACTGATTAGATTGAACTTACTATTTATTAATTGTTCATTACAACTGTACACACCCACATGCATCTTGCAACAACCTTCATTTTGCTTGTTCCGCTTCACTCTGAGAATCCCTACAATCTATGTACATACATTATCGTCGATGATATTTTAATGGGTTAACAGGCATAAGAAGAAATGAAAAATTATTGTAAAAAACAAATTTCAGGCAATAATTAAATTTCTCTATATGTACATTATGTTATTGCCACTACAAAAGGTTGTGTAATGCATTCAATGTACTCTTACGGGTGGCTGACATAAGAAATCCTTACTCGAGATGTGGTAACAACACTAAAAAATCACCTATAGGGAGCGTGCACGCGCCCGCTTTCAGAACCCTCTGGTGGATTGAACAGATAAATGTGGGGTATAAATACAAATTAAATCGTATGTAAAGTAACACGGCAAAAACGAGTGTTTATGCGAAATAAACGAAACAATAATTAAATATGGTTACTACTAAAGTTAACTACTAATAATAATAAACTGAATTGTTTCGAAGGTGCACTGCTTTTGAAATATGTTGAAATCATCACATTGAATAGCTTGCAAACAAGCCGGTTTTTGTTTGTAATTTGTTTCACATTATTTATCGAATAATTCGCCGATGGCTTCGACCGGACAGTCATTTTCTTAATCGTAGAATTGGGTGTTTTCACATTTTTTAGAAATCATGCCATGTGTATATTTGGAGCACACTTGTTACGTGCTAAAAATTTCAAACCAGTTTCCGAAAAAAAAAACAGCTTTGAAGTTCAAATATAAAAATTGACCACACAAACGCAGTGTCCCGGGATGGAGACGGTGTGACGTAGCACCAGATGTAAACAAAGAATATAGGTTATGTTACCTACGTGTCTTTGCTTGTGCCGAGTGAAATGAGTTGTTTTCTTGCTTTTAACGGACTCCTCCTAACAACTGGGATAATGTTTAAGCATGTACAAACCAGAAGCTAACAGCAGATGGTGCTTTGTGCCAAAGTGTTCAAATTTTTAATACATCCGTCAATAATCTCAACAAAATATTCGTAAGTGTACCCGGAGACTACGTGCACAAACGGAGATGGTTTAAAGCAGCCCGAAGGGGTATGACCAAGACAAAATCTACATTTTACTGTTGTGAGACTTAGAGTAACTGCATAATTTTTTGCACGAACTTTGTGTTCCGGGCATATCTTGGACTGCAGTATACATATGGGCCCCTCTCGCTTCACCTGAACATAACCTATAGCTGCATCTCCGTGTTGCTCACGACTTGCACTAGAAAAAAAAGGTGTATTTCGTTCAAAATATCAATGATCCATAATGTATTAAATTGCAGATTAAGCTGCTTTATTAATTACTTATATACTGCTGCTTTAGCGCCTTTGATTTCGGCAGCATTAAAACGTCGGTCTTTCTTGATAAATTCGGTGACTATAAACATATCTACAATCGGCAAATTGTTGGAAGACGCTTTAACAAAGCATTACGACGACATATTGTTGAATTTATAAAAAAAACGAGAACACTTTCAAACATAACCAATAACACAAACGAAATACGGAAAGTAGCAGACGCTATCTTGTTTACATCGGGTGATACGTCACAGTCACAGCCAGTCCTAGTCAATCCGAGCGTGTCTTAAAACTGCGTTGTTGCCACGTTACGCAATGAGATGTTGTAAACAATTTATTTTGGTTAAAAAATTTTTTGCAGCGTTATGGATACAGATACACACTTAATTAATTAAGTACTCTTTTTTAATGCATAAAAGTTTATATTTTATAACTAGTGAACACACCCAATTATTCTATAAATAGTGTGAAGCAAAGCACAAACAGAAACCAGGTTGTTTACAACCTATTCCATATAGTAACTAATAATAATTATTACTTTAGTCTTCTACCTTTCATCTTTTATGACATGCATTGTTATTCAGGAAACTGCAAATATGAATGGGTAGGTATCTATAAATTGGTACAAAACGACTTAGCACGCCAGATGCGCGAAGGCGGACCTCGCTTCGAAGATCGTCAACTACCGCGTAGTACAGAAAGAGCGCTAAAACATCCTGTTAACCTGTTATTCATGCTACATGTGCTTGGGTATTAGACGCAGGGTTGGAATCTATTAAGAAATTCTAAGCGAAAGTGACAATGTTTTTCATTTAAACTGTAGCCGACAGACGAACGCCCCACTCTACATTTTGTTCTTCTGCGCAATCATCTCTCGCAGGTCAAGTCGTTTTGTACTAGGTATACCTATATACATATTGCGGAACACATAACAAAGTATCTATTTACTTTTTTCTATTGATGACACTAATCTAACGTAGTTTTCGTTCAGCTTCCCAAACCTGTCCAGCAAATCGATAAAAGCGTATGTTTTTGCTGCCACACGAGTTCTCAGTATAAGTCCAGAACACAACAATTTATTTGAGATTTTCAATGTATTACACACTTCCCACACAATATTAAAGCAAATAGTAAATCGCTGAAATTCGTTATTGTCATGCTGTGTATACCTCAATCTTGCGTTATTTCATCACCGGTGGCGCTACTAGTCCACGTGCACGCTCCCTATACATTTAAAAACAACGGATAATACGAGAGGTTGGCTACGTTCGAATCGGACGTGGCACTAGAAGAAGAATAGCCAATATATATACTGCAAAACACTTGTGTATTGAAATCTTCTCTATGTTCTGTTGATATCCTTTATAAATGAAAATACAGGGATATCAAAATTAAGGAACATTAATGAATACTTAAACTTTAGCCGGTGTCATTTCGTAAGGTTTATACAGGGTGATTTAATTTCGGTTCTCTACATGAGGATTTCGTAAACGATGAGAAATGGAAAGAAGGTTAAACGGGGGCAAAGTTCTGCAGTTTTTAAGCCCTTTCAGAATTTAAAAGGAAATCCGATCAATCTGCTCCACTTTTTGAGGTATTTCTAAAAAAAAATTTTTTTGTTTTTGCTCATAACTTTTTTAATATATATCCGATCTAAAATTGGGAAGCACATTCTTAAAGCACTTTTTAAAAGCTATCCACTAGTGCTAACAGTAATTTTGTACAATGTTTTGTCTGTTCGCAATCATCAATTTTATTTTTTCCTTTGGACGCTATATTGAATAAAGATTTTTTCTGATTAATTTCATTCTTTTTACAAATAAATGCAAAAATGCCAAAAACTCATATTTAAAATAATAAAACATAACAAATCTAGTAGCTCTCAAGTGCCACAATTTTAAACGCACATACTCTAAAATCTAGAGATGTGTAACGTCATTTAATCAAACATAATTAAAAATCTGAAAAAAAATCTTATTTATCTGATGCATTTTTTCAGTGTATGAAAAAAACTGAAAGCTTACATCTTTTTGCTCATAACGTCTTCAACAGTCATCGGATCGAAGAGTTTTGCATTTAGAAGACAAAATGACACTATTCTACGCAAGGAAAATCTGAGCAAAGCGATGTATCACACTTGGCGTTCTATTCACGAATGAATGTAAAACTGTAAAAGTACAACATATCAAGTAATACCAATTATATTCAAACAACAACAATTTTTACATAGCTATCGCACCGGATAACAAACTGTAAATGTTATTAAGACTAAATTTTAATAAGTTGTTCAGTTGTTCTTACATCTCTGAGAACATCAACTCTTAATCCTACTTTTCGACGCCTTTTTATAAAGCTTTTGTACAAAGTTAAATTTCTGTCGAATTTTAAAGAAGGGGTTCTGTGAGGCTGCAGCCTTTCTGGATACAGCTCAAAATACCCCTGGCTAGCTAATTCGGCATTACGATTGATTATTATTACACTTTCACCATATCTCGACGCCCTGTATCMCTAAACATCTTGCCATTTTCCGGCATTATTTGGTTTGTTGTATTGTTAGTTTTAATTAATTTTTTGCAGTTATTTGTGAATAGAACACCAAGTGCGATACATCGTTTTACTCAGATTTTTTTTTGCATCGAATAGCGGTAATTTTTCAATATGAGTCCCATAAGGAAAAGAAAGTTGATGATCCCTCACTGCCGAAACGTTGTACTAAATTACATAAATTACACCAAAACATAGCTCATAAAAAGTGTCTTATGAATGTCCATCTTTTTGTTCGATCCTATCGCCGATATCTATCGAAGAAGTTATGAACAAAACAGGAAAATAAAAAATTTCTGTTTTTTCATAATATCTCCAAAAATGCAACAGATAGGTAAATAAGATTTCTCTTTAGACTCTTAATATAATTTGATGTAATACATATGTACGTGTATCTAGATTTGGGGTATATGAGCTCAAAATTGTGGCAATTGTTTTCAAGGACGACTAGATGTATTATGCTTAATATTTTATATATGAGTTTTTGGTATCTTTGCATTTATTTGTAAAGAAAATTACTAAGTGTGGTATATGAACTTAATCAAAAAAATCTTTATTCAACAGTACTTTTTTTCAATATGGTGTCCATAAGAAGAAATAAAGTTCATAATGATTGTGAGCAGACGAAACATCGTACTAAATTACTGTTAGCACTAGTTGATAGCCTGTAAAAAAGTGCCTTAAGAATGTGCTTTCCAACTTTGGATTGGACGCATACTTAAAAAGATTTGAGCAAAAAAACGAAAATCAAAAAGGTAGATCGGGTTTCTTTCCAGATTCTGAAAGGGCTTGAAAATGAGCAAGTTTTTCCCCATTTAACCTTTTTTCTATTTCTTACCGTTTACAAGATCCAAATATAGAGAACGAAATTGAATCACCCTGTATAAATTTTAATATGATTTAATTTGCTTTATTGGAACCATGAATCTGCCACGTTGTAAAGAATAACGTCAACAATCAGCAAGCACAGTTCCAGCTATTACCTGAAAATGAGCTAGTGAAATGATCGAATACAAGTTAGCAGCTAGATTCACTTTCTTATACAGACTATTCAATATGTTCGCTTTAAATCTACTGATAAGGTGTTTCCTTCACTTAACTTCTATAATGAAACTCATACTGTTGCACGTGAATGCAGAATTTTCCGCATATTTATTGAATCCTCTTGTAATTTGGGTATGCGGCAAAGGATGGTCAGTGAAAAACGAAGCTTTTTCAGCTAATGCCTATATTTCGAGTACAGTAATTGGCTCTTCATCAGGGCTCTGGTAAAATAATACAATTGTTTAAAAAACACATAAATCTACAAACAGTAAATACTCACAGCCAACCGCTAAATTTAGGATAGAATTCGAAAAACACATGGTGATGAGAATCACATCAATTGATGTCACTACATTCTCCTGACTGGAGGCACAAACATTGATAGCATTTACATATAAGTAAGTCAAAAACAATTTTTCTTCAAAAAAAAGGATTCTATTTTGCACGTACAGGCAAAAACCTCTATATGTAAATAATTATATGTTTCTACTCATAGTTTTTATATACGTGTTCGTAAATAGTTTATTATACATATTGTAGTAGAAGTTACCGCCGAAATTAAATAATATTTTCGTAGGCAACGAAGAGCGAATAAACTCACCTCCGTTTTGCGGTGCTAATCTCCCATTTCAATTTTCCTCTTTCTCTCGATCTTTCAAGTCGGTGTTTGCCTGTCAAATACGCGTGAAGGGTAAGGCCAAAATTTTATTCCCAGACATTAATTTTCTTGCTCCACAAGCAATTAATTTCCCAAAGGCTGCCAGCCTGCCGAGTGCGTTAGGAAATTAATTACATATTCCATGCGGATGTTATGCTCACAGGTATGGTAATGAAATTGTTGCTCAACCCAAAACATCAAAGCGAATGTCTTAATCTAAGGCGCGTATATGGGTGAATTTGTCGCTTTTCGCATTCCCCAGAAACACCTCGCTGTAAGTCACGTTTCAAAGCGCCCTGCATATGAGGAATATCAATGGGGAGGCTACAACATTAGGTGTTTATCAATTTACTAGACTAGAATGGGTTTCTACAGCTTATATGTAWTACAATGAAGAATGCCCAATAAGACTCCCACTGAAGAAAAAAAGATTGATATTTTAGTATACCGCTGTTCCCAATACTTACTTTAAAGTTACGTTATCACTTGTCTTCATTGTTGCCAGGTGTATTAGCTGGTAAAAACTAAGCTGTACCAAATTTAAGCCCAGAATTGACACTGACAAACTGACCTGCACACGTGATACCAGAGAATAATTGTACAGGGTTTCTATAAATGATTCATGCAACGCGGGCCGCGTTGATTTCTTAATTCTTTGTGCCGCCTTTTTATAACTGCTGCCAACCTACAATAAGCACGACGATCACTCAACATCAATAAGCACGATATACTGTACTAAAGGTTGTAGATCAAGTTATACTCACAGATTATAAAGATTTCCCAATAATTTACGCTTCTGTTTTCCTTTAAAAAGTAATAGATAACAATAATTATTGGTATAGTAAGTTTGTGGTAAGCTCTGCAGTCCACACCTTTGCACTGTCAAAGCTTTGTGTAGTGCAGCTAACGTTACTAGAGATGTGTAACTCAGGAGTGAGCTGCATCGAAGAGCTGACTCTTTCAAAAGAGCTGCTGAGGCAGCTCACTTATTTCAGTAGATGCAGCTCTCCGGCTCAGCGCCGAACTGAACTGAATTGCCGAGCTGGCTGACAACGTGACAACTGAACGCAGCTATCGTTCATTGATACGGCTCAGGCGAGCTGTTCTATCCATTCTTTTTCCCAACATGTTAAGTAGGTACACTGGTACATAGTTACAAAATCTATGTAAACGACATGAGCCAGGTAATTAATAACTTAAAGTCGACGTTTTAACGAACGTAAATATATGGGTTTGCAACAAAGATAGTATGTAACAAAAATAAAACAAACAACTACAAAAACACAACTCTACAATTCACAAAAGTGTATTAAATTAAAAATATTATTTCTTCCACTTTGTTGCTGGACAGACGCGGGAGTTATCAAGTTTACTTCCGGTTTTAATTTTAAATTTGATAATTTGGCTTGTCCAACAAAAACAAATACGTAAATCCAGACTTTAAGTACGTCTCGGATACGAGAGATCTAGATCAAATAGAGACTGATAGAGAGCCGTGACGATATTCATATGACGAATCGTAGGAATCTTGCAGCTCTTTTGAGCCGACTCACTGAGTCAGCTCAGTTCAAAGAAGCAGATGCAGTGAACTGACTCACTGATGAAAAGAATCGAAATGCCCACCTCTAAACGTTACTGCCATTTAGTTTGTGAATTTTACAATTGCGGCAACAAAAAACATCTTTTACTCCATTATAGAACAGTTATTTAACAGGCTTACTGAAGCCACAACCTCAAAAATACGATACATATCCTAAAAGTTGTACGAAACCGTGTCATCCCACAGCCCCGAAATGTGAGCTTTCTACAACCTTAAAGTTGGTTACCCCACAAAACACTACAGAATATGTTGAGAATAAACATCCCCACGCGATTTCTCATATTACAATATACAAATAATTCAACAGTCGACAGATCAGGCCCGGCGACAGGAATGTTGGGGCCCGTTACTCTGATTCAAATGTGGGCCCTCCTAGTGTAGCATTTGCTAGTTAGTATATTATACAGGAAAAATATTTTATGTGCCAAAAATGTTGTTAACCTCACTATACACGTCCCTATCATTCGTTCTCGTTCATTTAGAACACACAAGATATAAAACGACACGTACTAATTAAACTACTGGCAAAAAAATAACGCCTATATTTGTATTATACAACTGTTGGATATAAAGTCATTTTCAATCTTATGGACGAAAGGAAAGAATGACCGCTAAAAAACCAGGGATCCTAAAAAGATATTAAGACCTCAAGGTAAAATATAATATAGAACTATCATTCTAATTATTATTAGCATTATGTTTTTAAGAAAAGAAAATTAAAAAATATATATCATAGAAGGTATAACAGTGGGTACTTAAGTATTTTATTTCGTACGATTAGTACCATKCCCTGCATTAATAATAAATTTATTTTGGCACACAATTTCTCCGAATTTCGAGCGTAATTGTTGAAAGTGCTTTCTTCCACGTTCTTTTCACTGCTTCGTTACCAAATCCCTTTAACCAAAGTATCGGTTGTAGTAATTTTTGCCAACTTGCCCATACATGTTCAATCTGATTGTACTGACAATGATAATGTGATGTACGCACAACTAAATGGTTGCTGCATAATTCGACAATTACGTATCCTTTWTCTATAGTTTTGTGCCTATTTGCAACATCTAAAAGTTTTATTGTCTTTTAGCCTGTTTAAAGGATTTTGCAATTAGTTCGGAATTATACGAAGTGTTTTCAATAGCATGGCGTCAGGTACTTGAGAAAATCAAAGTTTACTCAGCAAAACGAAAGTTGAATATACTGTTTGTTTTTAGAGCGTTAAGTATCCGTAAATAACTTGTTTACGACAATATCAGGCTTTTCACAAACAAACCGCCGATAGCATTATTTCTTATTTTTGCATAGAGCTTAGAGATTTTACCAGTTTCTTAAATCTAATGCACTGCCATTGTCAAGAAGGCCTGATTCTAAATTAACCTTTAGACTTCACTGTGATTGGCAAATTGTCTTGTGCAGCTCATATTTGACTCTCTTGAAAGGTGTGAACTTTTCGCCATCCATTCCTTGTGTAAGGCCCCGGACAATTATATTCGAAAACGTTGAGTACCTTAACACTACGTTCCAAATTTTCTTTTAGGTCTGTTAAAAATGTAATAACTTTCAACTTTTCAATCATTTTAACCAGTCCTAACGCAAAAATAGCATTCATACACTACTAAATGCAAGCACGTTGTTTTTACTCAAGGATGAAAACAAGACTGAAATCCTCCATACAGTCCATACAGTGGTTTACAGGTACATGTTAATTAAGTGATTCATTTAAATGCCATTTACTAATTGTTATAAGCAATATTCAAATATTTGTGTGGGTGTTTATTTATTTAAATCACATTTTCCCATAATGATTTACGGAATTATCTAAAACACTGTGGCAAACGCAAACCTTTTACATAAATTATGTACCTGGAAGTAGATAACACTGATTTATCGAACACACATGGTGGATAAGTACTGATGTATACTTTTTTACATACTAACGTGAAATTGTTTTACGCGGTACTTTAGTATGAGTTTTACTTTCGTTTGAGGATCCCTAGTTTCTGGGCGAAGATTCCATCCTTTGGTCCATTTGATTTTCCACAATTTTAACTAGTATATATCGTACTATTTCTTTTATGTGCTAAATGAGTGATAATGATTATGATAGGAACGTGTTTAGAGCAGTTTACATCTGGGCCACATTAAGATATTTTCACTATAGTAGCAAATAGCATGGGGCCCCTTTGATCCAGGGCCCGTTACAGTTGTACCCGTTGTCCCCCCACCCTATCGCCGGGCTGCTACAGATTACTAGCATACGTCAAAGTAATAGTTGTGTTTACTTTCCTGAGAGGAGGGAAACTGATTAAATCGATAATTTCCAACTAGTCCATCTTAATAATTATTTATTTAATCTTTGGTAGTACTTTWCTTTATGACAAAAAAGTAGTGGTTTGTTAATAAGATCTGCAGAGCTGCAGTAATGGCTTTGCATTTAAATAAATAAATAGCCCTTATTATTTGATATACACGTACATAGTGCCTTTTGTTTTTATTTCTTGATATTTGCGTGTTAAATGTGAATTGTAAGTCTACACATAATAATTCGACAACCGGTGCTTCAGCGGCTATCTATTTATTACACCTATGATTACTTCTCGTTGACCATCATGAAGTCAGCCTGCCATTGTCGCCGTGGTGAATACGTCATCGACATTGTAGAACAAGTACGACAGAACATATTTGACCTTGAATCAAGATTCGAGATTCCTGGAGATTCTCTGTGCAAGTGGCGTACACTACCCGAACTGCACGATTTTTGTCGGCTACATGGTTACCAGTGCTATTACAATAGTAATAATAGTTTTTGGTCTAATGGGGAATTTCTTGCAGTGTTCAATTCAACATAAATAGAAACGTGCGTTTTATCAGATTAGGTACCTACTTAAGTAAAAATTACCCGTGGAATAAATACTTCATTGGTTGTTAATGAAATATTTATTCCATTAGCAATCTTCGTAGATTTACCGCAAGGCGACTTAAACATCTGTGAAACAAGGACCCAAACTGTTTATATGCTTTCTATGTATGCTGATCAAACAAAGCCTATTTGTTCCTAAATCAATTATTTAAGATCTAYCGCATGCAATTGCATCGATCTCACGTTTAACAAAAGAAAAGCTAATACATTTTATTTGGAAGAATAAAGATCCGTGATCCACATAATGTATAATAATATCAAACGAAGCGTCCCAATTGTACCATACCACATTACATGCATTTTAATTTTGGCTTATTGTTAAGCAGAAGACCTCCTAAATTGCCCTTATTTACCATTATTGCTTTTATTCCAAATCTATTCAGCCTATTTTTAACGCAAATACTAACACCTTTGACATACACTGAGAGAAATGGGTTATTAGATATAAAAGAAAAGCTTAATGGATTACAACTTGTAGATTTAAAATAGGCGCCAAAAACAACTACCATTATTCAATGCAACTACAGAATATTATTCTAGGAAGTTCATTGCATAATATTTAAAATGTTTAGATATAATAGTCAAGAAGTAGTATCATTTAAAACTACACATTTTTAGTTTTCAAGTACTCTACTTATAAAAATAATATTCCAGGTGGTTTAAGATATTCAACACGTAGTAGTATGCATTACAACTACACATTCTTTTATTTTAAAGTATTGTAGTTGCAAAAATTATAATTTTAAATGTTAATTATAATCATAATGTAGTAGTATAATTTACTACTACAAGTTTGGTTTTTTAAAAAGTAGTTATATACCTACTATAATATAGGCTATTATTTTCAACCTACGATGCCTTATAAAATAGGATTCATTTACATTAAAAGATAATAATTGTATTATTAAAAGTTGCTCGTTTCACTATATAATTGCCTAAACAATTGAAGCATTCGAAGTATTCGATCTCCCCTTTAAAGAACTTTGCTATCAACAAGGTACGTTTTAGTAATCTTTGCTATCAACGAAGAGCTTCAGAAGGGTTACCTGACCTCGCTGGAAACAAAGTTCTTTGAGGAGGTGATCGAAAACTTGTTGGCACAATACAACAAATTTAATGCCTCAACTGTTTAGCAATTTTATATAGACAAGTAATAGCACTCAACTTTTATAATAAACTTATTTTTATGCAAATAGGTCTTGTTTCTATAACCTGTCGCAGATTGAGAAAAAGAAAAACGACTCATATTAATATTAAAAGCCATATCGCGTATACGAAACAGCATCGTCCTGAAAATATCTAAAGCACACGCACTGGTATCACAAATATTTAAGAATATTATAATCACAACACTAGTAATTGACAAAAAATGCGCATGTTGTAGAGGTATATTTATGAATTAATTATGAACTTAACATGCCGTAAAAACACTGAAAAGACAACTAAATATAATCCATGTCCAGAGATTGGGTTCCTCCGGGTGTCGCGCCTGGTTGGAATATAGTATGCTGCTTCTTGCTCTTCAGGAAATATTACACATATTTGCCTCGGTAGTTAAAAAACCGCTGACGTCCAATTCTGTAGGCAAAGCATTGGTTTTAAAGAAGAAAAACAGAGAAACTCCTTTTCTATACCTCCGGACTATGTTGCAGCTCCTACTAACAATAACCTGGACTAACAAGCGTCGATTTAATATTTTGTATAGTTTGTAACGATCTAGTACTTCCTTTCCTCATTGCAACATTATAATATATTTAAAAGAGGCACTAAGACCTAAAAAATAATATTGCTTAACAGAGAGAAACAACTGAAGAGTCTGAAAGTTATACTATATATAGTTATATAGCTCATACGTCGGGCTTAGCTAAATTGATTTAAATGGATTTAAAATTTTGAAACAAATCAACATTTAGGCAAAACTGCCCCACTTGAGCTATAGTATATAAACTGCAGACTATTTTTTAACTAAKGTKTTTAAAKCATGTAATTATTGCCTTCCTAATTTTGGTACCTACATTACCCCCAAAATATAATTTAATTKTATTTTTGATTAATCCATTATTACATCTTTTTTTAWGTTAACTGATTTGGAAAGTACCTTCACTCATTGTGGAACATTTTGAAACAATTAAGTAGCTTGGACACAAGCTGACTGTTTCGAAGCTAATTAATTAAGATTAATTTTTCGACTAACTAATTAATCAAAACAACAAATAATTATGATCCATGCCATATATGGTAAATCGGGGACCTAAAGTGGCTCTCACTTATAGGTATTATAGATATCACAAAGAAAAACACTTTTGATAACGCTTTCGTACGTAATCACGTGATAACCACGTGTAGTACAATCGCAGAATGGCAGAATGCGAAATTAGGATGATCATCTTTGAATATATTCAACATAGTCAACTAATTTATATGGAATGTTGGCATTACAATAATACTTTACTTTTTATAACTGACTAGTAGCACACAATTTGTTATTAAACTATAGTGCTTTAATAATGCTATTTAGACGGCATGGCAGCATTTTTAGGAGCACGAGCACACAGCATCTGTGGACGAACATATATTGAAACTTGTACTTACCTTCGAATGGATTAACGAGGTTTTCCAAATTCGAAAGCTTTCATTTGCTTTCTATTTTTCTTATTTTAATATCAAACTTCGTTTGGTGACTACGAAGCCACGCACCACGCGGCACTTGCACTAAACTGCTAAACGCCATTACGCTTTTAAAACTAGCCCGTGTTGTCAGCTTTCTATGCGGGATAGCACCGTATTTCTTCATTGAATTACCGTATTTGAGTCTCCATTACGGTATCTAACTAGTAAAATATTATAGCCTCTGTTTGTTTACTGCCTTAAACATGCAAAGCTTGCAACTAAGGATAATGGTCGTACATCGAACAATTGCTAAACCTTGTATATGAACGCTAATTATCGTATAGTTGGCAACGCTGCGAAAACATATACTTTTGAGCTGTTAATATTGCAACTACGTATTCATTATTTTAAAATATGTAGTAGTAAAATATCCAGCATGTAAAATAACACTACGTAGTTGTAAATACAATAACTACAAAAATTCTGTTCTTAAAAAGCACATTTCAAAATATAACATAATGTTCGAAAGGGTCAGTAGTACTAACTAATAATTTTGTATACATAAAGAGCTATATATACAAGATATAGTAAATATTGCAGTTAGGATTATCACATAAAGTTTTGTAAAAACAACTTAGTAGGACTGAACATGTAGTACTACATTTCTCTCAGTGTAAAATGAAGATACAAAATCGAAAAATACACATGTGCAGATATATCAAATAAATAAAAACAAAATTGCCATTCATATAAGGGATCAAACGTAAAAATAAAATTAATGAAAAGCATGAATCAAAAATGTACAGATAATTCACTAATCACTAAGGCAGACAAAGGTAATGCCATCGTCACTTTCTAATCTATCTTCTGCAGTGCGACCCCGCGATGGGGCGGGGCGCGGCACTTAGATCTTTCCATCCATTGTGCTCGCATCGTAGCTTAGAAAAGTTCTGCCTTCTCAAAGAAGTGCAGTATCTCTTTCCAAGGTAACCTATAAAGATCTTCAGTTGAGACTCAAATTCTCCAAACCTTTTGCCTCCCAGCGGTCTGCAGTTGGTAAGGTTTCCTCCTCTTCTGAGCAGAACCTACAGGTGCTACTATCCACTACACCCATGTTATATAAGTGTTTATTGAGCCGGCAGTATCCCGTAAGGACACCTACCATTAATCGCAATTGAGAACGACTCAGACTTAAAAGCCATTTCCGTTCCTGAGCAAGGGTAGGTCCAGTGATGATGGCCCTAGATTGCATCAGTTCCGGCGCGTCTTCCCAATACAAGTAATAGTAAAACTGATTACCAAGCCACTTTCTGATCTCGACCTTCAGTCTGCTTTCTGGAATAGCGCTGGAAGGTTGCGGTCCGAGATAAGGTGCGAATGCCGCCCTTTTCGCTAATCTATCGGCCCTTTCTTTGCCTTCAATGCCTGCATGAGCAGGTACCCAAATCAAATTAACCCGATTATATTGGGCCAACCTTATTAATGTGTTACGACAGTCCAGTAGAAGGCCGGAGCGCACCCTAACACAGGTAAGCGCTCGAAGTGCCGCCTTTCGACTAATTTAGTTAACATGATCCGTCCAAGCAAGTTTGGAATCCAGGGTTACACCTAGATACCTCACCCTCGATACCGGCTTGAATGTTACATTTTGCAAAGAAAGCCATCGAATGGATCCCTGTTTGCGTTTATTTGTGAACACTAAAAGTTCCATATTTGCCGGATTAACCGACACACCATCTGCTGGTACTGTTTAGAGCAATTTGTATCAGCTGAGAAACTGGCCCCAGAAATTTACCTAAAATGCACAGATCATCTACATAAGCCTGCGCATAGTATCCATTGTTGTTAAAATTAAAAAGGAGAGTGTCTACGAGGACAGACCACAAGAGGGGAGATAATACTTCTCCTTGCAGACAGCCTCGCACAGCGGACGCCTCCACCCTATAGTTTCCCCCAAAGTTAGCTCTAAGCGACGGCAACAGAGAATCGACTCGATCCATTTTGCAATGGCTCGATTAGCGCCCCTGCTTGCCACTGCCACATTCCTTTATGGATAGCGCATCGTCAGCTCCGCAGGTGAGCTGTTTTCCTCAAAGTAATTATGGTCCCTGTTAACTTTTCACCGACCATATCCCGTTCTCTACTAATTTGAGGTCTAGGTCGATACATCGAGTCCCAGTCGGTTTGTCTCGGATTTTTGAAGGTACCTACATTTTGCCCCTTTCGCACCTCTCTTAAACTTAAATTGGATGTACCTGTGGTGCGACAAACTTGGTTTCCTCAGTACCCTCCAATCATAAAAATATCTGACCCCGGCTATAGCAAAGTGTGATATCTATTACCTCCCTTCTGACACTGATCACAAACGTTGATTCTGACCCAACATTTATCACCTCGAGCCCGGAAGTGGCTACATATTCTAHAATCGCCCATCCCCTCTGGTTCGTGGCGCTGCTGCCCCACATAATGTGATGAGCATTTGCATCACACCCCAGAATAAGTGGCAGATTGTTGTTTCTACTCCACTCAACCAGCTCACAAAATTTTTGTCAGGGTGGCAGCGTAGGCGAGTCATAAGGTAGATAGGCCGAGGCCACGACAATGTCCTGTAGACCTGATGCAGCTCTTAATTGACATATTACCGCTACTAGGTCTCTTCCGAAAAAGTTTCTTAAGGGTCGCACACGCAAGCTTTAAGCAGCGAGCACGCAAGCTCTCGGTCTTTCATCCGACAGTACCTGAAAAACAGAAAAGTTTTTGCAGTTAAGTCTCCCACTGAGCCTTTATAAGCCCAAGGCTCTTGAATTGTACAAATTAAGAATAGTGAACTTTTAACACATCTCAATAATAAAATATAAGTCTGCCACCTATCAAACAGAAAAAAAACTGAACTATCGAATATTGTGGAAATTTGTATAGATCAAAGTTCAATGATATATTCTACAAACAATACGATGCACTGCCAATGGGTTCGCCTTTGTCTCCACTCTTGGCCTAAATTTTCATGTTGAATTTCGATGAGAAAATTTTGCAAAGAAAAATGAAATTACCAAGAATATTCTAGACCAGATATGTTAACGATATTTTTTTATATTGGGACAGGAACTGTCAGGCAATTGGACATATTTTTAAAATTCTTAAATGCAATAAATAGACAGATTCTCAATTTACCTTAGAAAAAGGAAAAATTGCATTCTTCATTTTCTGGACTTATCTATGACTGTGAAGAACAATAAAATTTATAGAAATCAGCACACTCAGATCCCGGCTTGCTCAAATTAAAAAATTGAGTATTCTTTGTGCTATAGTTTAATAATCAGACTAATAAATAGACTACTTAGAAAAGGAAGTTTTGAAAAACAATTGGCAACTATTAAACAATAACCTTTAACAATGGCTATGACACAAAAATTGTAGACCAAATACTTAGAATACAAAGAATGCTGTACAATGCTAAGATAAATGACACGGAACATATTTTGAGAGGCCATATAAGAATTGGAGCTTAGGGGTTCATTAAAAATATTTGAACTTTTCTTCGTTTGATGTCAAGTGTTTTGAAGATTTTAAAATGCTAGTGACGTCTTTCTGGAACTAGCTGGTGGGATCTGAATTAAACTTAGAAATAATAAAATATTTAGTTTGGACTGGTACTAACATTTTTTTAAAGTAATAATAGTATTGCCTTTATCCGCCTTACTAATAGTATGTGAACTATCTGCATATTTTTATTTCACACTTTTTATTAATTTCATTCCTACATTTGATCCCTTATATGAATGGTAATTTTATTTTTAGTTATTTGATATCAAATCTGCACACGTGCATTTTTCGTTTCTCGTATCTTCATTTTCGCCGCAATAAATTATGTCAAAGGTGTTAATGTTTGCGTTAAAATAGGCTTAATAGATACGGAATAAAAGCAATAGATGTAACTAAGTGTAATTTGGGAGGTCTTCTAATTAGGATTAAGCCAAAATTTAATAGTTTGAACAAAAGCTGTATTTGCATCTAAAATAAATGCGGAATGATATAGTTTAAATAGGGCAGTCATGTAGAGCTATTAAAAATAGAATTAATAAACATATTGCGAATATAAATTCAAACAATAGCACAACAGGTTTTACTGACCACTGCATAACAAATAATCATTATTTGAATGAAAATGACATCAAAGTCTAAATCTTTACAGCTTTTGGAAATTAAAAAATCTCAGCATCGGAAAAATCTGGCAAATACGCGAATAGAAATGCCCACATCCAATACGCCCTTAATATTGCTGAAAGTATGAAGTCGGCTTTCAAAATCCAGACAAGAGAATTTTACAACTCTACATTTATAAAAAAAGAGGAGGTAAACGAAATTTTGCACATCTGAGTTTAGTATAACGCTGTTATCTCTTTGACAATGGCCGTTAGATCGAAACGATCGTCGCAGTTAGCTGATAAATTGAATGAGACAAAGTACACACGTCCAATCAGCTTGTTTCGAAGCTACCTAATTAATTCAGAATGTTTCACAATGAATGGACCTTTGAAACCGAAACAATCTATACAGCGAATACTTGTCGATTTTGTGAACGTACCTATTCTGCCGCTGAATCTCCGTAATTTTTGAGTCCCAGCATTGAAAAAAATCGCCATTTCTTTCTTAAAACGATCGCTGCGATGCATCACAAAACTATGTGAATGATAAATGAGCACATCTGTACGTTTACTTGCGCTTTGCTTTTTCTAAAGATAATGTATTACATATAACCTAATAGTCCAGCAACTTTGTGGTTGTTGTCTAGTAGAACCACTACTAACATAAAATAAACAATAAACTGAAGTCACCTTAGATAATAACTTGATCGCTAATAAACCTCTATATATTCGCAAGAATTTACTCACGGCAATGCTTTCACTCCAGAAATCTGCTATAAAGTTGCACAAAATTCCAACATCTACTCTTGGTATGTCTTGAGACGTAAATAAACAACAAAAAACTCGACTGACTAGCTGTTTGGAAAATAAGTAATACCATTTTCAAAACAGAACATGTGATTTTTATAATTCGCGGTCACACTAACCTGCATGTGCTACAAGTGCTACAAACTCCTAGAATTTGATATGCACAGTCATTTAGGATGGCGCGGCGCCACAAATTCGCCCAATATCCAGATTTCTTATTACCCTGTCACTGTGAACTGAATATCCCTAGAATGATCAGAATATATCACTGACAAGAAAGTGCTGAATGCATCTGCATGACCGTATGCTTTACTGTTCATGTGCCGGAGAGCGTAACTTACAAGGGGATATCTGATGTCACAGCAATCCGAAATAGTTCTAGGCGCGCTCTAATTATTCAAATTTCTAAGATTTATTTTTCTAAAAAACCTTTTTGAAAATACTATCACTAGTATTTCATATAAACGAATATCTACCATTTTAAGTCATAAAACATTTTATCGTGTTTTTGAGACCTATTGAATACTGGAAATTTATTTATTTGTGAAAAATTTGATTAGATGGTATATACGACTTGTCTTTGCGACAAAGATTATTGTGCAAAAAATTTTGAAAAAGTGATTGACAAACGCATGGACTGTGTTTAAACAATGTTTGTGTAGTGTTGTTTTATTCTCAACATTATTATTATTATTATTAAAACACACTAAGTTTTAATAGTCACTCTTAACCTTAAACCTATCAACATACTATAAACGAGAAGTATTTGACAACACTGTATTGTACACTGTACACTGATGCCAACTTAAATTAGTTCTGTCAGTCTTTCTGCATGTTGCTCACAGGTAACACACGTAATTCTAAAGTACTGCGTATAGCGGTATAATATATTTATTAAGGTAGGTAAGTGTGACGCAAAACTGGTAAGACAGTGATAGTGAATCATTAACACTCAGATTCGTTACAAATCCTTCCCAGGCATAACAAAATTTATTATATGTGTTCTAAATGTGACACCATCTTGGTGTACAGCATTTGATTTTTATAATTTGTGACATCTAAAATCTAAGTATAAAATTATGTCACCATCAATTTTGCTAGTTCCTAAATATTCATCAAGGACTTCACAATCGAGATTACGTATTATATAAATAACTCGTATTGTTAAGGCACCAAGTACTGGTAGTGATAACTGTTTTTGTTTTTAATTCTTGCACATGCTTTATCCACCTATTCACCCATCCCTTCCCAAAAAGTAAGGTATTCGTGTGATGGCCGTCAAAAAATACATATAGCTAAGAACGCGAGTGTTCCATACTACATGTGTCCATCCACAACTGGCAGGTCAAGTGTGTGCTATACATACATATGAAACAATTATTTAACTTTGCTGTTATTAGGAGGTCTGGCAATTAAAATTTGTTAATTACATAACACAACAAACACCATTTAAAATCACCGATGTGACGTAAATAATAACGCCCAATCTTCCCTCATAACTCCGTGCTTCCTTGTGTCAAATCGAAAGACGCGATTTTCGCTTTAAAATAGCGACAAAATCTAGTAACTTTATATCATTTATCATTCCCTCGCCATCTATCCAGTAACTAGGCGATTACCAGTGCTACAAAATGTAACACAGTATCCTGTAGGCATACTCGAGGCTGCATGCTTGCAGCGCTGGCAGATGAATGCCATATGCTAACTAGTAATGTTATTGTACTTCAGGTCTAAATAATTTGCGACACTAGGTCTTCAGCTTGTTAATTATGCACTACTAGGGAAAACGACTTTATCGTTAACAGGATTGATACACATTTCATCCAACTGGATTTTTTAATAAGCTGTCATTATATCTGGTAGAGATCTAAAATTATCCTGTATAATTACTCGAGGTATTATTTTATTAGTCGAAGTACTGTGAAACCTAGTTAGACAATGAAAGTTTTTAGATTTGCGGTATTTTACATTATCTCTACGATCGATAATGGCAGATTTTTACAGGTTTACAATTTGCAAGGTGTAGATAACTTACTATGCGTTTGCAATCCCGATAAACTGTTATGACTCAACATACTTTGCCCTACCAACGAGGGTCATGTCAAAATTCCTACACACAAAAAGACAGTTCACAAGCATATATTTTGAATATTTGCTGGAACGTCCTTCATTATAATTTCCTTGTCAATCTAAAATACGTTACCAACGCTTCGGCAGTAACGCAATGCCATTAAATATGCCCTTATTGTCAGGATGCTTCAGCAGTTGGAATGCATTCTGTTTCTCTATCCTTCCAAGTCATTAGTAAGTCGGACGTCACGAAATTCTTCCTTCCACCGGAGGAACAGAACGAAATCGCGAAATTCTCGAAAATTCCTTCGACTGGCGCGCTTTATGCGATCAAACGTTGTCATGCAAGAAGATTACGCCGTGGTCTTTCACATCTCGTCTACATTTTTGGTATCATGCATTTACATTTTCAACAAAGAAAACAAATACATTTGTCTATTGATTGTTGGTATGTGCGGTATTTTTCCATTATTGTAGGGCACAATAACAGCCGAACTGTTGTCGGTAGCAATACGAGATCTCCCACTTCTGATGTGCCCATCTTTAACACTGGTCCGACCCTCTGAAACGCTTACTCCTTTGACTTATTGTTGAAAGGTCCACACACGACCCCTGGCAATATTCTTGTAACGCACCGTGAATTTCGGCAATGTTCCATTTTTGATATACGCACCTTAATCCTATACAGTGACGCTTTCCATTGCATAAAACTACCCTGATTGGAAAATCTTTGCAGACAAATTAACTAAACTACCCGCATTCCAATATCGCTAAGTAATGATAGCCTTTTATAATTTGACAGCACTTGTTTTTTTCACCGTCGCCAGTTCAGCGCCAGTTTGATATATGCAGGAATTGACATGACCCACCTAAGTTATGTAATTGCATCTGCAACTAACTCTCGGTGTTTTAATTATTCCTAGAACTCGTTCCTCTGGAGCTTGGCCATTAAACAAAAGAAATTGTTGTATTAAAAATGAGTAATCGTTTCAGCGAAGTGCTTTTGTCATCGTCGCAGTTATGGCTTCGCGTATTTTTAATTAAAAGGAAAGCCGTGATCGCTAAAATTAAAAGGAGTGACGACGATATTGCGAAAGAGGGCAAAAAAATGTAGTGCTGAGGAAATATTCAAGAACCGTTGGCTCTCATTCGCCCACTTCAGGTGTTTCCTGGAGTAGCACGTTTAAACATGAAAGGTATGAGAAAAATATAATATATATAGAGACAGAGAGTAGTATATTTTATGTTTTAGGATTTCCTGAGGTTCCCAATAAATTTTTAATGTAATACGTATGGTGTTTGTATTAAAATTATTGTTAACAATTCGTTTATCAGAAATTTAACCTATATAAAGTATGCTTGGTAGAGCTGTCTTCAGTGCGTAACCGATTAAGATAAATTTGGGATGTATCACTCAACAATTACATTATACTTCCTTAGAGCTTTTATTGCGCTTTTTACTTACATTTTGGTACAGTAAACAATAAGCAATTGTTTCTTGCCTATGGGGAAAGATAAGCCGTGGTAGTTATCATTTTATAGACATGCTTGTTGTAACCATTAATAAGCTTTCGAAGAGACATGATCGCCACAAGTATATTAAAATGCAATGAATCCTAGCTATTCCGTAACAGGACTACATCTCGTGAGCAACTGGATTTGGTATTTATGCAGACATCCAAATAAAGCTGAAAATAGTAACAAAGTATTTCGGATTAAAAAGATATATCATTTTAGTTTCTTAATTAATTATATCAATTACTTCGAACCAAGTGTACTTATCTTGAATATTTATAAGTTTATGAGGTACTTTGTCTAATTAGTGAATCTTCAACAGAATCAATAAAGTTCTATACGGGGTGTAGTAAAATTAAGACATTCCTAGTTCACAGCATTGTAGACACTCTGTAAAACAGGTAAAAATTAGCAGAAATAACAATAGAATTTTAACTTTGTTCAGTTAGACAACATTGCGAAGCGTTTTGCTTTACTTTTTTTTAAATTTGGAACTTTGCTGATATATGTTTAAAAATAAGTGTTTTGAATGGATCGCTGGAATAAATCAACATTTTTGTATAAGCACTTTATTTACAAAAACGTTTGAATTTTTAAGGAAATAAGAAAGTTAAAACTTAAAAGTAATGAAATTGCTCGGAATTTTTGCCTAGTTATTAGTCACATTTTGTGTTGCCGACCCCAATTTTTCATTTACCCCAATAGAAATAATCAAGCAAATCCGGACTCCTAGCCGGCCAAACAAAAGGACCATACCGACAAATCCATTTCTTTTCATATGCGGCTATCAATGAGTATTTGAGTTATTCATTAAAAACTGACGAATTCTTTGCCATTCAACCGATTGGTGATAATGCAAGTTCCTAGTAGATGTGTTTCTAAAATTCTGTTCACACGTTAAAACCGTTATGGACTTCCATCCTGTGTAGAAACTGCCTTATCGGTCCACATTATTTTTAATAAAATCTTTATTTTGATTCAATAACCACTGGCTAGAATTTACTGATGGATAGAATGGCAAACATTCTGAAAATGTAAGGATACCTTATTTAACTTTTAAACACCCAGAGTGATGAAGATTCAGGRGACGATCTAATTTACGTGTACTAGTTTTAGGATCGTCAGCCGTCCAAGCGTCCTAGTAGTTCTTGGGCGTCCAGCGTCTCAACGTTTAGCTGGAGATTAGGGAGTTTTTGGGATAAAATTTAAGAAAATACCACAAAGGGGTCAACCATGCATGCGCAGTATTTGGCTCACGTGGCTAAGGGATATTGTATTATGACATAATACCGCAAAAGCTTTCTACTGGCAGGTGTTTCTAAGACGTTCAGCAAGTCGACGAAACACGTTAGCGCAAGGATAACCTCGATTAGGATATTGCTTCGCACACAAACGAGCAGTGGTCTGTAATTCAAGGCACCCAGTACCAAACGGATGTCGGCATATTTTACATTTGAATAAAACGTCATTTTAATAAGCTTTGTAATATAGTCATTTATTGTTAACCGTCGCCTCAATAGTAACAAAATGATATTTTACTGGTATGTGATTCCTGATTATTTGGCTGTGACTGTGGTGGGCACTCTTAGAGCCGAATTCTTCGTGGACGTAATCGTTTCTGAGCGATCACAGAATGTCTTCTAAATTTCCGATCCTGGATACTCATGTGGTCGTCCGGGGTTTAAGAAGCCGCATCATTGGAAGGCGTCCGCCCCAGCAGATATAAGAGCACAAGAGATACTGCCGCATTGGGCAAACTTAGAGAGCAACCTCTACAAACAAGGATTCTTGATACTGCCAAACACTACTACGCTCGACTACTACGTGAAGCTATTGAGATCTATAAATACAAAAGAATCATCCCCAAAAAGCAAACATTGAACATAAACACGGCATGGATACCAGTTTTGCAGGAAACAACGCCAGATGGATACGGACCGCGTGATCTGCCACGGTGCAATGACGCAGCTGCGCTTACCCGGTACGGCTACGTAAGTATTTATAATAAAATATCTCTTTATTTTGCCACCTACTCACTCTCAACACAAGAATAAAGATATAATAGCTCATAACATTTATTTTGAGAAAAAGCGGCGCAAAATTTGCCCATTGAGGTGAAGATATCTGGGTGAAGAAGATTACAATTCTTTATTTTTATTGCTTCTAGAGGGTTTCGCTACGATACACTAAACTCAGGATGCCTTCATTTTGCAACACCCACTAATATTCTATATTCGGTGTCTCATCTCAACTTTTTGAAACAGTATTTCGACGTCATCCTATTTCGTTTCTTAGCATTTACAGACAATTCGTTTTGCGTGGCTAATGCCTGTTTAACGTGTACCCAAATATCTCCTGTTTACAGGAGAGACCTGCTGAAAGCGTAACTAAAGACCCTCATTTTATTACGTCCAATAACTGCAATGAACGCAAAGTGCAGAGCTGGCGAGTAACTTGCGATCCTCGGGGGATTTTGAAAGCTCAATTTTCAGCGGATGCATATATGTATATTCATTTCCAGCGTTCGCCCCATTTACTGCAAGATAATGAATGCAAAACGAGGAAGGAATTGAATTTAAACATCATCCGTCATATTGCCGACGATTGCCTACATTTTAAGCCACTGTAGAAAAGAACGATACGGGGTCCGTGTAGAATTTTCATTTTATATGAAAATAAAATTATGCTTACTGATTTAGACTTCGACGACAGTTAAACTATTAATATAGAGTAGAAAATTAGTGCGATAAATTGCGATAACTTCATATAGAAATATAATATTAGAAATAAAAAAGTTTCACTATACTTTCATMGTACCAGAAGAACTACATTTTTAAAAATATATCTCGTTTACACAGAGTGTTCAGTGGGGCGGCGTCATATATATTAAATAAAACATCCTGCTCTTTAACCCTGTTTAACAGAACATCCTTGCCCCTATACGTCCAGGAGACGTTTTCGAAAATACATTGCGGCATTGCCAAGTTATTAAAAAAAACGAGTAGTCCTCTTAGTGTGCAAAGTTAGCTCAACTTTAACAAAGCCACGGTTAATGCGGCATTCTGTTGTGATCAATTCATTTGGTTGTTCTGCCTGAAAAGCCCTATCAAAGGCGAAGGGGTTCCGAAAAAATGACCAAAGCAGTTGCTGTTTATTATTATACAAGGTGCTCTACACAGGCTCTGTTATAAAGGCATTTTTTAAATAAAAGTCGTCTTCTTTTGTTCTTAAGCGCAAAGCATAATTAAAAGTAGTTGTATATCTTGAAAAATTCGCATTATTTTTATCAAGAACAGACAGTATCAATAATTAAACGGATGTGCTCTATTTTAGGTTTAATTAAGGGTTTGTTTGGATCTACACAGTGCTATATTTTGTTCTATACCACAGTTTTTTTCAGTACGGAATGTATATGTCGAGAACCTTTAGAAACGTTTCGTTTTCTTATTATATTTTTCATGTCATCAGACCTAGTCGGTGCTCCTTAGGGTTATGATACTTATTTTCAAAGATATTGTTGTTTTTTTAATGATAAATTCATCGGTGAAATAATTATAATACCTACTGCATTTTTTACAGAATAGCTTGCGCTAGGCTGTAAGTGGGTTACATTCAAAAGCTTTAGTTTCTCTCCATCCCTTTTAAATTTTTTAATTAGCAGTGTGAGCGCTTCCTGTCCATGCTTCTGTCACATACTGATTCAACAGTAGAATCGAAAATAATGTATAAAAAACTGGCTGATCAATGTTTATTTAGCTGTTTTATTTATTCACCTTAACGAGATACATTTTAACACTGTCGAAGATTTCCCTGGGATAACAGCATTTGCAGCGTGTTTATTGTATTTCGTCAAACGCTTTAACTAGCAGAATTTCCCGGCTTGCCGCAGTGCCCCAGCCTAATTTGCAGGAAACACTCCCGTGCACAGCGTCGTCGGGGGAAATAATATATTCAAAAATTCGCTAACAGGGAAGACCAAACACAATGGGCTGTTAGGCGTAACAGATGTATGCATAATTACTGTTTTGCAGCAGCCCGTATTAATATTCGATAGAGGTACGTAATACTTTTTCAATCCAATCTTAAATAATCATAAATAAACCTCTCGCTTTTCTCTGAAATCATGTCGCTCGCAGGCCGACATAGTAGCACCTCTCAAAATCTGATAATTCGGGGAAAATGTCAAATTCATATTTGCTAACCCTTAATGTGATATGATAAACCATTTAGTGTTATGTAGCCTTTTTCTAAGTCATTGTTGCACCCCTCATTAATGTGTGCCACTATTAATGAGATCGCGTTAGTTAATTTAACGCAACTGAATAGTGTTAATAGTAAAATACAATAGAAGTAATGTGGTTGTTTAATGTCAGCAAGGATATAACAGATAATTGATTCAAACTTATAGCCTCAAAATATGTTAAAGTTCAAATGAACAGAAAAATGCTTGCTTAAAATTTTTGGTCTAAATTATAAAACTTATTTTTCTAACTTTCGATTTACAACTTACAAAACTTAAGCCTAAGCTGAAAGTACCATGAACTTTTATTTTGCCTATGAAAGACGAAAACGTCATCTGTCCACTTTTTTTGACGTGGACACGTCTTACACAGCACTTTGAGGGTCTCTTTGGAAAAATGCTTGCGCTCAACTGAACAGCGGTGGCTTTACGGACTACACCGTAGATTAGTGCGGTCTGTAAGTAAAGAGACTGCGATTGTGGACTGCCCGGTCATTTTGTGAGGATCGGTGTGCGTCATCTAACGATGACTTTACGCACCACGACGTGTTAAGGTCGGCAAATTCAGGAAGAGCCCAGCAAAACAAGAGTCCAGCGAAATAAATTTACTTTAAATGATTAATCTTTCACATATTAATATTAGCTCGGTCCTATACCACGTATCTAAGAAAACGAATCCACTCCCAACTTACGGATGTATCAAAGATACAGGACTCAGGACTATTAGATTTACGCCCACACGTGCTAACCACTACAACATTAAATCCATGCCTCGACTAATTGTCTAAACGATATAACAATGAATGTAAGGTTTCCGGGTGCGTTAAGCTGGCCCGGCAGTTTTTCATTTTTCAAAATATTTTTACACAACTGAAGAATGCTAGGCAAATGCTAGCGAATGCTGTCATTTTTAAGAAAAATGCTAGGTAAATAAGGTAAAAAAAAATAATTTAATTTTCCGGGCCAACTTAACGACAGCCCGGACATATTAAATATTTACAAAATTTTTTTGCTACATATAGAATGCTAGCGAAATGCTAGCGAATGCTGGGGTTTATTTCAAAAATGCTACGTAAATAAAGCCGTACGGATAACTCAAAGTTGCCGGGCCAACTTAACGCCAGCCCGGACCTGGTTATTTTTTGCAGTTTTTGTCATCAGTCCGTGAATGCTAGCGAAATGCTGGCGAATGCTGGAGTTTATTTCAAAAATGCTATGTAAATAAGGCCATACGGATAACTTAAAGTTGCCGGGCTTAAATAACGCCAGCCCGGACCTGGTTATTTTTTTGCAGTTTTTGTCATCAGTCCATGAATGCTAGCGAAATGCTGGCGAATGCTGGGGTTTATTTCAAAAATGCTATGTAAATAAGGCCGTATGGATAACTTAAAGTTGCCGGGCCTAAATAACGCCAGCCCGGACCTGGTTATTTTTTTGCAGTTTTTGTCATCAGTCCATGAATGCTAGCGAAATGCTGGCGAATGCTGGGGTTTATTTCAAAAATGCTATGTAAATAAGGCCGTACGGATAACTTAAAGTTGCTGGGCCTAAATAACGCCAGCCCGGACCTGGTTGTTTTTTGCAGTTTTTGTCATCAATCCATGAATGCTAGCGAAATGCTGGCGAATGCTGGGGTTTATTTCAAAAATGCTACGTAAATAAGGCCGTACGGATAACTCAAAGTTGCCGGGCCATCTTAACGCCAGCCCGGACCTGATTATTTTTTTGCAGTTTTTGTCATCAGTCCGTGAATGTTAGCGAAATGCTGGCGAATGCTGGGGTTTATTTCAAAAATGCTATGTAAATAAGGCCATACGGATAACTTAAAGATATTGGGCCTAAATAACGCCAGCCCGGACCTGGTTATTTTTTGCAGTTTTTGTCATCAGTCCGTGAATGCTAGCGAAATGCTGGCGAATGCTGGGACTTATTTCAAAAATGCTATGTAAATAAGGCCCTACGGATAACTTAAAGTTGCCGGGCCATCTTCAGCTCTCACTTCCTAAATGCCAGCAAGAAACTGTTTGTCATTACAATTTTTATAATCATTCCATTAATGCTAGCGAATGCTGGGATTTGTTTGAAAAATAAGGCGTAAATAACTGCCGGTCTATCTTAACGTCAACCCGGTCCTGATTTTTTGCACTTTATATCATCAGTCTGTGAATCAAAATAAAAACATAAACAATAAAGAAAATTGTTATTAACGAGAAAGGTACTTCTAATTGTTTTTTTTTGCGCAACCCAATATACGTATTGTCACAACTGTTTGGTTTCAAATTTGAATCCACGACAGCTATTAGTTTTGTCACTTTGACATTAAAAAAATATTATTATTATTTATGTCAGTACAATTATGCCTTTTCTCCAAATTCCTTTATTCTAAATACAGTAATCAGTTTCGAAGTAATTAATGCAACCCCATCCTCGGACCATCGGTTACAAAAAGAATCATAGATCTACATACATTTAAATTTTACAATCAATTTAGCTTACAATAAACCATTGTCATTCTGACGTTATTAATTTAACATAAATATCATTGCCACCTGAACGGTAAACTTTTTCTGAAATAGACTGTTAATTAGTGAAGCAGGTTCAAAATTTACTTGAGAATTTTGATGTTATTACGTCAGAACATTTATCGGATCCTATTATTTCTAAAATTTCTAATGAATTTAGTAATTGGCCCTTTTGCTCAATATGTAAAATATCAAAATCAGTATCTAAAAGCAAATAATTTTGTGCTAATCGCCTTGATCTTAAATGTTCTTTTATTCTTGTTTTACAATCTTTTTAAAGTTCCACCTATACATACACAGTTACAGTCATCGCATCGTAATTTGTACACCCCACATTTATCAATCATTGGTACTATATCTTTATTATTAAATATAGCTTTTTCCAAAATTAAGGCAGGTTTAAAAATAATTAATATATTATCTTTATTTAAAATATCTTTAATTTTGCTGCTAATGTTACCGACATAAGAAATATTTTTTAATACATTGCAAAACATTCATTTTTGGAAAATATTCATATATTAATTTATTATATAATTTCTTATTTAATAATTTATCAACTATTTTTGTTTTTATGCCATTAATTTCTGCTATTTGTTTTATTATATTTGGCTCATTACTAAATTTGGTGTGATTTAAAGGTACTTTTATTAATCTATTTAAATTACTATCTAAAACAGCTATTTTGTGTTGCCATGGGTGCAAAGACTTACTGTGTACAGATATTCCTGTAGAAGTTGGTTTTCGAAATATATTAAATTCAATTTTAGCATTAACCTCTAATATATAAAAAATTAAATTGTTCTCACATTCAATTTCTACATCAAACTGAATATTAGATTACTTAGCATTCAGGTGGTTAACAAATGTTTTTCATTCTTCTAAATTATCTGTCCAAATACCTAAAATATCACCCACATATCATTTGTAAAATAAAATTTTATTTCTGTAAATATTTGAATCGTTCATGATATAATTGCTTTTATAACTGTCGACATATACGTATATCAGCTAGAACGGGCGACAAAGGACTGCCCATTGGTAAAGATTCTTGGGCGTAAGTTACATTGATGTATTTGAAAAAATTTTGTTCCAGACAAATACGAAGTAATTTTAATAAATCATCAGCTGTATCACTTGATAAATTGCTATTATAAAAAAATTCATTTAGAATTGATAGTCTTTCATTAACCGGGATTCTTGTATACAAATTTTTAACGTCTAACGAAAAAAACGTTGCGTTAAATGGGAGATTATTTCTTTCAAATTACTAATTAAATCAATAGAATTTTTAATAACGAATTGAAATTGTAAATTAATATTTTCTTTTATATATGAATTTAAAAAATTTTGTACATCATATGTAGGAGATTTTATATAAGATACCACTGGCTGAATAGGAATTAAATCAGGAATAGTGCTTTTTTGTAATTTTAATAAACCATACATTCTTGGTATTGTGGTATTCTCTGGTACAAATTTTTTGTTTACTTCTGGAGATATTAGTTGAATTTAGTGTTGTTTTAACTTGTCTGATATTAAAATTATTGCTTTCCATAAAATTTTGCTTCTTTTTATGGTAATCTATCCTATTGAGATTAACTAAGTTATTGCCATTATCATTATTAAAAATAACCAGGTCGGGGCCGGCGTTAAGCTGTCCGGCAACGTTAATTCATCCGTACGGTCTTATTTACATAGCATTTTTGAAATAAGCACCAGCATTAGCCAGCATTTCGCTAGCATTCACGGACTGATAACAAAAACTGCAAAAAATAACCAGGTCCGGGCTGGCGTTATTTAGGCCCAGCATCTTAAGTTATCCATATGGCCTTATTTGCATAGCATTTTTGAAATAAACCCCAGCATTCGCCAGCATTTCGCTAGCATTCACGGACTGATGACAAAAGCTGCAAAAAATAACCAGGTCCGGGCTGGCGTTATTTAGGCCCAGCATCTTTAAGTTATCCGTATGGCCTTATTTACATAGCATGTTTGAAATAAACCCCAGCATTCGCCAGCATTTCGCTAGCATTCACGGACTGATGACAAAAACTGCAAAAAAAATAACCAGGTCTGGGCTGGCGTTATTTAGGCCCAGCATCTTTAAGTTATCCGTATGGCCTTATTTACATAGCATTTTTGAAATAAACCCCAGCATTCGCCAGCATTTCGCTAGCATTCATGGACTGATGACAAAAACTGCAAAAAATAACCAGGTCCGGGCTGGCGTTAAGTTGGCCCGGCAACTTTGAGTTATCCGTACGGCCTTATTTACGTAGCATTTTTGAAATAAACCCCAGCATTCGCTAGCATTTCGCTAGCATTCTATATGTAGCAAAAAATTTTTGTAAATATTTAATATGTCCGGGCTGTCGTTAAGTTGGCCCGGAAAATTAAATTATTTTTTTTTACCTTATTTACCTAGCATTTTTCTTATAAATTACAGCATTCGCTAGCATTTGCCTAGCATTCTTCAGTTGTGTAAAAATATTTTGAAAAATGAAAAACTGCCGGGCCAGCTTAACGCACCCAAGGTTTCCAACAAGGGCATCGGAACTGTGTTTTACAGTAGAGCTCCATCATTCGGTTCGTCAGACATTTCGAGCGCTGACACAAAATTGTAAACATAATCGACCAAATCTTCAGCCTGGTACAGTTACAGTTTGGTGTGATTTTTGGGCATAGAATGTGACCTGGCAGTACTTTTTTTTTAATACGTCCATAGATAATATAGACAAAAGCAATCTTTCCACAAGGAACATAAATCAGGAAAAAATTAGTTTATGAAGTATAAAAGTTGATTGATTGATTGATTGATTAAACCAGCATGTCTGCCACTCCCGGATATACCGCCGGACCGGCTTTATTCACTGGGTTGGAGGGGTACATGCTAATTGGTAGAGGTTGCGACTGGCTAGTGCAAGTTAAGGAAATATAAGGACTGAATGGGAAGGTTATATATGTAACATTCATATTCTTTGAATGTTTTCTTGGAGCTGTTGACATCATTGGTTCACTTCAGAGTCGCTTGATTAATTTCTTGTACCTTGTGATTTCTTTTCTAGCCATTATTTTTTATTTTTTCCCTGGTTTCTGAATTATCCTCTCTAAAGTTGTTTTTCGTGTAAAGCACGATCTTTCTCTTTTTCGTTGGTCTCCGCTTAGCTTCTAAGTCTTCCGTGTGGTTTGCCTCTTTCCTTTAGATGTGTTTGATGTCGGTTTGGCTCGCGGCTGCATTGTTCTTCTTGTTGGATAGAGGTCGTTTAAGAGTGCTGAGATTCTGTATGCATTTTCCATTGAGGCTTACGTTGTTCGTAGTTCTTGAACCGTTTTTCCAAGCTACTTCTAAGCTTCGAGGGTAGTTTCCGTTTTTCAGCACTTTATGTACCGCTATTGTATAATTTCTTGTATACACTTAACTATATACGTGAAACACTATAGCGACTGCAACGCAAACGTAAGTACATCATAACACTAGGACACAATGTGAATTAAACTCTTACAACTTTATATAGTTATTCGATTTCTGTATCTTGTTTAGGTTTCTCTTTCATAAAGATGTTGACGTTTCCTTGTGTGATTTCATCTGTTTATTCGATCGCTTGCAGGAGCTCTAGATGGGGTCTAGGGGATTATTCCTGAATGTGTTCGTTTTTTATATATTATAGATTAGTGGTTATTTACGGCCGTGGGCTTATTTCCATAGCTTACTGGTTTCTCAAAATTATCGCAGTGGTTCCATTGCATCTAAGATTTGTTCTCTCGAACTGAAGTTATTTTGTTTCAAGTCGTTTATGAGCGCTGGGATACTTCTGAGTTGTATTTTGATCGTAGACCTTGTACAGTTTCTACCAACCTACTACTTAACTTCCACATATTTTGTCATTTTTCTTGCCTGGTTTATGTGTTATTGCTGGACAACGTTCCCCATATATCTGTTTCATGAGCCAATGTGCTACGTAGACGGTTTATGTACCACAATTGTGTAACTTCTTGTATACACTTGGCTAGATACACGGAACTACTTCACTGTAAGGACGACAACAATAACAACCACAACACGAGCACAAGGATGCACCACATTATTAACGAAACGTTTACGTGCGAACTGTGATTTTCTCATTTATTATGTCTGCCGTAGCGGCCATTATTTCTTATCCTCCACGGAATCATTCTCTTTCTAGGTCATTTAGGAGTAACAAAATTCCATATCGTTATCCTGCTTCTTGATATTTTGACTGTAGTTATTTTACAATCTTTGGATGTTTTGTCTGATATAACTTATAGTTGTTGCTCTTAGCTCTCTTGTATGTTTACGATGTACTTGTTTTGTGATGTTTTCCGCATGTATTTGAGTGCGAGGGCACGGAAGAGACAATTTCCGTCACCTGGAATTATCTGTACCAGAATGGTGTGCTGCTTTGTTTTTACTATTTCCATCATTTTAAATTGTTACTTTAGCAGTAATCATTCTATGTATTAGTATTATTACTATCGCATCTGAAAAGAAAACGCCTAAATAGGCGAGATTTACATACCTATATATGTTGTATTATAGATTTGTAATAATATATATTTGTGAAAGGTGTAATCATACATTCATTCTTGTTTCCGGTCCGTTTTCCTTATAGACTATTACTCTTAGACGGGACCGTTTGTAGTTTTTATTGTTTTGCTGGTTAGTGGTTTATTCTACTTGTTAATACTACGGTGTTTAAGTTTTATTGTTATTATTATTATCATTATAATTATTATTATTACTACCATTGCCATTATTATTATTGTTATTACTGTTATTGTTATTATTTAGGATAGTGTCCGATTATCGCGTGTGGAACAGGTCAGGGTAGCTGTTTTTTATCTATTTTTAGACGTTTATTTATTTATTATTATTATTATTATTATTATTTTTAGACGTATTGGTTTTTGACGTAGTGTGCCTATCTGCTAAAAGGCATTTTTACCGACATGATTTTCAAGAGGTCTGGCCATCTGGGGTGTTTCTTTACCTGCTTCGGCCCCAAAATGCGCTCGTTTTGCATCTGATTTGATCGATATGCTAACTTGATCTGTATCTGTATGGTTATATACCATCAAATGAGGTTACTAGACTGGCTTTAATATCAGGATAAGTAATTTTTGCGAGCATACTTAAATAGAAATTAACTCATACATGGTTCTAAGTTTATTAATATTGCTAAAGATTAAATGATGGAATAAATAATTAATAAACAGTGAAACAAGATAATAAGGCCTTTTAAGCGAAAGACTTTGGTGCATTTGTCTTGTATCGTTAAGATGTATTTGTTTTCATTTTAAGAAAAAGAAAGTACTTAATAATGATCATCGTTAGGCCAAGACCTATCCAACGAGCCCTCTATAAGCTCGATCCGTTCTCGATCTATGAGTGTGAGAAACATCAGACAGACGGATGAAGTACGGACAATAGGACCTTGTTTCATAAACAAAGTAGAAAATGCGCTAAAATCATCACATTGGCTGAATTTGTGTCTTTAGTTTTTGAGTGAGTCTCGTAAAGTAGAAATAATACAAATTACAAGTAAAAAAGTCAAAAGGCAACCCCACAACGACTGTAAAATATACTTTCCATGTAGAATGAAAAAGGAACGTCCAAAGCACGGCCTGTTTACGGCATTCTACAACACGCGAAATAATTCGCATTCCAGATTGTCCTTCCTAACCAGTCCCAGCGTAAACGCCGTATGTTAACGCTCGCCCTGCTTCGAGAAGCGAAACGACTGCGAATAATACATACCCACCTATTCCGGGTTTTCTCTATCTGCATTTTCAATTACATAAACTTATCCATTATTCATGCTGCGTCGTCAGATTCTAAAAAAGACAGCGCTGCCTGGCCTTTGTAGATTGGGATGGTAAATTTCCAAACTAAGTTAGCAAAACAACATGCAAATTGAAGTATTGGCAAATCTCGATGATTTATTCGTCTGTGGCGATCGGAATTTTATTTTTCACGTCTGCGCCAGCTCATCAGAGTCTTCTTGTGTCATGAAGTTATGTGAAGCTCGTTGCTACTATTCAAACGTACAGCAGTGATAAAGTTAAAAGTTAAGTAATAACGGTTTGAGAGTGAATAATGTCTGAAGTTATTTGCGACGTATTTTCAACTTGCAACAAAGAATGCGCATTAACTTAGGGGTTTGTTGAAGATTTAATTTAATTAATGTAGCTGCAGAGGTTTCAAGTAAATGAGAAAGATGATAAGTTTAATTATATCATCTTTGTTTATACTACGTATTGATGTCGAGATCATCCTTCATCAAGCTATATGAAACTGACGATGGCAAGACCAGTGAATTTCAGCTTAGCCTAAGGATTCGCTTTCAATCTGCAGCAATATTTTTACCACGAGTAGAGATAATGAAAATAGCTATTATTAAAGTTATTCCATTTCGTCCCAACAACATTATACTGAAACTAAAGTCCCTTTGAAACAGTTGCGGTTCGCCAGCTGAAACGAGTGAAGCGCCGCTTCACCATAGGCATAAGCAGTGGCGACTGGTGAGGGAGGGCTGTGGGGCGCCGTGCTCCCTACGCCAATTACTATGTACATCAAATTCAATTAAATTAAAACATTTATATACATTTACATCTAATGATCTAATATATCCATTATTAGTTATTACCCATAGGTATTTAATTTTCAATCTTAATGTAGATTTGCGTTCAGCGCCTGCACTGCGGGAACCCGCAAGCCATCTGATTAATTTGCCTGCCGGCTGCCGGGCGGGCTGATTCCTGTAAGCGCAAAGCGTTTCGTTGCCAATGCAATGGAAATGGCACGCGTCGACCCGCGATTCTAAGTGGAACTTCGGGCTTAGTTCTTTCAGCCCGAGACACGAGCGCGCATTCCTGCAAATAATGCAGCCGAACGTGAGCAGTTATTAAGCGTACGTACACGTGCCTTTTGTGGAAAATGGTGTTCTAGACAAAAAAATGAGGATGTGTGATTTAATTAAATTGAACTTCAGTTCTCTGAGTTTGGCGGACAAAGTAGACATTAAGAAAAACGAAACGCCCTGTGCCTGTATTAAATTTAAATCAAGTACAACCCAGTTACCTAAAATCGAAAAGGATTTACCAGAAAGTTGACGCAAATGTTTATGAACGGGCTTCATGGTTGCGCGGATTGGAAGAGACAAATGCGTTTTTTATTGTTTTTTTTTTGTTTATTGTTTGGTGGCGATGACAACTGGACGTTTCTAAGAAATGACATGTTGTTTTCCGGGCTGGTTCCCACGTTGGTTATTAGACCTTGACGTTTCGATACTCATGTCGGTGTCTTCCTCAGAAGTAGCTCTGAAACTAACTTTCTGAGAAATACAAGTATTTAAAATACGAATATTTTTTGTATTATTCAATCAGCGTCCCCCAGATAAAAATGCCACCAGCCGCCACTGACTATAAGTATTTTCTAGAAACTAAACCTTCAAGAACTAAGTTTTAAATTATTGTTCTTTTAATTTAATTTTTAAATTTTTGGCAAGGCTTGTACTCCTTATATGCTATTTTTATGTCCCAATACTTACGTAGTGAGATATAACCGGCAGAAGTGAAGCGAAATTCCGTTCGCCTCAGTCCCGCATACGCTACATACAGTGGAACATGAGGATGTTCAGTACACGTGCACTGAGCAAAACAGAACTATTTACGTACCCAACTGAGGCTACGAAGTCGTCGCTTCTCAAACTTTTCGAAACTAAACGAATGACATCAGCGTTCAGGTATATATGGAGGTATATATGGAGCATCGGCAAACTCTTTGTTCGATAAAGACAACAAGTTTGGTTCTCTGTCCTGTGTCTTATTATTAAACCGTCTTCTGCGGTGCTGTGCTTGTTGAATCGTGATTTGATCAGTCGTTAGCCAGTACAACATCGCATTTGTTGTAGCGCAAGGCCGACTCGCCGGGATCCGAAAGTCGCGCGCGTAATATATATATATATATCGTCAAACCTACTTTATTGAGCGGCTTTTAAGGTATTTTTTTAGAGTATCTTTCAAATTTCGTGAATGCTGACATCCGTTTTGAAAATACAAATCAATTGCCATATTCGCTTCAAGTTCACTTGAAACGGAGCGAAATAAAATTGAGGTACGTAGTGTTATTTCGAAGTATCCAAATACTGCATATTTTTGAAAATCAGAAAAACTTTCAACGGCAAAGTTATACAGGAATTGTTGGGCTAACTTGAATAGGAACAAAATTTTGAGTCAAAGGCAAGCACCTCGTGCATTAGGGAAACCCAGGTAAATGTCATGGCGTGCAAACTATGCCACAATCGCAGTATTAATTTAACTGTGAATGTTGAATTTTACTTACTTATTACATTGAGATCTGCTTTATTTTTTATAAATCAACTAAAATACTGAGACAAATGATTTATTTTATGAGCATTACAACGACCACGTACGTTACAAAATAAATTTTATGTACTTAATTATTTCTAGGGAAACAATTTATTTGGTATATTTAAATATAAAATACATCATCTCTGAAGTAACAATAAATAAACCCGATATGCCAAACAGTTTGGCAAGATTTCCTGAGATGTTAAGACGTACGTAACAAGAGAGAAGCTATAAATATATTTAAATAAGTATTTCTAAAAAATAAGTATATATTTAGCATTTCCTATATTTAAATCTGAGGCTACAGTTTATTTGAACGTACCTTGAAATTATTTAACCAAGCATTATTAACAATTGACACGACACAAATTATTGCATAAGTAGCAATATAGTTGATTCTCAAAAAAAGGAAATGCGATTCGTCCACTTAAAACACTTAAAATAACCTTTTGTTTTGTAGGTACTTGCCGACATAAACAATCTCAAATTCAGATATTCACATCTGCATCGCGCACACGTCCAACAACAATTTTATATGGCACTCCACCGTTTATTAAATTGTAATAAGGATCTGGTCAATGATCATTACCTTTCATTAAATTAAATTTAATACATTCATTAAATGCATTCAAAAGCAATTAAATTTTCGTCCAAGTTTGAATGCAACAGAATCGTTAATATACTTGGTGCATCAAACGTCTAGGTAGTTGTAGTTAAATGTCACAAAAATAGCAGCTGATGCACTATCTTCTGAATTTGACAGAACGATGGTTGGCCTTTTGGTAGTGATTCGCAGACTTTGTCAAAGCACGAAGTGGAAAGTTGTAAATTGAGCACTGAGTAGATTGTGATCCAAATATATATATTATTATTATTAATCCGCAGTTTTGGTTCTGACCGGAAAATTTCATTAGCGATTATATCAAAATTTCTGCCGACCATTTGCCAGTAACAGCCTAATCTAGAACCCAAATTAAGGGTCTGAACACTGCACTAGTGCAAGGAGTACATCATGTATCAAGTCCATTCATTTAAACAGAATCGGCCTTGTGAGCGTTGTTGCCAAATTGATATGGCCGCGGCCTTCTTAAATGTGGCGATGATAATACCTATTCAGCAAATTGTAGGGAGAGCAGCAGGCAGCGCAGATACTACAGAAACAAGTAGCAACTACAGGTGGCAGGTGAACAAGTAAGAGGTTATAGATTAGAACATAAAACCAGTTATAACCGTTAAATCGGACTCCAGGAATCTGTTTTACTTTTTAATTATTTTAATAATTCGTTGCGTAAAAATGAATGAAGTTTATTTGAAACGTTCTTTCGGACGAAGGGAGCGGTAAATACTATATCAGACCTTTTCATGTGGCTTGGTGTACACTACCTATAGATGGATATGCGGAAGTAGGTAGACATGAAGTCATTTTTCTTGGTTAATGCATAGGGAGCAGTACCACAGCATAGATAACAATCAACAATATGTTACTTCTGAGCAATCGCATGAAATTTTAGTGACCTTGACGCCATTTTGGGGGAATAAAGGTCAGAGATGTATTCAAGAAAATTTACATTTCAAGGAATAGTACCGAACAGTCCCGGACTAAAAATAATTGTAGCTCTTCTTGTCCTTTAAATATTGCTTATTTTTACAATTTCTTACGGAGCATACAGTTCCAGGCTTTTTGGCATCGGAATCCAAAATGAATCTAAAATATTAACGTACAGAGCACAACTCGCTACACCACTGTATCACCAACTCAAGCACACGCTCCACACAGCTGAGTGCCCGATAACTACAACACTGGCCGTATTTGAAAGGTTCTATTCCAATATGGCAACTGCGCGGCGTGATGCGCAAAAGTTTCCCGCCAATGAGAGATAAACTGCTGATTGTTCCCTAACCTCCTAAACCTCCTGGTTTATGTGTAAATCTGCTCCCCTCTACAGTCCAACTTCACCTCACCTTCAGCAGAAGCATAGATAAATTAAGAAAGATACCCAATGTAAATGCACCGCATTGCCACAGAACCGTAGTGTATGATCTTCACTCAAGAGGGCGAAAGAATGTCCAAAGCGCGCGATATTGTATCCCAAATGTTTTGTACTGTCTGTCCCTCCCGCCCAGACAGCATGCGAACGGAGTGTGGGCGGTAGTCACAATCCCACCACTGCACTTCTACAGCAGCTGACTGCAACACCCGTAATGCTTAACAAAATAATATTTTATGTAGCGAAGGGTCAATAGTAGAGTGCCCGATCGGACATATTTTGACTTGTGTGGGGGACTCGGGACTCGGGATAACAATCTAAAACTTACACAGATGTAAGCTAATATATTGATAATTATAAATCCAGAATTATAAGAATTAGACCGAGCCGAAAGTCAATATCGTTAAAAATGTAACTAACGGTGCATTGTTAAAAAACGAAATGTATACTTTCTATGGGTATTTAATTTAAAACATTTTCTGTGCCGAATATTTTTAAATAAATTTTTGATTTGCAAAATACATTGCCTCTTACGGCCGAAAAATAATAAAAGGTCAGTTTTTCGGTTTCAACGCCGTCTACAATTAATTCAAAATTCCCTAATTTTCAGTTTACCTAGCATTATCGCGAAAACTAAGGCCTAACTCAAAAAAATATATTCTTATTAAAAGTTAGCCGTGTGCTTTTAGGTGCCATTCGTGGCAAATTCATATTTTTTTATTTACCGATAAAGGTAATATAAAATTAAATGTAAAAGATTACATTTTTCTGGGAGACGCGACTGCTGCCGTGTTCGCGTGGCCGCATCGTCCATCTCTACTATTTCCGTAGCTCCGTCCTTTGTCCACTAGTGCAGCTCAGGGAGGGACGCGATAGATCAAAAATACAATAATTAGGAAATCTGTCTAATTAATCCTATTTCAGTTTTCATATTGACAAACACGTTCGAAAGTATATTAAAAATCCTCACTAACCTATGAAAGAAAAATTAAACTAATAACTACGCATGTAGTTCAATAAACGTTTTATTATGCAATTCTGCACGCAAATCATGATAAAATAAATTAATCTTTTTACAAAATTGCACAATTTACTTATCGAAATTTGTTCTTGAGCTGTGGTTTCAACCATTATTTTAGATCTAGATTCTTGATGTACGAAAATTCCGAAGTGTTACGAGTTTAGGACATCTTCACAAATGCTCGTTATAGCTACAGGATCTTCAGTAGTCCCCTCATTAAATGCAAGCAAACCAATTATCCAGTACAATACATCTGGTATGTGTTTCTTGCAGCCTTTTATATCTAAGTTCCTGTCACTTAAAATACAGATGGTATTTGATCCATTTCGCACCTTATATTGGCACATATTTTATTAATAACGGCGATTTCTACTTCCGCTACAGTATGGTGTTGCAAATCTGGTAATCTGTCTGATTATACTGATATTTTACTATTAATAGAAAATAACTACCACTATCGCAAATACTGCTAACTCTTTTACTTTTATAAAGCACATCAATATTGTGTTAAAAATCTTTCTTTATTATCGAGCAGTAATATACTATCTCTTCACTATCTTTTTTTAAAAAGTCAAGAACAAAAGTATACTAATGTCGACCCGCGTTAATATTTTAATCAGAGAATAAAAAAAAAACATGTTCTTTGGTAAAGTGTGCATAAATTGTATGTAAAATATATCCACAAATACAACGGATTTGGTTGGTACCTTTAAAAACATTTGTTAAGGTGCTATACCTACGGCTTCTAGTAATTAGCCCGAATGATACGACTCTATACAAGGTGATTTTTTGAAAACTTCACACCATAAATAACTTTAAATAGAGGAAAAATTTAAAATTTTGCAAAAACAGGTAAACTTTTGTTTGCAGGGGGACAACTTTTGAGATAAGTTTTTAATGGATAGCGATTACCCTCTTAGCGGGGTAGATACCCCTTCAAAAATTTTAAATGAAACTACCCATCTTACGATACATCATTTTAAAAGCTTATTACACAAGGAGTCTTGCCATGTAATTAGTTTTACTATTTTTTACCCATTGATGGGGTAGTGGGTCAAAAAGTGCATTGTAGCAAGTGGCTTATAAAATGGAATATTTTGGACTTTTTTTAACAAAATTTGTTGTCTTGCAGTTACAATAAAATTGTCCTTACTTAAGCTAAAAAAAACTTGTTAAAAATAATTGTTTACACTAAGCAAAATGCCAAAAAATACTTAAAATTTTCTTTCGACATTGCAAACTCGACAGTTTATACTGAATTGGCTAAATAATTATCTACTTTGTGTTTCCAATTTTTTGTTTCAACTTTTTGGCTACTTCTTTGCACGACCATTCTTTTTGTTCACATTCCTTTTTATAAATCGCGTGAAATTTTAAAGTGAAAGTCCAAGTGGTAATGGTTTATTCAACTACCGAAAGGGTAGAAATAATTTTTATTTACGAGTGCTGAGCATAGCTGTGCTCGTGCGTCAGCAAGGGTGTTTAACGAACGGCACCCGATAAAAATGTTGACGCTAGGTACATTCTCGATCTCGTGCAGAAATTTCAGGACACTGGATCTGTAGTAAACAAAAAAAGGGCAGGGGAATAGAGTCGTTGATGAAATGGCCCAACTTAAAGTACTTGGTCATTTTGCATGGATCCAACTAGCTCTTTGCATAACATTTCTACAGCCACTGGACTTTCTTATTCATCTGTAAGGAAAGTTACAAACTGCACAAATTCCAACCCTATAAGATAAAAACTCTCCAGGAACTCGGCGAAGATGACTTCGATAGAAGACTGCAATTTGGCGAAATTATGACAGAAAGATTATAGTAAATCCAAATCTAATAAAAAAATATCTGCTTCAGTGATGAATGCACATTTTTTTGAACGGCTCTGTAAATAAACATAACGTCAGGTACTGGAGTGACGAAAATCCTTATATTTTTCGAGAAGGTTCATACACAAGTTCCTCAGAAGCTGAAACGTCTGGGCTGGAATACTTGGCAACGCAATTGTAGGTCCAATTTTCATTGATGGGACCGCTAAATGGGGGGAATGTATTTAGAATTACTTGATAACGTTATTGATCCTTTAATCACAGAGCAATTAGAAAACCAACGTGACCCTGAAGGAAATCCAATGTTGGATGAATACGAATTGTTTTACCAACATGATGGAGCCCCCACCGCATTACGCCATTAATGTGCGAAATTGGGTTAAATCATAGATTTCCTCTTCACTGGATTGGTAGGCGTGGAACAATTGAATGGCCGCCACGATCACCCGATTTGACTGCTTTAGATTTCTTTTCTGTGGGGGTCATTTAAAATCTGTGGTTTACATAAACACCTACTAGCCTGGACGATCTGTCGAGAAAGAATTATTAACGAGTGCAGGAAGGATTCCACCTGAAACTCTTCCGAAAAGTGCAGCAGGAGTTCGAGAACCGTCTGTATTATTGTATGGAAAGAGGTGGTGCACATTTTGAGAATGTATTGTAAGGTTTGAATTTCTATGGTTTTGTTCACACTGTTACAAATAAATAAATTTTTCTTTTTCGTGACATGGACTTTCTAAAAAATTACATGATAAATACTTTAATGTTAATAATAATGTTAAAAGAAAATTTTTCAGTATTCTGGGAGTATTTTTTAAGTGTCATATTTTTTAAGCAAACGTTGTTTATTTAAAATTTCTTGGGTTACTCGTAAGGACAAATTTTATTTCCGCTCTAAAAATAAAAATACATTTTGTTGAAAAGAGTCCAAAATATTCAATTTAAAAGCAACCTGTTTCGTAGGCACTATAATCTATTACCCCGTCAATAAGTTAAACGTAGTAAACTAATTACATGGCAAGACTCTTTGTGAAATAAGCTTTCAAATGATGTATCACAAGATGGATAGTTTCATTTAAAATTTTTAAAGGGGTGTCTACCCTGCTCAGAGAGTAAGCGCTATCCATTAAAAACTTATCTCAAAAGTTGTCCCCCCTGCAAACAAAAGTTTACCTTTTTGCAAATTTTTAAATTTTTGCTATATTTAAAGTTATTTAAGGATGTGAAGTTTTCAAAAAATCACCCTGTATAGTAGCTAGCCTAATAGTAGACCTTGCCAGGTATAACAAGCTTTCCAGAAATGATTTTCCATTGCAGTTTGTTGCTAAAACTACGACTGCCTTCAAAAATTCCTCGTCGAAATAGGAGAACAACTGTCTTAGTCGTGAAAAAAGCGCGCTGTGCAGAGGGTTGTGGGGGTGAATTTCAAAATAAGTAAAAATTCTTGTTTGTTTTTTTTAATATCTTTGGTACCTTCACCTTTATTATATTAAGATACTATGCTGCTGCTTAAAATGGCAAATATAATTTTTTTAAA